>JBCNJP010000025.1:3427015-3595950 GCA_039602395.1 Deinandra increscens subsp. villosa | reverse complement strand
CAATTTAAATTCATCAAACGACGAATTGAATTAAAATTTACGTGTCCTAATCTACCATGCCACATGTTTGAATCATAAAACTCAATCATATAAGTAGAAGAGGAGGCTTTTGCCATTTTATTAATGACCAAAGTAGACAATTTAAATATAGAGTTTTGGGCATAGCCCTTGCCTACAAACATGCCATTTTTGGTCAACACGACCTTATCAGACTCGATCACAATGCGAAATCCAAACTTGTTGAGCAGCCATCCAGAAACAAGGTTCTTCCTGATCTCTGGCACGTACAGAACGTTGCTCAACGTAAGTTCCTTCTTAGAAGTGAACTTCAAGACCACGTTGCCTTCACCCATGATGTCGGCAGTAGCTTTATTCCCCATATAAAGCTTCTCGGTCCCCTTCGCCTCTTTAAACGTACTAAAGAGGGAGTTGTCGCCGCACACGTGGCGGGTGGCACCGGTGTCAACATACCAGCCAGGGTTCTCCCCCACAATGTTGACTTCAAAAATGAAGGCAGACGTCTCTGTGATCATGGCCACCAGTGGCATGTCGTCTTCCACCATGTGAGCGCGCTCACGTTGTGGCTTCGGGCACTGATCCGCCCGATGACCATGCCCCCCATAGTTGTAGCACTTTCCTGAGAACTTCTGGGGCTTCTTTTTTCACAACCCCTTTCTTCGGTGCCAAGTGCTCCACCGCTTTGCCTTTGCCTTTGGCTTTGGCCCAACCATTGCGCTTGCTTCCCTTGGAAGACTGACCAACCTCCACCATATTCACCTTAGCCAAAGGTTGCATGGTGGTGGCTTTTTGAGCCATCTTATTGTCCTCCTCGATACGAAGACGGATAATGAGATCCTCAACGGTCATCGCCTTTCTTTTGTGTTTAAGATAGTTCTTAAACTCAAGCCACGAAGGTGCAAGGTTTGTACCCTTCCCTTCGATTACCTTGGTTTGAAAGTGGGTGCCAATATGAACCGTAAAGATAGTTGGAACAAAGTTGTGGAGATTTTCCAAAGGAGGTTGTCTAGTTGGAAAGCGAAACACTTATCCCTCGGGGGGAGACTTACCCTTGTTAAGTCGGTGTTGGATGCCCTCCCGACGTTCTATTTTTCTCTATATCGTGCCCCAAAGAATGTGCTTAACATTTTGGAAAGCATTCGCTTTTAATTTCTTTGGAGTGGGGTTTCTACTCGCAAGAAGATTCATTGGGTCAATCGGGACATTATTATGCGTAGAAAAGAGGACGGTGGTTGGGGTTTAGTCCCTCTTAAGACGTCTAATGTTTGCCTCCTCGCTAAATGGGCTTGGAGATTCAAAGAGGAGATCAACGGGCTTTGGAGACGGGTGGTGATGAGCATTCACGGTAGACCCGACTCTACGGTTTTTCTGCCCCTTCAACCGGGAAGCTCAGGTACGTGGAAAGCTATTTACAAATCAATCAGGGATCTCAATTGCTTTAATATTCAGTTCCAGGAGTTGATGGAAGAGGTTGATAATTCGTGGCGATGGTTGGGCGATAGTAGCGGATGTTTCTCGGTTAAAAGTTTAAAGATTTTGATATCCAAATCGTGTCTTAGCGGAGATACCTTCAGCTTCGACTGGTGCAAACTTGTTCCTTTAAAAATTAATTTGCATGTGTGGAGAGCTCTTGCTGAAAAGTTGCCGACGAGGGAGGGTTTGAGCCGCCGGAACATTCATGTTGGTGACTCTAGATGTGGGCTATGCAACGAGGGAGTGGAGAATGCTAGCCACCTCCTTACGGGATGCCCGTTTGCTGATTTGGTTTGGCAGTCAATTGCGGTTTGGTGCAAGCTTCCGCCTATCTTCGCTTTTTCTGTTGCGGATCTTCTGAATGTCCACAAGGACGTGACGGTCCCGGAGCGGAAAAGAAATGCGGTTAAGATTATCATGCTTACAGGTTGCTGGTGTCTATGGATTGAAAGGAACTTGGCGATTTTTAACCACCGTCCCCCTTCGGTGTCGCGGGTGGTTTTGGAGATAAAGAATTGGAGTTTTTTTTTGATTTTGTAATCGTTGTAAGGACCGGTCATGTAATTGGCACGAGTGGTCCTCGTTCCTTTTGTAATGTTCTTTGTTTTGGGGGCCGCTAGCGTCTTGCTAGGGGTTTCTCGTTTTTAATATTATCGCCGTTCCAAAAAAAATAAATGATAAAGTAATAGCGTTTAGGTAGAGGCCCAATATTGTTGACCCGTCGCATCCTGAAACCAACCGGAGACAGAAAAACTAGAAACCGTCTAATTAGAGTCTTCGGGTTTCCGAAAAACCCTAAACCCTAAATCGAATCTCAATTTCTTCTGGATCCTTCTCTCTCCCTATTATATTGCTCTCTGCTCTCTTTCTCCCTCTCTAGTCTCTTCTGCCCGTTGCACACTCTACACTTTCACTCCTCAGCACCACCGCCGTCAATCCGCCATGTATCGTCTCGCTGCCAATATCGCATCCAAATCAAGGTCAGTTTGTTCGTAATTCTTCGTTGAACAGCAGTAAACATATCAATTGGATTAATTTTTGTTATTTTCTATTGATTTATGTCCAGGATCGCGAGAAACAATGCTAAACAGGTATACAGTGTGTTATCGTTTGTGTAATTTAATTGCGCTTGTCATAGATCTGTTAGCGTTTATAGATCTGTTGCGTTGTATGATTCAGATCAGCTCTAATTTGAGCTGGAATCGGAACTATGCCGCGAAAGACATAAAATTTGGAGTGGATGCTAGAGCTTTGATGCTTAGGGGTGTTGAAGAGCTGGCTGATGCCGTTAAAGTTACAATGGGTCCCAAGGTTTTTGCTTATCACCGTTTTGTTGAGTTTTATATATTATGGTTATTTACAAGGTGTAGACTGGAATTCAAGCAGTTACAATCTTTTCACATGTGTTGGTCATATGGCAACAGTTTTTTTTTATTTTTTTTTTATTTTTTATTTTTTATAGCTTCCTGTTGGATCGTATGAACTTTAGGTGAAATTTTATATTTTGATCTGAGTTGATGTTACAATTATCAGCTTTCTTGGTGTTTTGATAAACACATAAAACCTTTTGATCTCCCATTTCTTTTTATCTAGCACAATTTCAGTGCAGACTTGATTAAAACTAGTTTTTTTTCTTCGCGTTGATGTTATTTCTGGTCAAATTTGTTTATTTGTTCTATAAATTAATAAGCAGGTTTGCAGAACATAGAACTTATCACAAATTGCAAAACCACACTGAAACACTAGCTTTACAACCGGTTGATTATCTGATTGTTAAATATCACATAAACACTTGAAAAGTGCACATTTAAAATACCTTCATATTGTGTCACTTGCTGAGATAGGAATAATATTCAGTACAGAGAGCTTTCCCTTTTTTTTTCCTGGCAGTTTCACACATATCTGTAGTTTGTGTACTTAATCTAGTTCTGTTACAAACTCTGTAGGAATATGACAGTTACTTTGTAGCACACTACTTTTTTATTGTTTATTATAATTGGATAGGAACATATGTTATTCTTCAAATGATTATTACTTTTAATCAGCTTATGGACACTGTAGCTAATTTTCTTTGTTCACTTTTAAAAGGGACGTAACGTGGTCATAGAACAAAGTTATGGAGCTCCCAAGGTGACAAAGGATGGTGTCACTGTGGCAAAAAGTATCGAGTTTAAAGACAGGGTGAAGAATGTTGGTGCCAGTCTTGTGAAGCAGGTTGCTAATGCCACCAACGATGCTGCTGGTGATGGTGAGTTCTATTTATATCTATTTATTTTAAGTTAGAGTGAAACATTTCTGTAAAGCTGACATGATTTATTATATTTCAGGAACCACTTGTGCAACAGTTCTCACCCGGGCAATTTATTCTGAAGGCTGCAAGTCAGTTGCAGCTGGAATGAACGCCATGGATCTTAGACGTGGGATCACCATGGCCGTTGATTCCGTTGTCACAAACTTGAAGAGTAGAGCTAGGATGATCAGTACATCTGAAGAAATTGCACAGGTTTGTTTGCTATAGATCTGAAAATGAGTTTTCTTAATCATTACCTATTAACTATTTGTCGTTTTGTCTCTTTGGTACTAAAGGTTGGTACAATATCGGCAAATGGAGAACGAGAGATTGGTGAGCTTATTGCCAAGGCCATGGAGAAAGTTGGCAAAGAGGGTGTTATAACTATATCTGTAAGTGACTTATAAAGTTCTTGTTATTCATTTTAACGACACAATGATTATACAAATGCTAGTTTTCTAGATATCTAGCAGGGAGACATCTTAAAAGTTTGTAATGTTAAAGTTATTTGTCTTCTGTTATACTCTGTTGCCTTTGATTTTACAACTTATAGGTATCATGTTTACCTTAAGGTTTTACTAATCTTAAAACATTCTGTTTCTGGTTTATTACACCAGAGTGCAGCTACTTTCACTTCTTTATCATCATGCCTAAGAAAGATGTTTTTTCATTCATATGAAATTTGTTTTTCACCCTTGTATGCAAGTAACTTTCCATAGCAGATGGTATGTTGAGGTGGTACGCCTCCCATGTCATCAAGAAGCTGTGATGACGTGCCATCATTTTAAGGGCGATAGAAAGGCACTTAAAAACTACCTTTAAAAATTGGAAGTATATTACAAACATAAAATATGAAGATAAAAACATTTTTCTTACATACAATTACAAAGGCTACTTACAAAGTAAGTTGCATATTGGTAGGATCAACCCTTTTTTTTCTTTTTAATTAATGGGGCTGATCTTTACCTCCAATGGGATTGAATTGAATTTATGATGGTTTTGAAAGTAAATTCTGTTATGTTGCAGGATGGTAAAACACTTTACAATGAATTGGAAGTGGTTGAGGGAATGAAGTTGGATAGAGGGTATATATCACCTTACTTCATCACCAATACAAAGAACCAAAAATGTGTAAGCATTAAAACTTTTTGAAACCTTTAATTAGAAGTGTTTGAAATACTTCCTGTATACTTAGCTACCGGGTGTAACATTTTTTTTTTATGGTTTCTTCATCTTTACAGGAATTAGACGACCCTTTGGTTTTAATACACGAGAAAAAAATCTCCAGCTTAAATTCTATTGTTAAAGTTCTAGAGTTGGCTCTGAAGGTAATAAAATTATGCAGTAGTGGATAATAGTATATATTTGTGATTTTTGGCCCACTTGTTTACTATTTTTATGCATTTCAGAATCAAAGATCACTTCTAATTGTAGCTGAAGATATTGAAAGTGAGGCCTTAGCCACTCTCATTCTCAACAAACTTCGTGCTGGTATCAAGGTATCATCTCTTTTTCCCTCGATCTGTGATCAACTCATATGTACGACCGAACCATCTTTTTTGCTACCTTTAATCTTGTTAAATTCCTTTCTGTTTTTGCATTATTCTCTCAATCTACTAATTGTGTTTTCTGTAGGTTTGTGCCATCAAAGCCCCTGGATTCGGAGAAAACCGAAAGTCAAATTTGCAAGACCTTGCAACTCTTACAGGAGGAGAGGTGGTCTTTTGTAGACAATCTTGATTCTCATTTAACCCATAATTTTTGCTGCTGTGTTCCCTGTTTTCATAAGTAATAATTGTTCTCCACAAATTTGTTCTAGGTCATAACTGATGAACTTGGCATGAACCTCGAAAAATTGGCACCAGAAATGCTAGGGACTTGCAAAAGAGTAAATTTGTTTTTTCTACCACTGTTCTTGCTTTCTTACATATGAAGTATGTGATATGCTAATTTTTTGAAAATATTATAAATTTAGGTTACAATATCCAAGGATGATACAGTTATTCTTGATGGAGCTGGTGATAAGAAAGCCATTGAAGAAAGATGTGAACAGGTTTGTACTCCTAGCCTACGACCCATGGTTTTCGACCAGAGACAGTCATGATATAAACAAATAAACATATGGCTAACTTGTATTTTTATCTCTTTCTGTTTTTACAGCTGAGGTCATCAATTGAATTGAGCACTTCTGATTATGATAAAGAGAAGCTTCAAGAGAGATTGGCAAAGCTTTCTGGTGGAGTTGCTGTTTTGAAGGTTCGAGTTTTGTTTTAATGTACACATTTGATCTTGATGTCTGCAACTTTCTTTGGATATGAGGATGAAAAAAAGTATCCTGAATTGGTCAGATTGGAGGAGCTAGTGAAGCTGAGGTTAGTGAAAAGAAGGACAGGGTTACTGATGCTTTAAATGCCACAAAGGCTGCAGTTGAGGAAGGAATTGTACCAGGTAACTTAAAACATGTATCTAAAATGAAATAGGTCAAGTGGGTTCAAAATTATCAAAAGTCACTTAAAGTGTATTAGATCTCCTAAATTGTTTTTCAAAACTTGGATTTTCACTTTCACTAAAGTTTTAATCATATCTTTTATACATTAAGTGTTATTAATCTGGACAGAAAAGTAGTTGTAGTCATTTGGAAAAAAAAAACCATAAACAAGTATACCGATCCTAATAAAACACATCTCAATCTCTTAAAGAAAAAATATAAATAAGCTTGATAGTTCTCTTAGAATAAGAAAATTATAGATTAATGCAACTATTGATAAACAAAAAATACAGCGTTGCTATATCATCCTTTTGTTATCTAATTTTGGAACTTATCTTTGTCCAGGGGGAGGTGTGGCTCTTCTATACGCCTCCAAGGAACTTGATAATCTTCAAACAGCCAATTTTGATCAGAAGATTGGTGTTCAAATAATTCAGAATGCTCTCAAGGTATAACTTTATTCTTAATAAGAAATGTGACCCAGCCGTGTGATTTCCTTGTATTTTTTTTAAACTTTGTGTTTGTCATTTTTACTTGCTCGAAAGTCTCTTGTTCTACTCATATCATATGGTTGTATTGAATATCAAATAAGCATAGTTACTTTTTGTGACCATTTATTTTATTATGGTTTTCTATCTGAAGGCACCTGTGCACACGATTGCCAGCAATGCTGGAGTCGAAGGCGCTGTCATTGTTGGAAAGCTATTAGAGCAGGATAATCCAGACCTTGGATACGATGCTGCTAAAGGTCCCTCTCTTACACCACACACACACACACACACACACATGTGTCGTGATTTTGCGTAACATTATTACTATCCTGCAAAACAGGTCAATATGTAGACATGGTCAAGGAAGGCATCATCGACCCCCTGAAAGTTATCAGGACTGCACTAGTCGATGCCGCAAGGTAAATTTACCTTTATGCCCATTGATTTTTAACAAGCGAAAGCTGACACGTTCTTACTGCTGTTTTCAGTGTGTCATCTCTATTAACCACAACCGAAGCTGTAATTGTTGAACTTCCCAAGGATGAGAAGGAATCAGCAGGAATGCCTCCAGGCATGGGTGACTATTAAAGGCAACAACAATAACTCATATTCCATTTTTTCTATAACTATGAGAATTTTCAAAATGTACAACGGATTGGAATAGTGCTTCTTCTGATAGTTTTCATTTAGAGTGCTCCGGTTTTGGCTGGTAATTTATTATCACCACGAACAATTTCATTTCCGCTAATGAATGATCTGTGTCCGATGCACATTTTCGGTAATAAAGTTGATGATGCTATATAACCAGTTTATGACCTTTCTTAAGATACAGGATCGCTATATGTACTGGTCAGGTAATGTTGAAACTAGGTTTGTGTTTTTTAAATATATGTTTAGGTCCAACTGAATTAATTTGAGGTCAGATTGACAATACCTGTTTACTACCACCGGCTTGTGTTTCCCGGTGTGCAAAACTTATGTTTTTTTTTTTGTTACGTCGACCTCAACAACTCCAAAAACTACCTTCAGCAAGAATCACCAACTTAATGGTTAACACCGCGCACTATTAAGTTAAAAGTTGTTAGCCGTTAAAAATAACTATAAAACATAAAACAGTGGGGCCACCATACAAACCTTTTGTAAAATTTACACATAATATTTTGAAATCAGATGCCATGCTGATTTTCATTACCATACAACCAACCAACCGAATTCTGTTTATGAACAACAAATTATCAACCCAAGGTTAACCAACCAACCTCTAATTGTTTTACACCTTTAAAATGATGAATCTCAACGCCTCCTCAAATGATACTGGGTGGCTGCTGCCTCACTCCTCTCCAGCGCTTTCAGAAAACACTATATGCCAATGTTACGGACCACATCAACAGGTACATCCTGGATTCTTTTAAAATCTTTAGAAAAGACAGTTGGAAACAGAGCCTAAAGTTAAAGTCGTCGTCCCTGTAGTGCTCTCATTTCATCCTTCAAACCCTCAAATGTTCGATAGTTAAGTGGCAACGTTCACTAAACCTTCGCCCACGTACTTTCTTGGTTCAAGGACCCACCTGTCATCGGGTACCCATGACCCACCGGTCACCAGCACTACTTGCAGCTTGTAATTCCGGAATGTCCTTATCTAGTGATTTGTACACCAAAAGAATGATCGAAAATGTCACTGAATGAAGAACACGAAGTCTAAATAGAAACCGAGTATATTGCTTGATTGTAAAGATGATTACAAACTCTGAATGATCAGAAACAACATACGTATCCTAGAATTCATGAGCAAAAACTCTCCCTCTCAGATTTGATTCACAAAGACCAGTCGCCGAATGAACCAACCTTTAAATAGAGAGGATCATTCGGTGATCCCTCTTATTCGCTGGGTTTCATTCGGCTGTCATTGGCATCTTCGGCTTCCTATATCAGCTTCATAGGCAGCTTGAGGATGTCTTCATTCGGCATACTTAAATTGTGAGTCAATATGAATCTCACAAATGTGAGATTCAATAAAGCACAATTACAACCCTCAACTATAAGAGAATTACACTTTCTACCCTATGACTTAGAATTAACAATTCTAACCAAACTAACTAACATCATTAATTGTGATACACACGCAACACACATGTTTTGCACTAACAAACTCCCCCTTGGCGTGTGCCGTATCAGATCTTCAAACTTCTAAATCTGTTGTTAGTTGATGTAGGGTAGGAATGGCAGGAACAAGACTGCGTAAACTGAACCATTTCTGAAAGATTCTTCATGTACTCCCCCTTTCACCATGCTTGAGATCCATTATGTGAGAGCTTGAGAACTTCAACCTGCAGGCTTCAGAAGACAGAAATGCGGTTTTCCTTGTCCAAACATAATTTTAATCTTGGGGAAAAATCTCCTTTTGGAGAACCAAGATGTTTTGAAAATAGTTTTTTAAATTTGTTGTATCTCGTGTCGACCAGATAAAAAACGAAACAGAAATAAAATATTTTTGGATTTTACAAACATTATATCAAAACACACATAAAATCTTTTTGTATTTTAACAATTTTATGCTAAACACACCTAAAATCTTTTTGATTTTTCTGATAAGAAATGAATTGCAATACAAAATCACACTCTATTTTTGGTTTGAGAAAGACCACTATCTGGGATCATATTGGTCTTAACGCACAACACATAAGCCATGTCGATTGTTGATATAGTTTGCCCATCTTAAACTCAGGTATAATCATACTCATAACATCTGGATATGTTATGGTATTATTAATTTGCTTTTACCAGTGTACCCCACACTATCAGATATATTCAAACATTTTTCCTTTTCTCATGTGATGACACTTGTGTTTATCACCTAGTGTTTGAATTCATGATATCATCAACTGTGTTCTATGCAAAAAGAAATAAGAACGTTAAATCCTCTACCTTAAGGTCGATCTTTCGATACGCAGATAAGGTCTCGGATTTAACAAAATAAGAAAAATAAATCAAGTTGAAATTGTATAATTCAACAACAATCAGGTCGGTTTTGTGGACAAGGAGAGAAGGTCCGATGAATTATACGAAACACCAAAGAAGATAAAGCAGAACCTTAAATAAACAACTATCAGGTCGATATTCTCGTATACGCATGTTTAAATCTTTGCAAAATGAACACATGTATAAATAATGACTTCTCATTTTCCCTTTCACACATTTTTGTTTATATGTCGTGAAATACGCTTTAAGATGTTGTCCACTAGGTTAAGCATAGCATTTAGTGTATATCACATTATATACTTTCTGATTTTCCGAGCCTACCTAGCACATCAAACAATAATTTTATGGCTTTTTCATCTATTTTATCCATGAGTCAGATACGTAAGCCAATGTACCATCATTTCTCAATTTTTTATTTTTTCATTTTTAAAAAATATTTTGCATTGCTAATTTCTCCTCCTAAAATAAAGAACTATATTTTTGGATTTTTTATTTTTCAAATGCAAAAGACACTTATTTTGGCTTTTTCAATTTCTCCCCCTTAAACTGCATACGAAATGTAAAGAAAGAAAATTGATCGATCAACACAGATACCTTTCAACTTTGAGATTTTGAAAATCAAATTGAGATTTAAATCTGTAAAATTTAAGTTAAGCAGAATACTCCACCATCAGTAACTTTTCAATCACCGACATGTCTTCTTGAAGTACCTGCACACACTAGATAAACACATTAGTTTTCAAATGACCGGAAGCATATAGCTTCTAGTCGTCCAATGTCTTGATTGCCTTTTGGAACCACTATAGGTTTCCATTGCATCTGTTGTTTAACACTTTTTAATGAATCATCAAATTTATATTTGACTTACCACCCACCCCCTTATCCATTTTCTTTGTTTGAAAAATGGGACTTTTGGGTTTTACTTCATTAAAAACTTTTCCAGATTGATCCATGATAATGAAAGGTTTACCAACAGATGGTTTCTTTCACTTTCCTTTTGTAGAATGAACATTTTCAGGACAATCCTGTGCCATGTGACATTTTCGTTGACATTGATAGTACAAACGATTGTTGATATTCTTCTTTTTTCCTGACACACTGCAAAACATTAGCAAAATGAACAAACCCAAAATTATCATAAATATCATCAAAAACCTGAAATCGATTGTCATGAACCCATTTGGATGTAGGACTTTGTGGTGTCGAATTCGAAGCACAAGAAGAAAACCTTGGGGAGTTCTGTCCAACTCGAGATGAGTTTGAGAAGATGCTCTTCTTGAACTGATTACTCCCGGAACCCTTTTCAGAATTTGAGTTTTCCCTTTGTAAATCTTTCACAACAAACACCTAAGCAATTTTATGTGCTTCCACACAGTGAAGTGGAAATATCTTATCAAAATAAATTGTCTCAGAACCTTTCTGTTTATAGAACCTTTCATCTTGAATCTTTCTTGACCTGTTTCATATTTACATTCATCAATTTCTTTTGATTTTTTTTTTCAAGTTTTCTTCTCACCCTCTTGCATTTCACAACCCAAGCCTGTTTGCTTATAACCAGGCAACTTCGTTAGCTTGATTTAAATACGTGACAGTGCAACCTCCAACTTCGCAACCCAATTGAATTCAACCTGCATTTCCTTAATATTTTTCTTTTCAACCAAAGATACATCAATCTTGTCTTCAGATGTAAAATTATCTGTTTCCTGAGAAATTTTGATAGTATATAGTTTTTCTTCTTCAAATGGAGTTGATGCAGAAGCAAACTTTGGAGCCTTTTCAGATTCAAACTTCTTCGTCTTAGATGATTTATCAGACTTCTGTTTCTTCTTAGACTTATTCTATTCAGGCTTTGAATAGCAAATTCAGAATAATCACCTTCTTCAGCAGATGGTGTCACATCAGCAAGCGGATCCGTCTGAATGACAGGATGAGGAATTTGATTTAAATCTCCCCCCCGAAAACCTTCTTGAAATTATCATTTTTACACAAGTATCTTGTGAAAGAATGTGATTGTTAGATAATGTAACTGACGCTTCAAATCAAGATTCTCAATCTTTACAGCTGATATCTAAGCTTAAACTTCAGCCAATTCTTTATGTGAAGCGATAAATTTTTCTGAAGCTTTATTTGTTAATGATTTCTCTCTGATCATCTGATCATGAGCCTTCAAACATCTTCAGTGACCTTTTGCCACTTTTCCTTGTAAACTTCAACATTTCGTTTCGGAAGTTTATTTTCATCAGTCAGCTTTATCTTAGTTTCAAGCCAAATAGTACTTGCTTCTCGGTGTTTAATAACTTATGCATTCAAATCAGCGTTTACTTTTTCAAGTTTATCTATTTTAATCTTTGACTTTTCAAACAAATCATCAAAAACTTTTTCAAGTTCTTTAGCATCCTTTTCCCACTTTGCAACATCTTTTTTCAAACCTTCATTTTCAATAGTTAACTTTGAAATCTTTGTGACTAACTCGGTGTTATCACTTTTCAGTTTTAATTCCCTGTCAACAAGATCTTTAGACTTCGTTTTATACACTTCCAACTCCTCTACCAACAAATCACGTTCTTTAACCAGTTGAGCGAGACTTTATCTTTCTTCATACAAAGTTCACAAACTGATTCATAACCACTTGTATCCGAATCAGAATCCATTAGACTTCCATCAATCTGATCCACTTTAGCCATTAATGCTGATTCATTGCAGAACACTCTGCCCCAGTCATATCCTTCATTAACTTGAGTAACCAATGCCTTTGAATTGCTTTCAAGAACCTTAGAAGGTTGAGCATTTTTACATGTATTGGATTGACCATGTTTTGTTTGTTGACGCTCGCGAGCAAAGTTTCCGAAATTAGAACAATTAAAACATTTAACCTTTGACTTATCAAGCCCAATTTTTCCACCAGAATTCAAGTCTTTCTTCTCTGTTCGCTTCATAAACTTTTTAAACCTTCTAACCAGCATTGCGAATTGCCAGTTAAGATCTATTTCGTCCAGATTATCTGGATCTATCTGATCGTAATCCTCTTCCACTAGTTCTGCATTACCAACACTTCCAGTAATAATACCATAATATGATGATATCAAAGCTGATATCAATGCCATGTAATCTTCGGTTGTCTTTGCAGAAAATGCTTTTTGATTTGCTTGCACTAGAATGGTGAAGTTACAACCATATGAATAACCTTAAAAATAATCCTTAAAACCAGACTCATTACCAACTATAAAAGTTGTTGGTGGTGTAGAACTGACACTTGGTTTTGATTTAGCATTAATTGTTGCAGAATTTTGACCATAATACAGTTTTGGATTCTAGACTTGAGCTGGAATTTTGTTTGTATTTAACATTTCGAGATCTCGAGCTTGTAATTTTCCCGTCAGCTCATGAAACGTTAGAGTTGGAAATTCTTTATCATGCGTAAGAAGCATAACATAATTTTTAAACTTGCTTGGTAAAGCTTCCAGGATCTTCTCCTTCATTTCCTCTTCAGTCTTCTTGATATTCACCACACCCATCTCACTCATCAAGTGTGCAAACCTTGAAACTAAATCAACAACATTGTCATCATGATAATGTTGTAAATTATCGAATTCTTTGTAACATTTTCAAATTACCCGATTGAGAAGTCTGGTCCGTTTTGAAAATTCATGAATTACCGATTTGCAAATTATTGAGAACCGGAAGAATTTTCGGATGTTTATACCCTAATTAATGGATCTAAATGATTTATAATCAAATTTTGAAACCAGATACTTAATAACAATCAATTGGAATCAAATTGGAGGTCTCGAATTGAAAATAAAGCAATTTCGTGTTTTTACGCAATTTTTGGTACATGATTCGTTGTCTACCGGGAATATCGGACATGGTCATCGTATATCAAATTCAACATTTTTATGAGTCTAATAATCAATTATTGTAACACCCCATCCGATGGCAGAAACATCAAGGTGTCACAAAAAGAGTATAGAAGTACATAGATATAAAAGGAATACCAATTTTTATTAATAACTTCAAACTTAATGTCTATTACAAGGCACATGCTTAAATGATAACATGAATACTAACTAGGTCCACAATGTCCTAGCTATAACCAACACTTATGCTGGATGTCCATTTTCCTGAAAAACACGTAAAAAAGTGGTCAACTATATACATAGTTGGTGAGTTATAGGTTTGAATAACAAAGCAATTGAAATAAAAACGTTTGATAGGGTTTGCAAAGTCATAAATGTTAAATAAATACCAACAAGTAGCATGAAACGATCAAATAACATGAGACAATTAAATAGCATGAATGTTTGTCCACTTGTTCAATTCCTCTCAAGGAATCTCAGCGTTGGGACCAAATAGCATAAACGTTTGTCCGCGTGTTCAGGTCCTCTCAAATGAATCTCAGCGTTGGGACTAGATAGCATACAAGTTTGTCCGCGTGTTCAATTCCTCTCAAAGGAATCTCAGCGTTGGGACCAAATAACATTCAAGTTACACAATAGCATATAATGAATAGCAGGACAAGGCATTCGTTTATACGTTATAACACGTATAAATACAAGTATTCAACAATATTTGACTTTGCGTAGTGATAATAGATTGATTGACTGAATAAAGTTTCATAATGAAGTATGATAGGATGTATGGTTTGCTTGAAAATGAAGTAACAAAGATGAGTTTAGTTTGTGCGTGTTTTCCACCCCAAAATGGTTTGAAAATCTAAAGAAAAAGGGGCTACGAACTCACCTTAGGTTGCTTGATTCACTAGTTTGCCGAAATAAGGAAGATTCAAATATAAGGATGTCCTAAACGAATAACGAGTTTGATTAATCTAAAGTTACTAGGTCGAAAAAGGGTTTCTAGATGTCTAGGGTTTCGATGGATTCGAGTATTTGAAGAAGATGTATCTAAACTGGTTTTGCACATGCGAAAATCTACATTTATTTGGTTTATAAATTAAAATGGAATTTAAAGTGAATATTTAATGATTAACTGAAAGGAAGAAATCAATGATTTCTCATTTATTATGAAAAATATTTTTAGAACTTGAATAATATTTCAAAACGCCGTTTTAATCGCATATGTTAATGATTCATACTTGTACTCTAAAAGTTGTCAATATTTATAAATTATGTAATAAAACAATTATTTATAATCATTATAATTTGGATAAAACATTTCCAATGAAATCTGAGAAATTAAAGAGAAATCAATTTGCGTATAACTACATTTTATATTTTTTTTGTTTCTAAATGTAAAAGAGTTGTTATATTACATTTTTTAATAGATTTTAGGATATAAATTTTGTATGTTCAAGATTTAAAAGGGTTTTATAAGTTATTTAGAAATTTTCTGAAAATTACTAATCTTAAGTTTGATTTAAAAAGATTAATGAGTAAAAAGGGAAAACAAGCAAGGAAAAAGTGGCGAGGACGGGTTCGAACCTGCGACCTCTCACTTGTAATACGGGCGATGGACCAGCTGCGCTACTCGTAAATCATCTTCTTCCTCAAGAAATTTGTCACCGAAACCCTAGAACTTTGATCGCGAAACTAAACGTCTAAACGTGAATGAAACATAAAATAAACATAGGGATTTTGATCTTTGATAAAAAAACCGAACATAAAGGTATAGAATTTACCTTGAAACGTTGACGGAAAAATGAAAAAACGGGGTCGCCGGAGCCAACGGCGAACATGAGTAGCAACAGGGACGAAGTTTGATGGTTTTTTGATGCAAAAATGCTTGGTGACGATGATGAGATCATTTAAGATGTCGAATACGTGCTTAAATAGGCTCAATCTCGTGATTAAACCCCTAAACGGTTTCGTTTTAAAATCATTAAAATGAGTTTTAAAGGTGATTAATTCGTGATTTAATGGGTGTTTAATCATCGGTTTGACACGGAAATGTGATTAGGAATCATGATTTGAATGTTTCCGGACATTAAAGTGGTGAAGAAAGGCGTTTTGCCTGGTTTTGGAACATTTTCCGCGGCTGGAGAGCGTCGCCGGCGGTGACCTGCTGAAAAAACGGGAATGTGGGATTTTTTTCTTTTTCTTTCTAAAAACTCACCATTTAAAATCTTTTGTCTAAACATATATATGTTTTTAATTACATGAAGAATAATACTACATTTAGAAGTTGTTAACCATTTATATTTTTTGCTATTTTTTTATTTAATTAACTTATAGTTTATCTTATATATATATATATATATATATATATATATATATATATATATATATATATATATATATATATATATATATATATATATACAGGGAAGGGTTCCGTGTAGACCCCTTAAATTTTGTAGACCCCGTAGACCCCTATAAAACTCAATAAAAATAAAACTCAGTGTTGTAAATTTGGTTTTTTTTTATTACGATAAGCTTTTAAGAACCAAAAAATTAAATAAATAAATTAAAAAAAAACAAAAAACATTAAAAATCGAATATTTTAAGACAATGAATTTTAAAATAATGAGTTTTAAACGCAACACTGAGTTTTATTGAGTTTATTGAGTTTTAAACTCATTGATTTTTAAAACTCATTGTCTTAAAATGTTCAATTTTTAATGTTTTTCGTTTTTCTTTTTTTTTCAATTGTCTTTTTTTGTTCTTAAAAGCTTTTCGCAAATAAAAAAAACTAAATTAACAAAATTGAGTTTTATTTTTAGTGAGTTTTATAAGGGGTCTACGGGGTCTACAAAAAATAAGGGGTCTACACGGATCTTTTACCTATATATACATATATATATATATATATATTCTTTCGTGATACATTCTATAAAAACCAAGTTTGCTTAATGTACATTAAATCTAATAACAATATTTATTTACTAAACCAAAACAATTAATATTTTAAAAATTTGAGATTGTTATAGTCTCCCTACTTAGAGGAATTTCGTCTCGAAACTTATGCAGTGAAAGCTGTAGGGTAAAACTATGCTTATTGAGAAAAAGTCGAAGTGTAAAAGTTATGGCTTATACTGAGGAGTTGAGAGTGATATCAAGGATAAGATTGATGTGATAGACTGTATCGAATGAGACGCCAATGATGGCCCCTTGTACAAGAAGTTGTCGTGGTTCGATGGTTGAAAATGAGTTAACAGAGGATTGAATTCTTTGTGTTACATTAAAAGAGTTTCCTTACGTAAAGTTGGGATTTCCTTGAAGATAGAATGCATCGATACAAAGTTTGTAGTATTAAATAGGCATTGGTGACCAGTTTGGAGTGGTCAAAAGATTTCATAGAATATTAAAGATTACTAACATCGTTATAATTGAATACCGTGCCACAAAAATAATACACATGTCACAAAATATATATTGTAGAAAGTTTTTCTCAAGAATTCCCACCAAATAATAGGTCAAGGTCCAAAATAACACTAAACTTCTCATGATACAAAGAACGTTATTTCTGATAACCTGACATGAGCACTTATATATAGGATGTACAGTCGGCGTATGCACCATGCCCTTTTCAAGAAATCATATGTTTCGTTGCTCTAAATCACTATAGGTTTAATGTTACAACACACAGCAGGATTTACCATGACTTCCATGCATCTGATTTATAATTACGTGTGCACCCGTAATTACTCGTTTCGTGCATGGTCCGCATAGTTCATCCCGTTGTGTTTGGTTCAAAGGGCACAAAATTTCGAAATCGTAAATGTTGTTCACATAATTACTGCATGTTTTAGATACCATGCCCCTAGGTAAGTAATCAGGTCATGTTTCACCATGGAAGAATCAAGTAACTATGTTTCTATCAATATTCATGGAAAACAGGTAATCACACTAGAAATAATCACACAAAGTTTTCATAAAGTCATGCTAATAAGGTATATGGATAATTAATCTAACCTCGTTCATGTATGATCATAGTGATACTGGACATAGGAAACCAAACTTTATTCATGGCATAAGTCAATTGACAAGGTATAATCAAACTAACAAGATATATGAAGACTCACTCTAACACTTATCCATGGATAACCGACTAATATGACGTAGGTAAAATTTTAGTTGATGATGAATAACTTGAGCAAGTTCACATGCGAAGAAATTCAACTATCAACGTTTGACGTAACCACGTTTGGGTCCTGACAATCTTCAAGAGCCCCGAGCATAAAAAATCGACCTCAGGTGGTTTGATTGTTGTTAGTCAAATTAGGGCATTGGTTCCTGAAGGGGTTAGGACTCCCACATTGGTAACATGCATGGTTAGGGTTGTTGTTTGGAACGGATACAACTGCTAGGTTTTGATTTTTTCCTGTTGGAACATTCCTACATACTTCAGCTAAATGCCCAAATCTTCCACACTTGGTACACTTGCGACATTGTGTGACAGAGCGATGGTGATAGCTGCAAGTGGAGCACAAAGGATTTGGACCCTTATAATTTGGTCTGGTGGCAATAGTGTTGGTTGGTGCCATAGCTTTCACGGGTACAACATGAGTAGCCAATGCATAGCTTTGAGTGTCTATTTTTCTCTTCTTATTGTTAGACTCGATGTTGCTTGCACTTGACCCCCTCTTCTCCCAAAACGGCCATTTTATCCAGAAAATCATCCTCTCCCATCTCATTTCATCATTTGGAGTTACAAGATTGAATATCAAGCCTTGGATCATTTGAAAAGCTGTGACATCGGATCTTCTACTCGATCTAGCTATTTCAGATGAGAAACGTAATTAAAGGATTGTTTTATTGATCACAAAAGTTTAATTACAATCAGAAGAACACTCAGAACATTCATAGAGAATACACCGTGAAAACACACACTTACCACATATCAGCTCTCAACACTTTACTGAAATACGAAGAAAAACGGGTATTTATACCCAGTTACACGAACCCACCTGAACTGCGAGTTTATGTGACTCCGTACTCACCCGAACTGTGAGTTCGGGTGACACTTCGTGTCACTTAAGATTCAGTTCGTGTAACAGCCTAATTTGCAGCTTTGTCTTGTTCAAATACTTCAGATACTTCACACGACGAACCGATAATGCTCTAACAAACTCCCCCTCGACATATGCAGTATACGTTCATCCATTCAAAATGTATCTTTGAATAAACTCCCCCTTAACTTGATGGTTAGCTTGACCTTGAATACTTGACGATGCACAATGTGTTTCCATTCTTATCAACAGCTTCAAAAGACTTAAAGTTGTGACATTCTTTTTCACTTAGTACCTGTTCAATCATAAATAATCTTGGCGCAAAACGTTTCTTCAAGACTCCAAGATATTGATTTTGAATTTTGGTTTGTATCATGTGTCGATCAGATTGAAAACAAAGAAGAAACAAAATCTTTTTGGCTTTTAGAAAGTTTTATATCAGAACAAACCTAAAATCTTTTTGATTTTTCCAACTTATGCTAAAACACACCAAAAATCTTTTTGTATTATCTGAAATGAAATAAAATTACAACACAAAATCAAACTCTATTTTTGGTATGAGAAAGATCACTATCTGGGATCATATTGAACATAATGTACTGAACTACACTTCAGTTTTAACTAATTAAAGCACACAACTCATGTTGATTGCTGGTATAATTTGTCCATCTTAAACTCAGGCAAAATCATACTCATAACAGCTGGATATTTTTAGATTACTTTGACCAGTGTATCCCAACTTTTAAACATATTCAGACATTTTTCTTTTTCTTGTGTGATTACACTTGTGATTATGACATAGCGTAATGTATTCATGATATTGTCAACTGTGTTCCATGCAAAAAGAAATAAGAACATTAACTCGTCTACCTTAAGGTCAATCTTCCGATACGCAGATAAGGCCTCAGATTTAACAAAATAAGAAAGATAAAACAAGTTAAAATTGTATAATTCAACAACAATCAGGTCGGTCTTGTGGACACACAGAGAAAGTCCGATGAATTATACGAAACACCAAAGAAAATAAAGCAGAACCTCAAACGAACTATAATCAGGTCGATCTTTCGATACGCAAAGAAAGTCCGACCGTTTGAGAAAATAAAAAAATCAAACAAGTTTAAATCTTTGCAAAATGAACACATGTATACACAGTGACTTCTCATTTTTGTTTTTCACATATTTTTCGCTTTTTGTCATGAAATACGCTTCAAGATGTTATCCACTTGGTCAAGTATGAGTATTTAATGTATATCACATCTGAAAACTTTTTGATTTGCTGAGCCTACCAAGAATATCAAACAATGATCTTATGGCTCTTTCATCTACTCTATCCATGAGTCAGATACGTAAGCCAATGTACCATCATTTCCCAATGATCAACTTCTCAAAATTTTATATATTTTGCATGTATTCACCTTCACCATATATTCATTTTTCCATAACATGCATTTTCTCCCCCTTAAAATGAAAAACTCTATTTTTGGAGTTTTCATTTTATAAAAACAAGACACTATTTTTGGCTTTTTCAAATTTCTCCCCCTAAAATACAAACAAAATGTAAAGAAAGAAAATTGATCAACTGACATGAATACCTGTCTGTTTTGTCTTCCAGAAAACTTTCAGGTTAGAAAAATGATATCATTTGAAGAAGTTTAACTTAAATTCAGCAGAATACTTCTCCATCAGTAATCTTTCAATCACCAATAGGTCTTCTAGAAGTACCTGCACACTGGTCAAACACATTAGATTTTAAATGACCTGAAACGGATCGCTTCTGGTCGACCAGTGTCCTGGTTTTGCTTTGAAACCACATTAAGTTTCCATTCTTGTTGTTGTTTTGGTAAATCAACATTTGATGAATCAATCACAGTTGACTGTGACGAACAACCTACATTTGAAACTTTTGAAAATTTTGGAATAAATCTTTCTTGCTTTTTAAAGAATGTACGCTAAAATTCATCAAAAACTTTGCCATGTTCATCAATGAACTTCAGGCTGGCAGTTTTACAAAAAACTTGAACCTTTTGATTTCTTTGAGTAGAAGCAGCAAAAACCGGACAATCTTGTGCTATATGCCCTTTCTGTTGGCAAATGTAACACAAACGAGTGTTTATGTTCTTCCGTTTGGGAATCTGCAAAGCTTCAAAAAAAAAAAGAGTTCCTCCAAAATGATCATAATAAGTATCATATACCTAATGTCGATGATCATGAACCCATTTTAAAGTTGGGCTTATTGGAGTAGAATTTGAACCTCCAGAAAAAAATAGCATTTTGATTCTTCTTGTTCTTCTGAACAACATCCTTCACCAAAAATTCAGAAATCTTTTGAGCATCCACGCAATGAAGTGGGAGTTCTTTATCAGAAAATATTTGTTCCGAACCCTTGAGCTTGTAAAATATCTCAGATTGAACCTTTTCAGCCTTGAAAACATCTTTCTTAACTTGCTTCAAATTAACCTTCTTTAGTTTTTGTTGTGCTGGAGTTGGAACACCACTAACTTCAACATCCGTTGTCTTAAAACCCAAACCAGCTTGTTTTCCAGAAATATTTTCCTCAGAATTTGACAATATATGCCCATTCTTTGCCAATCGAGAAAATTCAGCTTTAACTTCTTGAACGTTCTTTTGTGAATAGAAAATCGTCTCATCAATATCAGTAGGAGATCTAATCTTTTCGATATAAGTAGCTGACTGTTCAATCTCCGTCGATGGCGAACCAGACACAAATGTTGAAAACTTAGTAACCTCATATTTCATTTCATTCTTCTTGCCAGCCTTCTTGTTTTTCTTCTTCTTCAAAATCTTTTCTTCCTTAGAATTTGACGACGTAAACTTTGAATTATCACATTCTTCAATTTTTTCTTTCATGACATTGACCGCTTCCTTGATAATGGTCGGGGGTATAACGATCCTATCAAAAACTCTTTCAACATTCTCATCTTTGGCTAAGAAACTTGTCAATGATTATGAATTGGTGACATTCTTCAGAAGACGATTTGCATCAATCACTTGAATTTTCAAATCAGAGATCTTTTGTTGTGCTTCACCTAATTCTTTTTTCTGTTGCGATCAATTTCGTAGCAACCCTATTCGTTTTAGATTTTTGAAGCCTCAAATTATTTATCTCACCAAATAACTCTTTCTTCAACTTATCTTCATTCCTTTTCTGAATATCAATGTTTGAATTCACCAACTTATTGATCCTTGTTAATTCTTTCTTCTCCTCTAACAATGCTTCATTCTCAATAGAATAACTTTTTGCTTTAGGTACAAGGTCATAAGAAGTTTTGTTTAGCACATCAAGCTTAATCTTCGATTTTTCAAATAGATCATTGAAATCATTTTCAACATCTTTTGCTTCAACCTTCCATTTCTTAACTTCTTGAACTAATTTAGCATTCTTTTCAACTAACTTTGCATTCTTCAATTCAAAGTCTTTTTCAGTTTTCTTAGAACCCTCCAATTCTTCTTTTATCAATTGAAGTTCAGCAGTAAGAATTCTGACTGCTTTCAACAACGAATCATTTTCCTTCAGCAAATTTTTAATTTTAACTTCAGAATTTTCATTCTCAGCTGATTCATAAGAACATGAATCGGAATAATAATCACCTGGAACATCTGTAACAATCAATACTGACTTATAAAAAAAAAATTCCCCAATCATAAGTTCCATCACTTTGAACAGCTAATGCTTTTGTACTTGATGAAGCTTAAGAACCATTGGTAGTTTTTGAATCAGATTTACTTGCTTGAGATTGCTGACATTCTCTTGCAAAGTGACTAAGTTTTGCACATTTATAACATTTGACTTTTGATTTATCTAAACCCAAATTCTCATCTTGAGTAATAGTTCTTCTACCAGTTCTCTTCAAAAATCTTCTTGCTCTTTGTGACAACATAGCCAATTGTCATGCCATATCCATTTCATCTAGATTATTCTCATCAATTTAATTGAAATCTTCTCTAGTGATTTTAGCATCACCAACATTGTTAATAATAAAGCCAAGAGATAATGAAATTAAAGTAGATATTAATGCAACACATTCATTAGTTGTTTCGACAGAAAATGCATTCTGATTTGTCATACCTGGAATTGTAAAATTGCAACCCCTCGTAGAATCAGACATTTCAGACATTCCTGAAACATTTCCAATAAAAGCTGTACTTGGTACAGAACTAACACCGATTGGTTTAGCTTTAGCATTGATGCTTGCGTCATTCTGACCATGATATAATTCTGGGTCTTGCAATTGAGCAGTTGATTTGTGAGAATTCATCATTTCCATTTCCCATGCATGAAGCTTCCCGGTTAATTCATGAAATGATAATGTAGAGAATTCTGTCATGTGTGATCAACATAATATAATTTTCCCACTTCTCCGGTAATGCTTCCATTATTTTCTCTTTCAATTCTTCATTTGTTTTCTCGATTCCAACAACTTTCAATTCACTGATAAGATGTGAAAATCTTGATACAAGAGCCGTTATGCATTCTTTATCATAATGTTGAAAGTTATCAAATTCTTTGTTTAACACCTTTCTTCAACTCTTTTTGTATTGGTCATTTCCTTCACATCTTGCCGATAAAGCATCCCACAATTGCTTAGTCTTCTTGCAAGTGCTAAATTGATGTAATAATTCAGTAGGTAAAGCCATGGTAAGATAACAAAAAGCTTTCTGTTCGAGCTCTTAACTCTTCCTCTCTTCAGATGTAAAATCTTTGATTTCCTTGTATTCACCAGCATCAGTTGGACGTGTGTAAAGCTTTTGAATAGGAATCCATAAATCGATATCATTCGTGCTAATATAAGCAGAAAACCGTTGCTTCCAATTATGATAATCCTCCAACTTTAATAACTTGTGAACTTTCTGACTTGTTCTGATTTCGTTATCAAAATTGATCAGGGTTTGCATTGCGTTTTGCATAATGGCAAAAGCTTGGAAATCCGACATCACGAAAATTTTCAAATTCTGTTTATCTGAACTGAACCGAAGTGAATATGGTGAACCGAACTCAACCGGACTCAGGTTTATCCGAACTGAAATATGAAACCGAACTAGGCCGAACTAAACATAACTGGATATTCAATCACACCCAAACTGATCCAAACTAGGAGTGAGGCGAATTGAACCAATCTGAAATGATCCGAACCGGAAATGGATCTGAACTCGTCCGAACTCAGAAATAGACCGAACTGGAAGTAACTGAACTCGTCCAAACCGAGAATATGGTTATCCTAACTAAATCAAAATGAACCAAACTGAAGCGAACTGGCACTTCGGTTGACGGTTATTTTTCAAACTGAAGATCTTCACCCGAACTGGAACGAACTAGACATGTTTTGATCAAAAAATTATGAATTTGGACAGATTTGGATGAGATTTGCAGCAGTAGATCAGAAAAAATGAGAACAATTTAGGAGTGGAATTTTCACACAATACGCAACTGTAATGATCAAAATCTTACAAAAACACCCGAATTTTTTCAAAAATGACACTTTTGTTTCAAAAACCCCAAAAATAGCAACCACAGATCAGTAGAGTGAATTAGAAAGCTCTGATACCACTTAAAAAGCTATGAGCATCGGATCGTCTACTCGATCTAGCTATTTCGTATGAGAAACGTAATTAAAAGATTGTTCCATTGATCAAAAAAGTTCAATTACAATCAGAAGAACACTCTAACATTCATAGAGAATACATTGTGAAAACAGACACTTAACACAGATCAACTCTCAACTCCTTACTGAATTACAAAGCAAAACAGGTATTTATACCCAGTTACACGAACCCACCCTAACTGCGAGTTCGCATGACTCCGAACTCACCCGAACTGTGAGTTCGGGTGACACTTCGTATCACTTCGGACTCAGTTCGTGTAACAACCTAATTTTCAGCTTCGTCTTATTGAAATACTTCAGATACTTCACACGACAAACTGATAATGCTTTAACAGTTTCATACCGTAAATTCGAGTGTTGATTATTACTCCACTCTTGCTAAATCAGGGACTCATACGCACTGTTACCGACGATTGTGTGTGATGCTAGCTTAGCATGCGATCGATATTGGTTATGGGGTATATGTTAGAGCATATTCCTATGCTAAATTGTGTGTCGTGTATTGTATCTAGATTAGAGCGTCTTTGTGAGTCTAGCATGGTACGGTACTGGTACACCGAATGAGTTTCTTGGTACGCTGGATGATCCACTAGTACGCTAGGTAATCTTCATAAATTTCTAGTACGCTGGTTGTTGGTACGCTATGCAATCTTCATCGGTGGTACGCAACAGTTATTCACTTGTACGCAGGCAGTTACGCCATATCAAGTTGGTATGCTACTGTTTGTTGATACATGATATGTGCGTCGTGTGAAGTATCAAGCAGAGTTCAAGTTCAAGCCAAATGTCAACTGGCCGAACCTGGTCCGAACCAGGAGTTTGGACTGGCCGAACCTAGAGTTCGGACAGAGATCGGTCAGTCGGGTATAAATAGAAGTTTGGACTTTGTAATGAGTAGGTTCTGAGAGTGAGAAATTTCTGTTAAGTGTGTGTTTCCAAGGTGTTTCTCTGTTGTAAAACCATGTATGGATCGTTTCCAGATCATAGAATGATAGAGACGGAAGTTTGTCATTCAATTATAGTCAAATGATTACAATACCGAGAGAGTATACATCAATTAAGCTCTGGAGGAGGTTTGGACAGAACCTCCTCTCTCTCTCACACTCACAAAGAGTAATGACCAAACTTGGAGATGATCAACATACTAACACCTATTTATAGGTTGGACGGTCAGCGTACCACATAGGCTCCGTATCAACTGATACGGCGGACCACCCAGCGTATCATCTGATACGCTGGTTAGTATGTTGACCCTCTCACATACAATAAACCCTATACATTCAATCTATTCTATTCGTACAGTAACGGCCACACACAGAAACTTGTCCTAACAAATTCCCCCTTGGACGTTACTGTCGAATGTAAATCTTTAACTTCAAGCAATCTTCAGTCAGTCTGCTGCAGACGCCTCTATCTTCAGCAAACACCCCTTGACCGAAACTTCAGGTATGCATAAAACAGTTCAGAATCTTGTACAATCACCACAACAAATAAAGTTCCCCCTCGCTTCAAACACTTCCACATCAGGCAAAAAATAACGGTTCACTTCATTAGTCATTCCCGGCAATTGTTTAAGATTTCTTAAACATCACTACATTTTGACAGAAATCTTCAATCTTCACCGAATTGTAATACATTCTGATCTTGATGAAAACAGACACGATCAGCATCTTCAATCATAGAAATTCCCCCTCAGAATGAAATCCATCCCAATATATCAACAATCAAAGGCTATAACGTCAACTTCATGACTTAACACTGTATCGGGCATTTGATTAGAGAGTTCCAAACCATAATCGAAAACTTTGACATATCGGTTTGCACGAACATCAGAATACAACACCTTTCCATGAAGATCAAAAATCACCATCATCCCCGAATTGATTGCTTTTGAATATTCACTTTTTCAATTATAGAAACTTTGAAATTTTCAAGGGTCTCAATTTCCCCCTAAACAAGTGACATATTCAAATCTCAATTCCAACCCAGCAAGCAATGTATGTTTTTCAAGTAGCTTGCAATGGAATCACATATTTTCTTCAGTTTTGTAAGTAATCATATCCATGTCTCTGAATCTCTGTCCATCATCAGAAACAAGTGTTCATGAATCTCTGTCCATCATCACGAACAATGAATACTCACAAACATTTTTTTCAGAAATTCGACGACTAATTCTTGATAAGCATAAGAATCTGGTAAATCTTCAATCATAATAACCCACAGCTATCGAATCAAGGGTAAACTCGATAACTGATTTAAATCATTGAAATTCTCACGACCTCTCCCCATACCCGAAAACAACCCCCAGATGTTGATTACTGATTAACGAGGGTTCGGGGGCAGCGCCCCCGAGAAGCGGGGTCCAAGGGGCAGAGCCCCTGGCTGGGGCCGTGCTGCCAGGTCAGCGCGAAATTTTTTTTTTCTGAACAAAATTGCTTCATCAAAAATGCATCCGAAAATCTGCGGCGGACCAGAAGCTTCAGCGGATCAGATCAATATCTGCGGACCAAAATCCGGACCAACTTTACCAGCGGATCAGACTCGTACCGGCGGACCAGGTGCGGACCAGATATGGTACGGCGGACCAGATGTGGTACGCTGAAACTGCCGCGGATCAGAGAGTAACCGCCACAGACCAATCTGATGAAGATTGCCTAGCGGACCATCTGATCCGGCGGACGATCAATTGATCCGGCGGTTGAAGATCGCCTGGCGGATGAACTGCGGACCAGCTGATCTATCAGCGGACCAGACGCTGAAAACGCGAAAGTCGACTGTTTTTCACAGATTTTGACAATTGAAGCTGAAAACTAGATCAATATGATGCGAAAACACTCCAGAAGCATACAGAAATCATTTTTATCCTTGGAATCACTCAGAATTGGAAGAAATTGAAGAAAAACTTACCACACCCAAGCTTTCTCTCTCTAAAACTCCGAAAATTGATTAAAAACACAGCAGTAGAGCAACCAAATGCTCTGATACCACTTGTAGAAACGAGATACGATCTTACTACTGCGTGTATCAATCAATCATAGTAACAACGGATGTAAATAAGAGAATTCTTATTGATCACTTGAAGATACAAAGAAGACTCTCTAGTTTCTCTCTCTAGAA
The DNA here is from genome assembly GCA_039602395.1 of Deinandra increscens subsp. villosa. Taxonomy (NCBI): domain Eukaryota; kingdom Viridiplantae; phylum Streptophyta; class Magnoliopsida; order Asterales; family Asteraceae; genus Deinandra; species Deinandra increscens. Next base: position 3,568,568 of record JBCNJP010000025.1, on the reverse strand, counting down.
ACACACACAGAAAGGTGTAGAATGACAGAAGTGTTTCAACTGGTTACTTGCACATTCTAACACACAGCTATTTATACTAAGTGACTAATCAATCAGCGTATCAAACTGATACGCCGGACCACATGGTCCGCCGGACCATGTGGTACGCCCATAACCAAATAGTCACTACAACTATCACTTAGACACGCTCACATAGATACAATACACGAGACACTCATAGCATAGGAATATGCTCTAACATCTGTGTTGTATTTCTGAGTGCTTACTGATTGTAATTGTTTGTTTGTGATCAATAAAACAATCGGTTAATTACGTTTCGATGTCCAAATAGCTAGATTGAGTAGACGATCCGATGCTCACGCATTTTCACTGTTCATTGGTATGTCGATTGGTTTGGTACGTTGAAGGGTTGGTACGCTGCGGGTGGTTTTGGTACGTTGGCAGAGTAGTTGTGTTCACTATAACTGACGTAACTTGAGAACCGTTAAGAGTTACAGGAGCTAATACGAGCCAAAACGACCGTCTCGATGAGATCTACAGTTTTATTTGCCTAACGGCCAGTACCTTCCGTTTTGACCCCCAAAATCCGCTTCTAAGACCTTCGTTTTTAGGTTTGAAGTTTTGACGCTCGATTTTTAACTTCAAAATGACCGATTTTCAAGCATTTTTAGCTGCTCAAACATTGATGCAACTCATGATGAATTATGATAACGAGATAGGAACAACTCAGAAGGTTCCTAAGTTGCTACGATGGGAAGATTATCACAATTAGAGGAGTCGGTTTGAATCTTACATCTTTTCTCAAGATGTTGATTGTTGGATTCCGCTTATAAGGAATATGAGTATCCGATGCTACGTGGGAACATGCCAAAGATGGTTGGTAGTTTTGATACGGAAAAGCAAAAACTGTTTGCAAGAGAGAAGAAAACATATAGTTATCTTACAATGGCATTACCAAAAGCTCTAATGCTTCAATTTAAGAACTTTTCAATGGCTAAGGCATTGTGGGATACTATTGCAGAAAGGTGTGAGGGTAATGAGCAATATAAGATGACACGAAAGAAAGTGTTAAAGAAAGAATTTGATAATTTTGGACATTGTGATAATGAAAAAGTGTCTGATTTTATTGCAAGGTTTCACACTTGATAAATGAACTAGAGGTTGTAAAAGTCAAGAAGAACAATGACGAACTTAAAGAGAAATTTCTGGAAGCCTTACCCGATAAGTGGGAAAATTATGTTATGATATTGACCAATGATCCAAGTTATCCCGGTTTGTCATTCAATCAACTAACAAGCAAGTTGCAAGTTCGTGAAATGGAACTGATTGTGAAGAAGTCAACACATCCGTCTGTTCAACATCCTAAATTATATTTTGGAGAAAATTCTATTACCGTGCATGCTAAATCTACATCACTTCCTAATTCAAGTTCTAATCCAGATCCAACAGCTTTTCCTGCTTGACAGTCTGATAATTCAGGTCATTCTTCAGGTTGCCGATTCATTATTCTTGATAAATCAACAAACAATTCTAGTTCTGCTTAAGCAACTGAAGATCTAGCTGCACTGGTCTCTGCCTTCATATCATCTTCTTCTGGGGCAGTTTTTAGCCAAATTGGTAAATTTGGGTTGTTTGGAGATGATTTAAATCAATTGGATGAAGATCAATTGAATAAATTAGACTTAGAGTGGCGGTTTTCTATGGTAGTTGAGAGAGGAAGGAGATTTAGGAAGAAACATGGAAATACATCTATTCTTCAAGGAGAAAATCTTGGTTTGGATAAGAGAACGATTGAATGTTTCAAATGTTCCAACTACAGACATTTTGCTTGAGATTGCAACTAATCGTCATCTGAAAAGAGTAATTTTGATAAGCATGTTCATAATAAAGATGCAAAAACTATGATTTCTCAAACTGACGAAGGTTATGATTGGTCTAAATAGTTTCCAAATGAATCTGCTTTTATAGCCACAGTGCAAGTTGAATCAAGTGATTCTGATTCTGATATTAGTGGGTATGAGTCAACTTGTGAATTTTGTGCTCATAAGGATAAAAAGATTTAGAAATTGGTTCAAGAACTGGAAGGGTTGATTGTTGAAAGGATAAATAAGGAAGAAGAATTAGAAAGATTCAAAAAGAAGTTTGAAGGTTCTGATGTGATTCTCAAGGTAAATGAAGATTAGTCAAAGAAAAGACTGTGTTGATGGAAGAGTTTGTAGAGCTTCAGAAAAATTTGGAGGAGATGGTTGGTGCAAACAAAGAACAAATTTTGAAGTTACAAACTGAAAATGAAGAGTTAGTTAAAAGTGATGAAAAATGGGAGAGTGAAGCAAAAGATGTGATTGGATTTCGATGCTTTGTTTCAGAAATCAACAGCAAGAGTAGAATCGCTTAAGCAATCTTATGATGAACTTAAGAAAGAATTTGATGAAGAACTGCTGTAGAAAATCAACATCAATTGGTACATTCTGAATTACAAGACAAAGTCATAAGTTTGAAAGAGGAAAATCAGTTGCTGAAAAGGAATATTGAGATTCACGAGGGAAGGGTGAAGAAAATTACCCAAGAAGTGTATGATGCACATGATCATATGAGACAAGAAAAGTTTTTTTCTAACAGAGCTTTGGAACAATTAATTGATTCAGAATAGGCGTTGGGTGAAGCACAAAAGAAAATATCCGATTTGAATGTTGAGGTGTTAGATCTTAAAAGACAATTGAATAATCTAAAGAATTCACATTCATTCACAAGCTACTTGTGCAATGATGAGAATTTCAAAAGGTGTTTGGAAGCAAAGAGCATAATCAAATTCCACATCTAGTTATTCAATATGATGCTCTAGCTGATATTCATTCTTCTGATATAACTGGAGATTATTCTGAATTTGTTTCTGAGAAATCTGAGGAGAAGAAATCAAAGCCTTCGAACAAGAATGTGGAACCTTGAATAACTAGTGCACCCACATATGTTCAATTTATATATGGTAGAACTGGTGTAATTGATAAAGAAATTTCTGATGACAAAATGGTGGAGAAAGATGTAAAGATGGTGTCTGAGAAAAAATTGGCTGCTGAGTTAGTTCAAGCTAACAATTTGAAGGGTATTAAAGCTAAATTTACCCATGTTTTTCAAGATGGTTCTTCTAAGTCTCAGGTCGAATTGTCGAAATTACCCGGTTACAAACGATCATGTTTGGGTAATAATAATCAGAGATTTGAGAAGAATGTCAAAACGAATGTGCCAAAGACGACTCTAAAGGAGAAGAAAGATACCAATCTCGAACAAATCTATCATATGGCCCATGTATTCATTTCAACTATGGAGAAGGGATTCGGGGGAAAGCAAAAGAAGAAGGATTCGTCTGAAAGTTCTCCACAAGAATTTTCATCACTTGGATCTAATTCTACACCTCGAAGTCCAACTTTCAAATGGGTTCATGCTAATAGGTTTCACGTATTTGATGATGTTTATGATTCTTTTGAATCTGATGCTATGTGTCGTTCATGTCAGGGCAAACCATAGTGCTATCAATGTCGTCGAAAGGGACAAATGGCACAGAATTGTCCTGCAAATGTTAAAAGAACATTTTCTGATAAATCTACCATATTTATTGATGAATCAGACATAATTTTTACTGAGTCAACACCACCTTTCAAAACTAAATCTAAAACAAACATTTTTTAAATTTGATTCTAGTGTTGGTGGTTCATCACATGATGATGACTCTGTTAAAAATGAAAAAAACAAGAATGCAGTGGCAACCTAAGGTGGTCAGCAAGGCTGCAAATGATTTTGTTGAAGACACTGGTCGACCAGAAGCTGTGTGATTCGGGTCCTTTGAATACTAATAATTTAAATCCAGTGTGTAGGGTTGTTCAAGAAGACCTATCGGTGATTGTGAAGTTCAAGCTTCAAGCAGTTGCTGATAGTGGAGTCTCATGCGTAATTTAAATTGAATTCTTCAAATTACAATATTAAAATTTTCTGAACGCTTAAACTGAAAGGTATCAGTATCGATTGGTCAATTTTCTTTCTTTAACATTTCGTATGTAGTTTAGGGGGAGAAAATTGAAAAACCAAAAATAGTGTCTCTGTGTTTTTGTTAAGATGAAAATAAAAAAATAGAGTTTTCATTTTAAGGGGGAGAAAAAGAGAATAGTAAAAAAACATTGAAAAAATGAGAAATTGTATCCGACATAATTGGGAAATGATGGTACATTGGCTTACATGTCTGACTCATGGATAAAATAGACGAAAAAGCCATAAGATCATTGTTCGATGTGCTTGGTAGGCTCGACATTAAATCAAAAAGTATTCATATGTGATATACATTAAATACTAATGCTTGACCAAGTGGACAACATCTTGACGCGTATATCAAGATATTGAAAAGATGTCTGAACAAGAAAATGAGAAGTCACTGTGTAAACATGTGTTCATTTTGCAAAGATTTAAAATTGTTTGATTTTCTTTATTTTGTCAAACGAACGGAATTTCTCTGCGTATCGAAAGATCGACCTGATTGTTGTTCGTTTGACGTTCCGCTTTATTTTCTTTGGTGTTTCGTATAACTCATCGGAGTTTCTTTGTGTGTATGGGAGTACCGACCTGATTGTTGTTGGGTTATACAATTTCAACTTGTTTTTTATTTTCTTATTTTGTTAAATCCGAGGCCTTATCTGCGTATCGAAACATCGACCTTAAGGTAGACGATTTAACGTTCTTATTTCTATTTGCATGGAACAAAGTTGACTAGATCATGAATACAAATACTATGTGTTAAATCACAAGTGAAGTCACAAAGTGTGATAAGCAAATGCATATCTGAGTATGTCTAATAGTGTGGGTTACACTGGTCAAAGCAACTCTAATCAATACAATAACATATCCAGATGTTATGAGTATGATTGTGCCTGAGTTTAAAATGGACAAATTATACCAGTAATCGACATGACTTATGTGCTGAAGTAATTAAAATTGAAGTGTAGTTCAGCATGTTATGTTCAATATGATCCCAAGTTGTGATCTTTCTCGCAAAAGACAAAAAATAGTGTCTGATTTTGTATTACATTTATATTTCATATATGATAAAATCCAAAAAGATTTTAGATGTGTTTTAGCATAAACTTAGAAAAATCAAAAAGATTTTCGGTGTGTTTTGATATAAAGTTTCAAAAAGCCAAACAGATTTTGTTTCTTGTTTGTTTTTGACCGATCGATACAAGATACAAATTTATGATTTTAAAAACTAAATCTTGGACTCTCGAAGAAGTTTTGCGCCAAGATTAAATTAATTTTTCATAAAAGAAAAGAAAGTCGCGATTCTGTCTTCTGAAATTGCAGGTGCTGTGTGTCAAGACTCGAGCATGGTGAAAGGAGGAGTTTGTAGTATCTTTCACAAATAGATCTTGAAGTTAAAAGATTATTCAAGTTCTGATCCAGCCATGCAAGCTCGATTTCTGAAAAGATTTCAAGTTGAAGATCAGACGCAATGATGCTGAAGATTGAAGACTTAAGTTTAGTTAGAATAGATACACTACACGTTAAGGGGGAGTTTGTTAGAGCATATTCGTATGCTACATTGTGTTCGTGTATTGTATCTAGTTCAGAGCGTTATTATGAGTCTAGGAGTCAACATACCATTACTCACCTAAGTCTCCTAAACCCCCAGTCTCGCCCCTAAAGTAGAGGAGACTATGGTCCATTATCTTGGTTAGTATTTTGGTTGAATCTTCTTTGGTAGTTGTGTGTTCCTCAGATATATCATTCAGTTTCTGTTGGTCGCCCTATGTTGTTGTATTAAGCTCGGTTTTCTGACAATTATTATGTAGAATAGGATGTTCTCCGAAGACAAACAGTACTCACTAAAGGTATTAAAGATGTGGTGGGTTAGCTGCGGTACACCCTATATAAAAGCATCGGTAATTCCTTTAGGGTGCATTAGGAGTCGGATAGAGGATAATGTGTGTGTGCTGTGTATGTCTCTGATCATCGGTTATGTCATAATCCATCTTCTTAGTCACTAGTCCAAACCGAACCCTTGCGGTTAGGTAAAGTTTTGGTGCCTGTTAGGACAAGTTTCTCTGTGTGTGTGGTCGTTACTGTGCGAATTAGAATGTAAATGTCTAGATTGTTAGCTAGGTTGCCAACGTACCAAGCTCCGTACCAAGTGGTACGTTGCAGCTTACCAAATGGTATGCTGGTCATGCTGGTATGTTGGGCAGTTTACCTATAAATAGGTGAAGCTTAGCTGGTCAGTTCAAGTTTGGTCATTTGCTCTTTGTGAGTGTTAGTGAGAGAGGAGGTTCTGTCCAAACCTCCTCCAGAGCTTTAATTGATGTATACTCCATTAGGTGTGTAATCTTTCGACATTAATTAAATGACAAACTTCCGTCTCTACCCTTCTATGATCTGGAAATGATCCATACATGGTTTTACAGTGCCGAGTGCCGATATAAATGATTCAATAATCAAGAATATATTCCTATCCTCGGTGAAATCTCTTATGTCGTCTCAATGTTGGTTTCAAAATGTCAAAATATTTTGATTTTTGGTAAAACCCTTTCTATCTACTATTTTCTCTAAAATTTATAAGTCTCTTCTAATTTCGGGACGAAATTGCCTAAAGTAGGGGAGACTGTAACATTTGCAAATTACCCAATTGAGAAGTCCGACCCGTTTTGGAAATTCACAAATTACCGATTTGCAAATTATTAAGAACCGGAAGAATTTTCGGGTGTTTATACCTTAATTAATGGATCTAAATAATTTATAATCAAATTTTAAAACCAGATACTTAATTACAATCAACTGGAATTAAATTGAAGGTCTCGAATTGAATATAAAGCAATTTCGGGTTTTTACGCGATTTCGGTACACGATTCGTTGTCTACCGAGAATCTCGGACTTGGTCATCGTATGTCACATTCAACATTTTTATGAGTCTAATAATCAATTATCTTGTCACAAGTCATCACACACTTGATCGAGTCGCGAATCGTTGGTGAATTGTCCAAAATCGATACGTACACCAAAACCGACAAAAAATGGCCTAATTTGACCTAATTTGTGCATACGTTTGAGTTACATAGCATATTTGTTATCATTTTGAGTGTATTTAATTTTATGAACATGATAGGACCCTTAAATTCGTAATTTGGGAGAAAACAGGACTCAAAAACCTTGAAAAACGAAGAACCGAGCACGCGAAACAAGAAAACAGCAAAGTGGATGTTCGAGTGAGCTCTAGGCGTATTGCCTAGAGCTATAGGAAGCCCTAGGCGATACACTAGGAATGAATATCTCATCAAACCCTAAAAATGAGCCTATTTAAGCATCTTATTCTCCACTAACCTCATTTTCAGCCCCCCTCTTCTCTAAAAACGACCATTTTACCTAGAAAATCATCCTCTCCCATCTCATACCATCATTTGGAGTTACAAGATTTAAGATCAAGCCTTGGATCATCCATATTCATCTAGTTTCTTCACTTTTTCGGTTTACCGGTAAGTGCCATCTTCACCTCTCTTCATTAAGATCTGACCTTTATGGGTTTTTATGACTCGATTTATGTTTTAAATCATATCTCCATCTAGATCTATTGATTTCTTGTTCCAAGATCGAAAGTTTATCATGATTTTGGCTTGGATCTATGTTCATGCATGCTTATATGTTGTAGATTTAGGTTTTATTGAATCAAGACTTGATTTTTATGTTAGGATATGATGAGATCTGATCATGCATGTTCCTAAGTACTAGATTTATGAGTATATGACATCAATTTTGCATTTTTATGTTGGATCTAGGTTAGATCTATGTGATGATTGTTAAATATGGTCTAGATCTAGGGTTTGCTCATCAAGATTGTAAATTTGGTGCCTTTTATGATTTGATCTTCCTCATACATGTCATATTTTGTTAGATCTACATGCTAGACCCATCAAGGTTGAAACTTTATGATATTGTGGTTAGATCTATAATTGGTGTAATGTTTAGGTTTAGATCCATGTATGATGATCATTAAAGTTGGGTTTTTATAACTTGACGTGACTAGATCTATAAATTTCATGTTAGATCTAGGTTCCTTGTTGATCAAGTTCATGTTTTCTTGTTGAAATAGGGTAGATCTACTATATTACAAGCCATTAGAACTAGTTCTAAACTCGTTACCCTTAAATATGTGATGATCATGACTTTGTGAACCCAGATCCATGTTTAGGTCAAATATTCACTATGTTTGATGATAGATAAGATTAGGGTTGCGTGTATAACCATGTTTGACCATGATGACCATGTTTGATCATGTTGACTTATGTTTGATCATGTTTGACCATGATGACTTCTTTTTGACCATGTTGACTTATGTTTGACCATTATGACTTCTGTTTAACCATGTTAACTTATGTTTGACCATGTTTGACTATGATGACTTCTGTTTGACCATGCTGACTTATGTTTGACCATGTTTGACTTTCATATAAATAGTCAAATTAGGACTCTTTGACCTTACCCTTATCTTAGGATTGGACCTATCTACCACAACATACGTATCACCTCACTAAATCACCATCGAGTCGTCAAGTTGGCCGTTTCATGAATTAAATTATTTATTCATTTAATTAATCATTTATTTATTTCTCTCCCTATCTCTTCTAGTCGTCAAGATTATCATCGGGTCTATCTTTCCTCATTCGTGGTGTCATTCTCCTAAATTGTGTCTCCGCATCAAGTGAGTATTCATAGCCCCTCTTTCATTTTAATGTTTTGGGGTGCAACATATACCAGTATTCAAAACCGTAAACTCTTTATTATGCAAAATTCTATGCGATTCTATGTGCTCTATGTGTGATATTCTATAGTGTGTTAATTTGTTGGATTCTATGTGTGGATATTCGCTAGTTGCTAATCGTTAAGCGCTAATCGCTAATCGCATGTGAACCATTAACCATCGAGCCGTGGTAACAATGATAGATCTATTGGCTGACGACCTAGCTGGCCTGCCTTATCCTGGGTGCCAGGTGATTGCTCCCTTACTCTCTAGGCTTGGTGCACACCACTTATATGACTTGTTGATCATAATTGGATATTATCGATTGACTTATTGAATTGCAATGTTTTATTCTAAGTAGTACTCTAAACCTATGTTTACTCACTAACTATTCGTAGTTGACCTTTATTTTATACATGTTACAAGTTATGCAGTTTGATGACGTTTTGCCATGATTGATGACACCACAGGATTGCATGCGGACTTAGTGTGATCTAATTAATTAAGTTAAACTGTTTCGTTGTTGTTGATTTATATCATGTTTTGTATTGATTACTTATGTTATATGAAAGGCGTTGATTAAGAAAATCGTAACATTAATTAGTGTTGTGCGCATCTGGACAATCGTCACGCCCCAACATCTTTCGCCGTCGGTCGGGGTGTGACATTATTTTTTAAGCACCTTTCTTTTGCTTTTTTTGTACTGATCATTTTCTTCACATCTTGCCGATAAAGTATTATACAATGTTTTCGATGTTTGGCATGACTTGAATTGTTGCAGCAATTCAGTTGGTAATGCCATTGTAAGAATACCATATGCTTTCTTTTCCCTTTGAAAATATTTTCTTTCAGCATCATCAAAGTCTTTTTGAGCTTTTGGAGTACCATTATCCATCGGATGCTGAAAACCATCTTTGATTGCAATCCACAAATCGACATCAGTTGTATCAATGTAAGCTCCGAATCGTTTAACCCAATGATGATAATCTTCTAATTTCAATAACTTGGGTACTTTCTGACTTGTACCAATTTCGTTATCGAAATTCAAAATTGCTTGAAAAGAATTTTGAATGGTAGAAAAAGCATAGAAATCACTCTTCTTGAAAACTTGTAGAAATTCTGTTTCACCGAGTGAAAGAAAACAATTGCTGAATGAAAAGAAACTTTTGGATGAAGAGTCTCAAAAATATTTAAAGAATGATCCCGAGCCTGTCAAAATATCACTTGAAATTGTACTTAAAAACTATTAAAAAATTGTTTTTGTTGTTTTAGTTTATATTTTAGTATTTTTTTTAAGATTTTTCTTTAAGAAAGAACTTTTGTAAAACAAAATGTTTATAGCTTTTGTTTTGTTTTAAGAAAAGAAACTAAACAACGAAAAATAGCAAAGTAAAAACAAAAACCAACACGAACGAGCTTATGTGAGTTAATCAACTCAACAAACGCAAAAAGATTTTGCGTTTACGAATCAATCCAACGAACACAAAATCTTGTGTTACTTAAAAAAAAAGTTTGTTATAAAAGAAAATCTATGCTTATTTTTAAAGAACACTTTAAACTATACATATGGTTTTTGGTTTTTTATTTATAAAAACAAGTTTATGAAAAGAAAAGCTGTTAAAAACAATTTATTATATGTATTACATGAAAAATACCACAAATAAGCAACATGGCCTAGTGGTAGTATTGGGGGTGTTGTAATAGAGAAGAATGGGGTACAATCTCTCTCTTTTTACGGTTTTTGTGATTTTTGATGTTTTTAAATTCGGACCACCAGATAACGACGAAACATTCGTTCTTCACCGGATAACAGAAAGTTTCAGCCAACCAATATTTTCCGGCGAACTCAAACCACTACAATCTTCAAACAACCATATATCTCTCGATTCTTAACCAAATTCAATTCCGAAACTTGGGTTGAACTCATGAGATCGAGAGAATTCAAACTAGCATCATAGTTGTACAGTTGTGATGAGCTTAAAGCACCGAATGAGTAGCTCCGGCGAATGAAGAAGATGATGAAATCGTGATCTTCTCAAAACGTCACCAAAATGAAAACAGATTGCTGCTATAGCTTTGTATCATCGAGAGGAACTTGTAGCAACCAAAATTATGTGAAATGATCAAGTACTTTGAAAGTTGTCATGGATGAAGATGAACAAACGTGAAGCTTCTAAGATTTTTGCAAATTCACCAAATCTGAACCAAAATGAATTCTGTAAATCACAATAGGTGCGTTATGATGTGGTGAATCGTCTCCAATCAATCAAACTCGTAAGCAAACACAAATTCACGTCCAGTTTCTGAATCAAACTTCACAATTTGACTTTAGAAAAGTCAAACTTGCTTGAATCTTCAAATTAAACTGAATTTTCGATCAGAAAGCGATGTAGAATCACGACCTTGAAGCTATGATCGAAAACGTCATCGAATGAAGAACACGAAGTCTAAATAGAAACCAGGTTTATTGATTGATTGGAAACATGATTAGAAATTGTGAATGATCAGAAACAACATACGTATCCTAGAATTCACGATCAAAAACTTTCCCTCTCAGATTTGATTCACAAAGATCAATCGCCGAATGAGTTCACCGTGATATTCGTTGAAGGTATATAATGCACCGAATGAACAGACCTTTAAATAGAGAGGATCATTCGATGATCCCTCTTATTCACTGGGTTTCATTCGACTGTCATTGGCATCTCATTCGGCTTCCTTATCAGCTTCATTCGGCAGCTTGAGGATGTCTTCATTCGGCAGACTTAAATTGTGAGTCAATATGAATCTCACAAATGTGATATTCCATAAAGCACAATTATAACCCTCAACTATAGGAGAATTACGCTTTCTACCCTATGACTTAGAATTAACAATTCTAACCAAAATAACTAACAACATTAATTGTGATACACACACGGCACACATGTTTTGCACTAACACAGCTGCTCTTCGTTAGCCATTATACTGAAATAAAGAGAAACCCTAAAAATCAATCAAGATAAAAGAAATCATATCGTACTATAAATTACCTGGTAGAGATATTTGTTGGGTCCCGTGAGGGGCTCTTTAATAATGTTGGCACAATTTGATTTAAATAAGATAAACAAGTTGCAGAAAGTAGATCAAATTGGAAGACAACAATTCATAAAAAGGGTTTTTCTGTATATCTTTAAATAATGGTTTACACGAGTTTATAGTATAACAATGTATCAACAGAAATAACTTTTCTATAGAAGTAAGTTGTAATTGCTTTGAGAAGATATTGAATTGTATCCTTGTTGTCTTGCATTGTTTGTGAAGTCAGCTTGCTATTTATAGGAAGATGTGGCAAGTTGCATTGGATAAGGTGGTTGAGTTCGGTTGAATTTGGAGTGTGTCAAAGTACATAGAGATAAATTGAGGATATTCAGTGTATCTCTTTTTCAACTGTCTTCAACTACTTTCGTGATAAATGTCAAGTTGGTGTTTAATTTGCTTGTTCTTCACACAAAGACAGAATTTGTTCTTCTCATAATCTTTGTCTTCTAATAGTCCAGAACTCCTTCAGGACTCTTCTTTGAAGACCATTAATGCTTCCCATTAGAAGCCTTTTACAAAAATGAGGATTTCTCTAGAGTTTGAACTGTACAGAACTACTTCGGAATTTTCGGAGTAGTTTTGTATGTATACAGAAATCATATAGAAATCTGGAATTCGTACAGACTTTCGTATCCTTTATCTTTTGAGGATATATCTGATCTTTTCTTCCAATACTTGATTGTTTTGTGTTACATTTGCATTGTGTTCTAACAATCTCCCCCTAAGTATTTGAAGAAAATAAACAAAAAGAGAAAATAAAAGATGCATAGATCATTGGAAAATGAACAGGAAGCATGGAACTTACGATTACATTCATATTCTTAAGAGAGATCTCTTGTTACAGAGTCTTTTCTTATAAGGAATTTCTTGGGAAGAGGACTCCAGTAGGCTCTATGCAGTTCCTTTTGAAGTGTTCTGTGTTGTTTGAGATCTTTAAGGTCTTGATCATAAGTTCCCTTCTTTTTACAGTTTTAGGCTCAGTTTCTTTGTTTTCTGTAAGTAAGAATGATATGAGCCTTAGTGATGCATCGGAGTAAGCATGACTTTGGTTTATTCTGAAGAAGCTCTTTTTATCATTGTGGTTCCTGAAGCAAATTCCTACTTCGCTAGTGTGAGGAATTAATTTGGATCATTTCCATTGTAGTCCGGAGGGAAGGTCTTCTTTTGCAGTGTGGATGGGAAGTTTCTTCAGACCAGTGTGTACTACTAGCTCATACTCGACCAGAGCAAATCTGTTGTGTATCTTCTTTCCTGCTTCTCTGAGTCGATGTATTGCTCTCCTGTTCTTGATGCTTGTTGAGCCATTCCCTAGACAGGTTTTGAGGAGAGACAGAATGTGCAACTCACTAAGTTGATGAAGATCTGCATCGTTGAATGTATATGGTTTGCGATTATTTGCAATGGTGGTTATCATGTAGGAATTGAAATAGTGAATGAACGGGTTTCCCTTTTGTTGTCTTTCCTTGACCTCGTCAAGCTGTAGTATGGTGGCTTCTGAGTATAGCCAACTTCTTTCAAACGGAGAATTGTTGATTCTTTCCTCGAAGATATTTTTGCTCATTGGGCTCATTTGAGGTGGTTTTTCTGTTTCTTCGAGGAATATATCTTCACATCTTCTCTTTTCGTGCCATAATTCCTCCTCAATCCTTTTTTCTTTTTCGTAGTTATCCTCATATAAAGATTGAGAGGCTACTGAGACTTCAGGAGCATTAAAGTCTCCCCCTAGGCTTATGGCTTTCTCCTTTCCTTTTTCAGATTCCTTTGTGGGTTTTGAGGTACCTGCAGAGTGAGTTTTGTTGGTGGTACTTGATGAGGGTGGAACTGTGGGCTGATTGGATCTTTGAGCAGGTTGTCTTGGTGGTGGAGGTGGCATTGAGTGACAGGAGTAGGGCTGGGCTTGCATTGATCATGTTTCATCCGTTTTGGAGAAGACTTTAGTTCATCAGGAGCTACCTTTCGCTTTGAGCTGGGAGGTAAATCATCAAGGTTGATGACCAGAGGGGATGGCTTCCTTTTCTGAATGCTTCTTGATTGGAATGGCTTCTGTTACTTGTTTGGGTAGATTTTTCATTCTTTTCTCCAGAAGCATCTGATCTGAATTTATTTTTATCAGATTTGACTTTTCTTCATGTATTTCCTTGTTTAGAAGAGTGAACTGGTCTTTGATTTCATTCAGCATTTCTACTCCTTTGGCTTTATAAAATTATATGGTCTTTTGAGCCCTTTTATTTAGCTCCTTGATCTGATCTTGTAGAGATGCTTGTCTTCCTCCCTTTAGTTGCCAATCCTTTTCTTGCAAAGTTCTTAGCTGGTTAGAAATATGGTTTAATTGTTGCTTGCCATTTTTCTTCAGTGCTTTCATCTCTTCTTGAAGTTCAGATATTCTCAGACTGTTCTCTTCTGATTGTCTTGATAATTTTTCTATACATACAGAACTACTGTAGAAATTCTGATGTAGTTCTGTAGTTTGTTGTTTTTGTTCCTTCATAAAGCCAGTGAATAAAGAAGAGAGAGAGAGTTGGAAAACTCTTCGAAATCAGATCTTGAGACAGCTTTAGGGGGTAACATACCAGAGGACAACACATGTCTTTTTGTTAGACTGATTGATTTTTCGTTGAAAAATTCATCAGTGCCTGCTAACCCAGCCAAGCTGAGTGTGTACAGGTCTTCCATATTCCTTAGTGAGTCTAGAGATGGATTCACCTCGTGTGTTTTTTGAGAATCTTGAGATAAAACTTTTGTTTGTTTCAGAGAGGATGTCTCATGTGAGCTCGTACTGAACACATCAGGGTTGCTCATTTCCAAGTTTCCTTGACTTCTAGAGTCTCCACTTGTTGTTACATCATCTTCACTTACTGAATCAGAGAAGATATTTTGATGTGTGGCTATGATGGGGATGGTAATGGAGGGTATATTAACATCTTGAGTTTGAAATTGGGCAAAGGCTTCTTGGTAGGATGTTTGTGGTGATGATTGTTGGCTTTTGGAATGATGTGGTGAGGTTTGTTTTTTCTAGAGTGTGGGTCTGAGATTGACGGTTCTTTGAGGGAGGTGATGTGAGGGGTTGATTTTGATGCTTGGTGTGGTTTCTTGTTGGTGGTGTCATTGTGGGGAGAGATGAGAAGAAGAGGGATTGTAATCGGCCATATCTTCTGATGGGTTTGAGGTGGTGTTGTTTGAGTTTGGTGATTGGTTGGGGTTGGCTGAGAATTTGTTGGCCTTGGTGATATGCTTATGGAGAATTGGGTTATTGTATTCTAGATTAATCTTCATACCCCATGGAAAATCACAAAAATGTATGTGTGTACCTGATTTATAGATGCCTTTGATAGGGTACATTTCATTGATATAGACTTCTTTATTTTCTTCAATGCTCATCTTCTTTTGAATCATCTGAGCCAAGAATCTGACGTAGGGCACATAATCTGATTTCTTGCCTTTGAATTTTTCCTTGACTCTTTTCTCTATGTCCTTCCAGATTAATAGGGCCATATCCACTTCTTCATTGAAGTATAGACTGTATACAATGATGAGAGTGTTTTTGTTGATCTGATCCATGGAGCCCTTCTTGGATGTCATGGTTTGATTGAGTAGCTCCATTATGAATCTCCAGGCGGGCTTTAGTTGACTTACTCTGAGATTTGAGATTAGACCATTTTCTGTAAAGTTTCCTCCGGTGATCTCAATAATAATTTCTCTTAGGGCTGGATCTTCTGGGCTTGGAGAGAAGGATGTGAAGTTATCTGGTAGTGGGAAGATTTCTCTCAGGTCAGATAGTTGGAGTGTGATGTTGTGTCTGCATTCACCTTTCCTTTGATGTTTCCATCTATCATTTTGACGGTTACCCAGAAGTTCAAGATGGCGGATTTTGGGCATGGTTCGTTGACGGTTAAGGCTGTGGCAAGTTGGGAGGAATTCTTCAAGGTTTCTATGATTAACTGAAGGTTTGATGAGTATGCAGAGGGGTTGAGATCGCACGGTTGGTTGAACATGTATAGGGTGAAATTGCATCTGGGTGGTGAGTCAGAGGATGAGGAATCTAGGTTAAGGATTTGAACATAGGGGATTTGAGTGATTTTGCCTTTGGAGCGAGTGTTCATCGCAGGGGTTTCAGATGAGGACGCCATTTGTGAGCTCTCAAATTTGTGATGTGAACAGTGGGATTTTAGGTGAGAGGGACGACGTTCCTTTTATAGGTATCTCCTGATGCCATTCCATTTTTTGGGTTTTTCTATAACGACTATAATCCATTTGAACATACGCTTTTATTCTGAATGGTAATAAAAATTTCCGTTGGCAATATATGAATAATTAGCGAATTAATTGTCATATATATCAGAGCCAATTTCATTTATTGCTCAGTTGCTTTTGGACAATTTTGACATTTGAAGGAACGTTCTGCCATATTTCTGATCATGAAAATGAGATTTTATTTAACCAAAATATTTATACAGATAGTTTTAGGCAAGTACAGATGTCTATACACGTACATCTATTCAGTTCTCTGTTGTGAATAGGAGTTTTGAAAGCTCTGAGTCTTGCTTCCATTTGTAGTGAAATATATAGATGCAAAGAAGTTTGCCTTCCCGTGGATGGGAGAAAATATCCATTGGAGTCTGGAAGTCCGGAAATGGATAGTCTTCTAGAAGAGATTCCCTTTTGAGACACTACTTTGCTTGTTTTGATCCCTCTTGGTATCGTTTCCAAGTTTAACGCGTGAAGGATTAATTTTGTGGAAAACCTAGGGTAAAGGATGAATCTCTCATTTAAGGGTCATTTGAGATTGTTTTGCATGTGTCTCATGAGGTACAGAGAGAAATTCATGTTGTGACCTTTGATAAGAGCATGCATGACACATTGAGTGTCCTCATCTGAGAGGTGGTGATCATAGCATTTTGATGAGAAACAGATTTGAATCTGAGAAAAGAAGTATTGCCATAGGTGTGGAAGATGAATTATGTCGGCTTTTCCTTCATATAGGTTTCCTTTGTATCCCATATTAAGAAGAGTATTGATCACATCATCTCGGTCGAAGTGACTGGGAGCAAATGGATTGTCTTTGATTTGAAGTGCTTTTCTGATCAGATGTTGATCAAAGACAAACAGTACTCCGCAGACTGATGTTCTTATCAATGCATTATCTCCATATCTAACAATGAGAACAACATTCCTCCAGAATTCTTGAAGTAGAGAGTAATTTATGGGAACATCAAGAGTTAGAGCATGTCCAATGGGGCAGTTTTTGAGGAATTTCATCATTTGTTGATAGGACCAGAATCTATTCCCACAGGGTGTATAGAGCATAAGATTGTGAAGGTGAGGGACAGGGAACATTTTATTTTCAGGGAGTGGTGGAGAAAGTTCTTTGAAAGACATGGCTGAGTTTATCCCTTAAGATATTTCAGAGTTCTATGAGCGATGATAGATTTTAGTTTGTGTGGTGTGTTTTTTTTTGACTTTCGTTTTCCTTTTAAAGACATGGTGAGATGATGAAGTGAACAGATGAAAGGTCAGAGGGATTTGACAGCCTATAAATTTATAGGTTAATATTGATGTTTTTGATTCTTTAGAATTGAGCTTTTTGTTCAAGAAGTCAACTTTTCAGAGAAGTTCCTTGGGAGTACATGAAGAAAATGACAGGTAGTTATTGAACTAGTCCCCCTTTTTTGTTTGCAGTCATTTTAGCATCTCCAGCTTGCTTAGTAAAAACAAGAATCTCTTCTCATCTGAGGGTTTAGTAAAGATATCTGCAAGCTGGAGTTCAGTTGGGACAAAGTACATTTCAATTTGTCCTTTTTCAGCATAATCTTTAATAAAGTAATACCTGACATCGATGTGCTTTGTCTTTGAGTGATGAACATGATTGGATGTGATGACAATGACACTTTTTGAATCTCAGAAAATTGGTATTTTAGAGAGATTTATCTCATAGTCTTTTAGTTGGTTTTGCATTCATATTACTTGGGAGCAGCAGCCAGTGGCAGCAACATATTCAGCTTCAGCAGTTAAAGTTGATACACAGTTTTGCTTCTTGGATGTCCAGCATACTAACTTACCTCCTAGCATCCGATAGCTTCCTGATGTGCTTTTTCTGTCTAGTCTACATCCTGCATGGTCAACATTTGAGTAGGCTGTTAGTGAAAAATCAGTTTCTTTGGGGGTATCAAAGTCCAAGGTCAGTTGATCCCTTTAGATATCTAAAGACTCTTTTGACAGCTAATAAGTGAGACTCCTTGGGTTTACATTGATATCTGGCAAGGACACATGTGGAGAACATGATATCAGGCTACTTGCTGTGAGATACAGAAGTGAGCCTATCATACCTATGTATGTGTGTTCATCTACAGCTTTACCATCTTTGTCAGCAAAGATTTTCAGATTTGCGGCCAGGTGTTTTAAAAGAGGAGCAATTTGAGAGAGAATATTTGATGAGAAGATTTTTGATGTATTTTGCTTGATTGATAAAAATTCCTTCTGGAGTTTGCTTAATTTGGATTCTCAGCAGCAGCCAGTGGCAGCAACATATTCAGCTTCAGCAGTTAAAGTTGATACACAGTTTTGCTTCTTGGATGTCCAGCATACTAACTTACCTCCTAGCATCCGATAGCTTCCTGATGTGCTTTTTCTGTCTAGTCTACATCCTGCATGGTCAACATTTGAGTAGGCTGTTAGTGAAAAATCAGTTTCTTTGGGGGTATCAAAGTCCAAGGTCAGTTGATCCCTTTAGATATCTAAAGACTCTTTTGACAGCTAATAAGTGAGACTCCTTGGGTTTACATTGATATCTGGCAAGGACACATGTGGAGAACATGATATCAGGCTACTTGCTGTGAGATACAGAAGTGAGCCTATCATACCTATGTATGTGTGTTCATCTACAGCTTTACCATCTTTGTCAGCAAAGATTTTCAGATTTGCGGCCAGGTGTTTTAAAAGAGGAGCAATTTGAGAGAGAATATTTGATGAGAAGATTTTTGATGTATTTTGCTTGATTGATAAAAATTCCTTCTGGAGTTTGCTTAATTTGGATTCTCAGAAAGTAGTTTAGTTCTCCCATCATGCTCATTTCAAAGTTTGTTGTCACGAGTTCCTGAAATTCTTTACAGAAGGATGGACATGTAGATCCAAAGATGACATCATCTACATAGATTTGTACAAGCAAGAGATGACCTTTTCTTTCTTTTAAAAATACAATGGTGTCAATGGATCCCTTTTTGAAGTTGGCTGTTAAGAGGAACTCTAGAAAAGGTATCATACTATGCTCTAGGTGCTTGTTTTAAACCATACAAGGTTCTTTTAAGTTTACAAACATGATTTGGCAATTTCTCACTTTCGAATCCGGGTGGTTGTTTAATGTAAACTTCTTGATCAATTTTTCCATTTAAAAAGGCAGATTGAACATCCATTTGATAGACTTTGAAACCTTTGAAAGCTGCAAAGGCCAGAAATACCCTTACAACTTCAAGTCTTGTGACTGGGGAAAAGGTTTCATCGTAGTCTGAACCCCTCTTGTTGACAGTACCCTTTTGCTACAAGCGTAGCTTTGTTTCTAATTATGGTACCTTCTTCGTGAGTTTTGTGTGTAAAGACCCATTTAGTTCCTCATAACAGATTTATAGTTAGGTCTTGGAACTAGATTCCATACATTGTTTCTTTCAATCTGTCCTAGCTCCTGTTGCGTACCTAGAATCCAGATGGGGGTCCTGAAGGGCTTCTTCATAATTCTTTGTTTCTATTATACTGAGGAATCCAGCATACAGACATTGGTTAGCTGCAGCAGCCCTGGTTTGGACACTTTTGTTTTGATCACCGATGATTAAATTAATGGGATGATCTTTTATCCATTTTGTTGCTGGGGGAAGAGTAGCTAATTCTTCACTCCCAAGAATTAGGTCGGTTGTGTCAGAGTCTTGACACTCCCCCTCAATTGATGGACATTCAGTTGAGTGGGAAATCTCATTTACAGAATCATTTCGGAGCTCCGAGGTAGAGTTCTATAATGTTTCTGTAGATGCAATTTTTTCAATCAAAGAGTGAGAGTAAGAAGTTTCATTATTAATTTTGTCTTTTGAACAAGAAATTTCATTTTGGTTCATAACTTCTTTGCTATCTTTGTTGTGATCCTCTGTGGTAAATGTTTTTGAAAAAGAAGAGTTGTTGGTGAAAATAGGAATATTATTTTCTTCATCAGAGTTTTCTTCGAAAAGTTTGTTAAATACTTCTTTTTCTTTTTATGAGATTGTTACTCCAGAGATGCAGACCTTTTTGTCCTTTTTATTAGAGGAAGTTATGCTATTATGCATGCCTATTTTATCATCGCTAAAGGATACATTTATACTTTCTTTTACCACTTGAGTTTTTAGAACAAAAACCCTGTATGCTTTTGACTTGAGTGAGTATCCGATGAAGATTCCTTTATCCGCCTTTTTGTAAAATTTTCCGAGATAATCTTGATCATTTAGTATATAACATCTGCATCCAAAAACATGAAGAAACTTTAAGTTTGGAATTTTTTTATTGATGGCTTGATAAGGATTTTGATTGAATCATTTATTGATGATTGATTTATTTTGAGTGAAGCAGGCAGTTGCTATTGCTTCGGCCCAAAAGTAGATGGGAAGATCTGTAGAAGAAAGCATGGATCTGGCAGCCTCTACTAGAGTTCTGTTTCTTCTCTCTAGCACCCCATTTTGTTGTGGTGTCATTGGTGTAGAGAGCTCATGAGAGATACCTTTTCTGACTAGATATGTGTCTAGTTTTGTGCTGGTAAATTCGGTTCCATTGTCGGATCTTATTCTTCTGATTTTCAAGTGCATGAGTTTCTGTATTCTTTTTATAAAGTTAATGACAAGATCTGAGGTTTCAATTTTTTATTTCAAGAATTCAACCCATGTGTATCTGGAGAAATCGCCCACCATAACTAGGATATATATTTCTTTCCACCAAGGCTCTCTATGCTTATGGCTCCACAGAGATCCATGTGAATTAGCTCAAGTGGCTGATTTCCAGATGTTTCTTGAAGACTTCTGTGAGAGGCTTTTTTCATTTTTCCCATTTGACAAGCTTCACAGATTTCTTCTGATTTTGATGATATGGTGGGAAGACCTTTTACCATCTTTTTATTTGCTAGTTCAGCAATTGTTCTAAAGTTTAGATGTGATAGTCTTTTGTGCCAAAGCTTAGACTCTTTGTCAGAGGATTTTGAAACAAGGCAAAATGACTCATTTGAAATCAGATTATTGAAGTTTATAAAGTAAAGACTCTGATTTATTCTTTTTCTCGTTAGGTAAATATTACTGTCGTTTAGTCTAACAAGTTCACACTTGTTGGAATAAAGAGTAAATTTGAAGCCTTTGTCACATAGTTGTCCACAACTCAATAAGTTATATTTTAGACCTTGGATATGTGACACATTTTCAATTGTGACTTCACCATTGGTAATGGTTCCATAACCAATGGTTTTGTATTTTATACCGTCACCGAAAGTGATGGATCTTCCGTCTCTCTTCACATAGTTGTTTAACAGTTTTATCTCCACAGTCATGTGGGTAGAGCATCCTAAATCAGAATACCAAATTTGTTGTATGTGATGCTCTTGACACTTAGTTTGAGGTTTTGGATTATGGTGAAGATTTTTTTTTCTGTTTGAGGCATAAGAGGTTGAAGAATTTATTTCTTATGCCTTTTGATTTAAGATAATTCCATTTCAAGATGATGAGATCTATTGGCTATGCAATCCATCGGGGAATCATCAACTTCTTTCAGAAGGTTGGTAAATCTAGATTTCCACTGTGGATATTCCTCCCTAGCAAGTGTAGGGAGGTTTTCTAGTGAGCCGAGAGATTTCCCATTATTCTGACTTGGGGACATTTTAAAGAGCAGGATCTTTGAATATTAGTTATTCAATCTGCTCTGATACCAATTGTTGGGTCCCGTGAGGGGCTCTTTAATAATGTTGGCACAATTTGATTTAAATAAGATAAACAAGTTGCGGAAAGTAGATCAAATTGGAAGACAACAATTCATAAAAAGGGTTTTTCTGTAAATCTCAAATGTAAATAATGGTTTACACGAGTTTATAGTATAACAATGTATTAATAGAATAACTTTTCTGTGGGAGTGAGTTGTAATTGCTTTGAGAAGATATTGAATTGTATGCTTGTTGTCTTGCTTTATTCGGTGAAGTCAACTTGCTATTTATAGGAAGATGTGGCATGTTGCATTGGATAAGGTGGTTGAGGTCGGTTGAGTTTGGAGTGTGTCAGAGTATATAGAGATAAATTGAGGATATTCAATTTATCTCTTTTTTAACTGTCTTCAACTGCTTTCGTGATAAATGTCAAGTTGGTGTTTAATTTGCTTGTTCTTCAAACAAAGACATAATTTGTTTTTCTCGTAATATTTGTCTTCTGATAGTCTAGAACTCCTTCAGGACTCTTCTTTGAAGACCATTAATGCTTCCCATTAGAAGCCTTCTACAGAAATGAGGATTTCTGTAAAGTTTGATCTGTACAGAACTACTTCGGAATTTCCGGAGTAGTTCTGTATGAATACAGAAATCATACAGAAATCTGTAATTCGTACAGACTTTCGTATCCTTTCTCTTTTGAGTATATATCTTATCTTTTCTTTTAATACTTGACTGTTTTGTGTTACATTTGCATTATGTTCTAACAATATTACATTTAAAATACAAATTGAAAACATATCACACAATAAATTTCAGTTAAGCCATCGATGCAGAGAAACCTTACAAAACAAGATGAAAACAGATCGTACAATAAACTACAGTTATCGTACACAACCAAAGGATTCACTCACAACTAAGATTGACTAGCAGTTATAAAATGCAGATAGATCGAAACCAAAGTGAACGAGATGGAGAGATTAACTAACGGTAGAGAAATCCATACCTCGAAACCGAATTGAGCTTGAGTGAACGATGGGGTTGGTAGGGAGGGTTTTACTACTACGATGGGATGGAGATGATTTATCTTCGATGAACATGCCAATTATATTGTTTCAAATTGGGCCACTTTGGGTCTTCACCATAAACAAAAATAACGCTCCACAGAAGCCGTGTATATCTTGCTAAAAAATAAAAGGGCAGTCGCTTCTACAGTCTTAACAATCCATTTTTTTGTCTTTTTTCGCAAATCAAATATATGTTAAGTACTTCCTTTTACAAAACTATTATAAAGCGTCGAGTACCGCAAGACTCCAGTTCTCCTTCTAGACATAGCGGGTTCGATCCCGTTCATATTATTGCATAGCCGAATCATAAATAACATTTATTGTCACCATTTATGAGTATATGGGAAATTTCACACCATTTATGAGTATATGGGAATTCCACACCATTTATGACTCTATGGAAATTCAAAACGTGGTGATATATATTTTTGGTAATTTCAAATCTATTTATTTGTATGCTAAGTAATTTATTTTATTATTTTAAAATCTATACTTCTATACTATATAATAAACACAAGTTTTTAATGTCTAGATGGCACAATTTAAGGTGTGCCACCTAGGATTAGCTTATGTGTCATTTTTATAGATTTTTTAATTAAAAAATTAAAATGGTATTTACAAAAAGGAAAGATCTTATAATTAAAAATAAAAAAATAAAATTCTTTCTATACAAAAATTATCCATATTTGTTTTACAATACCATAACTTTGATTCATCAATCTCCTTCATTTCTCAGTGAAAATTTGAAAAAAAATCTTTCATCTTTTACTTCGTTTAATTCTTTTTATATCACAGCCTCGGGTATTTACCCGGGGCACTAACTAGTATCAACTAAATGTGAGATCTTCCCGATGAATGTGTCACTTGGTTTCTAAAATAATTTTACACAAAACTTATTATGTTGTGAAAAATAAAAATAAATCATATATAGCCCAATGGTTAGGGTGTTATGGATTGCTTTCTTTTGAGTTATAGGTTATTAGTTAACTTTGTTTTAACCTATAGGTCGCCGGTTCAAACCACTTCAACAACATTTTTTTTTGTTTTTTATTTAATATTTCCAAAATAAGTTTTATGTAAAAGTTATTATGTCGTGGAAAACATATATAAATCATCTCTAGCCCAATAGTAAAGTGTTATAGATTGCTTTCTTTTAATTGTAGGTCATTAGTTTAAATTTTGTTTTTTCTTATTTATAGTAATCCGTAAGGTTAAACTATAAATATATCTTTATTTACATGTCATTTTCCCTATGACTGTGCCCGCGCAACGCACGGAGATTCTAACGCCATTATATCCAGCTGCTTTGCAAGACCTTTGCCATGTATTTTTGCACAAACATCTCATACGACTTCATCTCCCTCTTTTCTCCAGTTTCTGATTCCTCGATCCCCTCATAATCTTTCCTAACTCTCAAAATCCAATCCTTTTTCCATTCAAACTCCACTGATCTAATCGCACATCTCACTTCCCCACTACCTTTTCTATTGATTCAATCGCATCACGGAGTAATACTACTGTTTCACTTCGATCTTCATGGAATGGAAGATCGGAACCCTAGCCACCACCGGTATGGACTCACTACATGTCAGATGTCGTTTTGGAATGCTTGATTCTGTACATCCATGTTGGGTCCTGTGAGGGGCTCTTTAACAATATAGGCTTAGTTTGATTTAAACAAATATAATAATGTTGCAGAAATAATATATCAAACTGGAAGACCACAATTCATAAAAAGCTTTCTCTGTATATCTCAAATGTAAATAATGGTTTACACGAGTTTATAGTATGTATATTGATGTGTTCTAAATTACACATCTATTTTGAAGTCAAACACCCTCATTTGTTGATAGTTTATGCATTATTTTGGTCAGTTTTACCCTTGTTTGCTGTGAAATGTCTTATACAGATTATTAGAGGGGCCCAAAGTGATGAATGCAGATTTTAGAAGGTTTTGGGGTGAAAAATGAAAAATATCCGAAATTTGACTTATTCAGCGTGTCACGGCTCGTTTCCAAAAGACGAGCCGTTACCGGATCACTACTAGAAACCCTAGTTCGTAGATATCTGGTAGCGCTAACGACCCGTTACGCTCATAACGACTCGTTACGACTCATTTCCAAAACCCTAAATGAAGACTATAAATACATCTCATTCTCATTCGTTTAAAGCTCTAACATCAGTGTGTGACTCCAGACCCATTTCCAGATGTAATTTCGGTTCTCAAGTCAAGTATTGAAGCCAGAGAAGGAGATTCAAGGTGCTAATCGATTCAAGAAGATGTTCTGATTGAAGATTTCACCATTGTTCCATCTCGGTTTGCATTTGGAGTTTTATTTTCTTACATTTCTATTGTAATAGGTAGTTTAGTAATGATGCAAGGATAATCCTCTTGATATCGTCAAAGACAATGTGATCTATTTTGGTTATTACCTATGATTTGACTTCTGATTATCGCATGACAAAATGATTTTAGTATAACATCTATGTTTCCTATTGCATATCAGAATTGTGTTATTGTTTATTGTGTTTGATCTATTCCTATTGGTATTTGGTTTGATTGGTAGTGTAGACATATTTTGCTTATCAAATTGATGTTGTTTCTTAGTTGTTATCTAGCGATTTCAATATGTATTTAGGAACGCTAGCGAGCCTAGATAGGAATTAGTGATAATGCAAATTCAATAGTCCATTTTGTTGATTTATGTCTCTATAGTTAGTCATGAACCTTAGCTTCCATGTCTTGGATCGTTCAGAATAAGATTGGTCTATGATCCTAGGTCTTAGGTCATATGTTTGATTTCTTATAGCTAAGTCATTAATTAGTGAATAGTTTCTTGTGTTTGTGGATTTAGTTGCAGCTTCGGTCTCTACTGATTCTGTATCCATAAGACAAGTAAGTTGCGATAAGCCAGTTTCAGGTTTAGGTAATGCTAGATAGTGATCCGTCTTAGATGATATCTATTTTCTTACATCTGGTTTCCATTATCATTCTCATTTTACAATTATGTTTACTTTAGTCATTAAGAATTATGACATAATCTTAATGATGTTTATTAGGTTAGTTGTGATTACACAATTGCTTTCTTAAGTTGACCCTGAGTCATCCAAAATACTGTTGTACGATAGGTCCGCTTTCCTATATGCATGCATAGAAAGATGAGTTAGGTTATAGATATTAAAGGTCATTCTTGCATGCAATCGACATACAATCTCGCACGCATCAAAGGCTTTTTGACGTCGTTGCAAGCAAGTTGTCATTCCTAATCTAGTAGTTAGTTTAGTTAAAAGATTTTCTTCTCCTTTAAATTTTCTTTTCATCTTTCAGAAATACCAAAAACATCGAAAAAGCTCCAAAAACTCCAAAAACTCCAAAAACTCCAAAAACTCCAAAAAAATTTCTTCATCTATTTCTACTCGTGCTAGTAAACCCGTTCTAATCCAACCTCTTCAAAATCCCGAGCGCATTACACACCAAGCAGGAAAGATGGGAGATGCAGCACCGCAAACAATCACAGACTATGTGAAGCCAACGCTATGTGGAGGCCAATCGAGCATCACTCGACCAGCTGTAGCAGGTTAATTCGAAATCAAGCCTGGCGTCATCCATATGCTCCAAAAAGCTTCCCAATCTCATGGTCTAGCGGACAAGTGTCCTCACTCGCATATCGACACATTCTTAGAAATGTGCGCTACTATCAAACTCGATGGGGTTAGCTCCGAGGCTGTCATACTCCGTCTTTTCCCATTCACATTGGCTCGTAGTGCTAAAACTTGGCTAAAGAATCTACCAACAGATCCCATCACCACTTGGGACCAGTTAACTGGGAAATTCTTGGTCAAATTCTTTACCTTATCGAAACCACTCGTCTCTGAAATAACATCACTACATTCTCTCAAGACGAGGGGGGAAGGCCTACACGAAGCCTGGGAAAGGTAGAAGGCTCTAATTCGAAAATGTCCTCATCATAACATGAATGAGTGGATCCAAGTATAATATTCCTACAACGGGTTGAGAAATGTGTGACAACCGTAAAATATTCGGATCGGTAACTCGACCCATTTCTATAATCCGGATAATTCATTTATTATGAAGCAATAAACGTCAGTGAATTTATTCCAACATAACCAGCGTGCATGATTAATGATTTTATGTGACCTTAATTTATGTTAAACCTTTTATGATTTTATGTGACACCATATGTTAATTTTATATGTGTTATCATATTTTATATATAGATAGTATTGTAGGAAAAATATTATTTTATAAATGGTGAGAAACCCTAACGGTATTTTTATAAGAAGGATATTTTATGAATACATACTATCATATGTTATTAATAGTATTTTATAAAAGATATGCTACGCTATAAGAACTTATATATATATATAACAAATTCAATTCAGGAGATGTGAGTGGGCTTAGTGTTACTCATTTGTCCAGTTAGCTTTAGCCACCTATCGAATTATTCCACTTGAATCTTGACACCTCACTGTGTTGTGTTGTACATTCTTTTTCTATAAGCGGACACCTCATTTCGGTTTGCGTTTTTTGAGTTAAGGGTTTCTCTCTCTAATTAAGCATTCCCGTTGCACATCTCTCTTCTTCCTGGAGTGTCGTCGCACCGACTTCTTGGTCGTCGGCTTGCCTCGCCGATGTCGTGCCTCCACTTTGCTTTCCGGATTGTTGTCGCACCATCTTCTTGGTCGTCAGCTTGCCTCCCCGATATCGTGCCTCCACTTTGCTTTCCGGTGTGCCACGGTAGCCTTGATGGCTTTCAAGGTGTAGACAGATAGAGAAGAGTGAAGAGTGAAGGACGTGTGTCTTAAACTTATCTAACTTCTTCATCTCTCTGAGACTGTGATCTTTCTTTCTCTTCATACCTAGAAGTTCTTAACAGAAATTATCGGTGAAGGGGCAAGCTCGCAACAACCCATTGATTTGATAATCTTTGATGTAGAAAAGCAAGTAGAGAAGGGATAATCACTGATGTGGCCACCATTAGAGAAGAACACACACATAACCCCCATTAGATTTCTTTCTAGGTTCGGCCATTACGAAGAGCCAATGGATTATGCAAATCGTAGTTTGGTCCAGTAGCATCACGTCTCCATTTATGCTGAGAGTTTGGGTGCTAATTCCTCATATATTTTTAAAGGGTTTGTGCAATTGTGCTTTTGATTTCTCTGATTTTTTTCTTGGTTTTTTTTTGTTAAGTGGAAGAATGAAACAAAGCCAATTACAAATTATGTAAGTATATAATTCGGACCAATTACAAAATTTGTTGTGCTTTCTCAGTCCACCCTTCCAGTTGCATTGCATGAGATTTTGGGTAGTTTGTCCCTTTAATGTTGAGTATATATTTTTTTTGCTTTTGAATATTTGATTTAGTAATTGGGTTTAATTCAGTTTACCCTTTTGCTCTAAATATTCATTCTTTAGATACATACGTGTATACGATGTAAATTCCTTCTGATCTTTTTGGTCGAGAAGTGCAATCCGGTGTCTATTTAGAACATGCAATTTCTATTGTGAATGTGTTCATAGATGTCTATGCTTTAATTTTTATAAAGAATTGTGCATAGAAAAGTGACATGGTTTTGTTTGTAGTTGAAGGTATTTTATTTAGTTGCATTTGTGTTTTCTATTTGGCTTCTTCTATTTGAGGTATGGGTGTTTGTGTTTTTAGTTGTAGTTATTTTTCTTAGTTACATTTGCTCTAAGAAATCGATTTCTGATGAATCGGCTGTAAGAAATTACCCATCACAAATAATGATGATGTGGAAGGTGAGAGTGGCTTTCAGTTGTGTGCCTAAGTTCGTAATTTGTGGCTTTGTTCTCCATAATATTTATGTTTCAGGCTATCACTTACAAGTAGATGATTTCATTATGTTCATACCAATAGGTCAAATTAAATAATTTGTTGGAATGGAGAAGTCAAACGAGTTGTGTACTGATCACACAGATCGAAAGTCGCCCATGATTCCATCCTGGCGTACTCAATCTGGAGTATAAGGTATGTGATTCTACAAGGAGAAATACGTTCTCTTTTTCTCTTTATTTTATATCATAAGGCTATGAACTAGACACTAATTTGGATAATTACATTGCAATTGAGGTATCTCTAACTCACATCAATGGCAGTTTATTGTTGACTTGAACTTGGCTGCATCCTTACTTTTTTTCAGGCTGAAATAGGTTATTATAGTAGTTTATTTGAGGCTGTAATTGTGTGATGGAACTTCAGCTTTTCACTTTTTAAGTTGTGTGAAAACTTTCATATCTTTTGCTTTGGGTGAAAACTCAGCTGCAATGCACGACACCTCTGTGGCCCAACACACCTACTAGGAAGGGAACCATGAAACACACACATAACTCACTAGGTACACAACAATTAGCTGGCGAAAAAATAATAACTATCATTCAAAAACAAATATTTAACTTACACAAAAAACTAACATTGCAGAAGAAAGGTCAGAAGGTCTAAAAAGGGCAAGGAAAAAGGAGGACCGAAAGTGCAGCAGGGAGGTTTGAAGTGTAGAAGCATCTTTTATACATCTTAATTAACTAATGAAGATCCTCAACATTTCAGTGATTTTTGTAACTAACATTAGTAGCAATTAGTAGGTAAGCAGTACGGGAAAGTTTTCAATATAAAAGCAACTTTTCTACACATTATTCAACTCATGAAGAATTGAATGAACATATGAATGATAGAATATTTCGTAAGTAACATTATTTGTAGCTATTTGAATGATAAAGATATTTTGTAAGCAACATTTGCAACTAAGATAACTGCATTCCTCTTTTGTAAAGCTTTAAAATTTTTGAATTTATTAACAGTCGCAAACTTACACACAAAATAGGTGACCCGTCGAAACGCGCAGGTGGGTCACAATCTCGTTGGTTACTAATTATATGACTTTGGATTGAAATAAGTTATATTATAAACCTCGGGGGGCTAGTATGCACATATATAATCTAGAAGGTTTATTTTATCATTTCCCTAATCTAGACTTTTAAAGAAATAGCAACAAAACTGTCGCCTCTTCATTCACGTTCGTATTCTGAATCAATAAGTTAAACGTGTTTATGATCCCATCATGATTTCTGTATATTCCACCAAATATATACTTGAATAGTTTACACATAAGTCCCTATACAATCGCTAAATAACATAACGTACAAATATACGTTACCGGATAAGTAGACCGCGGACACATTATCACAATAAACAACCGTTGCAGTACGAAGAGGGACATGTAATTCAAGTAGTAAGTTGCGTAACCAACTGACCTCAGCCACAACATTAGCAACCGCCCGATATTCCGCTTCGGCACTAGATTGAGAAACCGTGGACTGCCGTTTCGAGGACCATGATAAAAGGTTGTCACCCATGAATACACAATAACCGGAGGTGGACCTGCGAGAATCAGGACAGCCACCCCAATCTGCATCGGAATAAGCTGTGAGAGATGAGATGGGGTTGGCGTTGAGACGAATACCCATATGTAACGTGCCCTGTAGATAACGCAAGATGCGTTTCATATATAGAAAATGAGGCTCCCGTGGGGCATGCATGAATAGACACACCTGTTGAACTGCATAGGTGAGGTCTGGTCTGGTGAATGTAATGTACTGCAGAGCACCAGCAAGACTCCTGTATAACGAACCATCAGGTAAAAGGGGGCCATCCATAGCACTGAGCTTGGAGTTGGTGTCAACAGGTGTGGTTGAAGGTTTGCAGTTGCTCATGGACGCCCGCTGTAATATCTCCTGAGCATACTGAGACTGATGAAGAAAAAGACCCGTCTGATCCCGGGTAACAGTGATACCAAGAAAATGATGTAAGGCCCCTAGGTCAGTCATAGCAAATTCCCTCGAGAGGGTGGAGATAATGCTACTAAGAAACCCGGAATCAGATGCGGTCAGGACTATGTCGTCCACATAGAGTAGTAAGTAAGCAGTGCACGCCCCCTTGCGGTAAATAAATAAAGAAGTATCACATTGGCTGCTCTTGAATCCCTGTTGCAATAAAAAAGTAGAAAATCGGTTATACCAAGCCCGCGGTGCCTGATTAAGGCCATAAAGAGACCGTTTCAGTCTGCACACAAAATCAGGATGAGACTGATCAATGAATCCAGGGGGTTGTTGCATGTAAACAGTCTCTGCTA
Organism: Deinandra increscens subsp. villosa; assembly: GCA_039602395.1. NCBI lineage: Eukaryota > Viridiplantae > Streptophyta > Magnoliopsida > Asterales > Asteraceae > Deinandra > Deinandra increscens. Next base: position 3,537,571 of record JBCNJP010000025.1, on the reverse strand, counting down.
AATCCCCGTGTAAAAAAGCGTTTTTCACGTCCAGCTGATGTATCGGCCAGTGTCGTGACACTGCCAAAGATAAGATGGTGCGGATAGTAGCCGGCTTAACAACCGGGCTAAACGTCTCCATACAATCGATTCCGACCGTCTGTGATTTCCCATTAACAACTAAGCGGGCCTTGTATCTTTCAAGAGAGCCATCAGATTTATATTTATGCCTGAATAACCATATGCATCTAATAACCGGTTGTCCAGATGGCCGAGGTACCAGTTCCCATGTATCGTTTTCCTGTAAAGCCCGAAATTCTGTTTTCATAGCATCACACCAATTTGGGTCGTTTAAAGCATTATTATAGGAGGTGGGAATGGGTGAGATGTGGTTCACGGTTTGGGAAAGAAGATTCAACCGGTTCACTGGTTTGGTGATACCGACCCGAGCCCGGGTGGTCATCGGGTGTAAGTGTGAGCGGGTAGGTGGCGAGGGTGGTTGAGGCGATGGGGGCTGTTGTGAGGAAGAGGATGGGGGAGATACGGTGGATGGTGGGCTAGAGGGGGGGTTGGATGGGCCAGGTGAGGAAAAAATGGGAGTTGGGCTAGTGGACGGTGAAGGTGAGGAGTGGTGTGGGCCGGTTGGGCTTTGGGGAGGCAGGGAAGACGTGGGTGATGGAGGCGAATAATTTGAGGAGGTGAACAGTGGCTCAGGATCGGGTATAGGTGAGGAGGGACCAGAGTATTCATCAAATGGAAATTGATTTTCGTCAAAGATTACGTGCCGCGAGATGTGAACCTTGCCTGTTGTCGGGTCAAAGCAACGATAACCACGAAAGTTGGACGGGTATCCAAGAAAGATACACCGAATAGATCGAGTGTGAAGTTTGTGTGGTTGCGTTGCGGACATGTTGGGGTAACATGCACACCCGAAAGCCCGAAGATGGTCGTACGACGGATGACGATTAAATAAAATAAATGCGGGGGTGTTCAAATTTAATCGTTTCGTCGGAAGAATGTTGTGAAGGTAACTGGCGGTGTGTAAGGCTTCCACCCAAAAGGGAGGTGGAAGTTTTGCTTGCATTAAAAGGGCGCGAATGATATCGTTCAGGCGACGAATCATTCGCTCGGCCTTGCCATTCTGGGAGGAGGTTTGTGGACATGCAAATCGAAATACAAGTCCATTATTTTGAGCAAACGATTGAAACTCTCTATTATCAAACTCACCTCCCAAGTCACATTGAAAACTCTTGATTTTCGTTTCAAATTGGGTTTGGATTAATTTGTGAAATTTAACAAATGTGGGAAAGGTGTCGGATTTAAATTTTAGTGGGTAAATCCAGACATAGTTTGAATAATTATCTATTAACACCATATAGTACTTATATCCGGATTTACTCAACACAGGCGAGGTCCACAAATCGCAATGAATGATATCAAACGGTTTAAAAGTAACACTATGAGAATCATCAAAAGGCAATCGTTTATTATTCGACAATTGACATGAATGGCACACAGGCAAGTTTTTGTCTTTATTGCAAAAAATAAAACGACGAGAAGATAAAACATCTAAGACATGTGCGCCCGGGTGGCCGAGACGATTATGCCAAAGTTGAGATGACCGAGTAGTAATGTAAGCAACTGGTGAAGATGAGTCGTGCGTGAAAGGATAAAGGTCTCCCGAGTTATGGTGGCGGGAAAGGCTAACGCCAGTCTTGAGATCCTTCACAGTAAAACCAGAAGGGTCAAATTCAACCGAAACATTATTTTCTTTAGTAAATTGACGAACGGATATAAGATTTTTAATAATGGTTGGGGCAAAAAGGGTGTTTCGAAGGTGATATGTGCGGTTGGGGGTTTTTAATAATGCTTTACCCGTGTCCCTGATAGGTAACGAATTACCATTTCCAACATAAATTCGGTCAATAACAGAATTAGATAATGGTTCCTGGAAAGTACCTGGGTTGGCAGTTAGGTGACTAGATGCTCCAGAGTCCATAATCCAAGCCGGGTCTTGTGGAGCATATTGTTGATTCTGAAGTGCATACCCCAAATCCGTGGGACTCAACGCATCAAGGTGGGGATAGTTATGTGTGGCATATTTGGCTGTGGGATAGGGAGGGGGGTTTGGGTTGGAAGGCCGTGGGTATGGTGGGTTAGGTGGGTACGGGTTTGGTGAGTGGTTGTAGTAGGGTGAGGGTTGGGTAGGGTAAGGACTAGGAGGAGGATAGTAAGGTGGCGGTGGGTTATAGTATGGTTGTGAATTGGAGTTGTACCGTCCCCCTCGATTGGAAGAAAAACGCCCCCCCCCCCCGGTTAGATCGAAACCCGCGACCTTTGCCCCTGTTGTAATTGCGAGGGTAGGATGGATCAAAGGGACGGTTTTGATTGTAGTGAGGGTAGGATGACTGTGGTTGATGTTGGGAATGGTTGGGTTGGTTTGGGTTGTTTTGGTTTGGTGGTGGTGGATTGGAGGAAGTGCCATTGTTATTAGCAACGAGAACGCACTTATCCGTATTTTCTCGTCCTTTGATGCATTGAAGTTCCAGAAGTAACATGTTGCGGGCATCATCCCAAGATGGGGAATTCTGATTGATTATAGTAGCCACGGTGTCGTACTCGCGGGGTAAGCCACGGACAAGTTGAAGAACTTTCCGGTTTTCATCAACGGTTCTGCCTATGTCCGTCAATTGGTCCGCCAACTCATGTATTTTTTGACAATATGCATCCATAGAGTCGCATGATGCCAAAGTCAGGTTTGTAAATTCATGCTCCAATGCAGCGGCTCGAGAGCCTTTGTTGTTGGTGAAAATATCCTGTAACTTAAGCCAAATATCTCGAGCACTAGACTCATTAGTAACAACTCTTTTAAGTAAATCATCAGAGATGGTGCTGTAGATCCATTGAAGGACTACAACATCAATTTCAGACCATACTGTGTGGAGAGGATCGGTGTCCGCCGGGGGTTCCGTGCCATCAATATGATCCAATACCTTGTATGCACGAACATGATTAGTGAATAATTTCACCCATAGAGAATAGGTGATGCTGAGGCCATCAAGAGGTTTCACACGTATGTGAATGTTTGTAACCGAGTAAGCATGCGTTAGCTTGTCGGTGGCTGCTTTAAGAGCAACAGCAGCAGCGCCATTATCGCCCATTGGATGCGTGAAAGTTGGTGTCGCAGTAGCAGAATCTGCGTCGGCTTCGTGAGGGTCGGGAGTGGTGGGCGATGAGGGTCGGGAGGGAGGAGAAGCCACGTCAAAACTTGGCTTTTGGTGGTGGAACAAAGTCGATCAGCAGCCAAGCAGAAGGAGGCCGGCCGACGCTAGGGTTGGAGTATTAGGGTTTTTAGAAAATTTGGCTCTGGTACCATAAACGTGTTTATGATCCCATCATGATTTCTGTATATTCCACCAAATATATACTTGAATAGTTTACACATAAGTCCCTATACAATCGCTAAATAACATAACGTACAAATATACATTCTAATATAAGTGTTCATTAAAAGCAATGATCTCTCATTTGGAATGAAATTCACATCCAATTACCCTCTGTTCGCAAACCCCAGTGAAGGAAAAAAAACACCGTCACCACGCACTGATCGTTGTGTAGCTACTGCTCAATGCCATAACCACCGAATAACGTCAACCGTTTAAGAATCATTGAAGAACCGAGCTTCGGATTCAAGCCGTACACCGAACTTCATCATCATCATCATCATCTTCTGCTTCTGTTTCGTTCCCACATCAAAGGTATAACATACACTCCTTTGCTTTCGGTTCGTATTAGTCTTGAACGTCATCTCGCGAGATTTCTGTTATCATTCATGGAGGATGGGTTGAGTAGGGTTTTTGGTGGGGAAGATGAGACCCGACCCTTATAATTTATATACTCAGTTTATGGTATTAAAACAAAAGGTTCAAACTGTCCGAATGGTTTGTTGTTTTAGTTTCGACGTGGAGGTCGCGATTTCAAGATAGGCACACTCCCTCTTTCTTTTTTAAAGCATCGAATAACTGATCCTTGTCAAACTGGTGTGAGATATTAATATTCTTAAGCAAATCGAGTTAACAAACTGAATCCCCTCCTGTGGATTGGTCGCTGACCATTAATCTATAGGTGGTGGGTTCGAACCTAGAACCTACAATTCTTTTTATTAATTTTCTGGTTACTATCCCTGCAACCTATTGGTGTCTAATTGGTCTCTGAACAATTTTAAACCTCGTACACGTCAACACATTCCATCTCTTTGGTCAAACTCCCTATCATTGAATATTTAGAAGTGAATCTAATATTTATCTGGTTGGTTAATCGCTAAAAGTCATTTAAAACTTATTTATACTTTTTTTTTGAACTGTAACACTTCGGTTAATCCATCTGTAATTACCCGACCCATTTTCTATCTTGGTTGATAATCAATAAAGAATCATTTCACATTTTATATCATTATTTCATGTATTTCATGATTTAATCCTTTAAATCACAATATTCGTGACATTCGTTGTTTCAATTTGTCACAAATCGAATCCTTAACTCGAATGTTTTTGTTATTTGTGCAAAACCGGAAAACTTTAGCATTCTAAACATATATATTACTTGTGAGTAATACTAGTCATACACAACAAGTAAATGTATGTGAGGTTTCGTAAAAAGTTCGAGGTTTAAAACAAAAGTAACAAAAATACGAGTTTTCGTGCGATTTCGGTATTAACCAGGAGTTCGTACATTCCAAGAATACTCATTCTATTACTCCAAAACATTATATTTAATGAATTCTATATCATGAATCAATATGGTGAATTATGATGAATTTTAGTGAATTTTAATGATTTTTGGTGATTTTTCATAGTTTTTAACAAATAATATATATATAAATATATATAAAATAAATATTTTAAGCATCGTTAAACGTATCCCGAGCCTTATAAATCTTAAGAAAGTATTCTAATATCATTTTGAACTTAAAACATTAGTTACATCGAAGGATACAAAGGTGGAACACATAAAACAAAAGTTAAGGGACTAAAAGTGCAATTTATTGAAAGTTATAAAACGCACGTATCCGTATATCATCGAGCATGTCCCGAGCCTTAGAAACTTTTATAAACATGTTTTATAATGATTTGGTGCATAAAATAACAGTTTCGGAGAAATCTGGGGCTTAAAATGTAAATATAAACTTGAGGGACCAAAACTGCCAAAGCAGCAAAGTGCTTGGCGGGTCGCCGAGGCCCAGCCCCCCCCCCCCTGCGCGTACCGCCGCCCAATTCTGGTCGCTGAAAGCGACCAGCAGCTTAGTCACGACATTCCAGAACTTGTTTGGTCGAATTCGTGTCGTTTTTGCTCGATTAGTCACTAGGGTTACGTGGAGGAACACCCTGCGACCTCGACAAGCATAAATAGCAGCCCAATTCATCATTTTATCCTCACCAATTTCATGAATCTACACCATAAAAACCCTCTTTTTAGTCCGAAACTTCCTCCTTCAAATTCTCTCAATCCAGAAGTCCTTTGAAGCTAAATTTCTGCAGTCAAGCATCATTAGGTATGATTAACAATAACCTATCTCAGTTTTTGCAAATTCATTTTCTAAGTATGTTTTCTAAAAATGCATAAAATCTAGGGTTCTTGAGCTTGTTTTGTCAAAATCGGGTGATCGGGTTGGAATTAGGGTCTGAATTTTTGTAGGTAATCTTAAAATAATGTATATTAAGAAAGCCCTAAGTTAATTTCAAGTTTTGAGAAGGTTTGGTATTTTATCTAAAAATTGGTCAAAATTAGGGTTTTCATGTCGTTGTTCTGCCAAAATTGGATTAACGATATTAAATTAAGGTCCTATAAATTTTTGAATATCATAATATATTATTATGAATATAACCCTAAGTTTATTTCAAAATCTAATGAGTTTTGGTAATTATTTAATTATTTTACCAAAATTAGGGTTTTGGATATAATTATTTAACAATAAATAAACCAGGAAAGTATTAAGACTTGATTTTTGGTGCTAGATCATATTTATATATACAATAAGTATTCATAAGTCCAAAAGTGATAAAGGACAAAGTATTAGGTATGCACGTCTTTACTAAACCCTAATTTACTTATAAAAGGGTAAAATGGTAATTTTGACCTAATCAAACATAACACTTATCAAATACTTAGAACTTGGTTCATTTTGATTTCCTATATTCATATACCCTATTTGATTTATTAGGGTAACCTCCAAGTTACTTATCTTTCCCAATTCGGCGTATCTCTCATATCCTATCTCCCTATCAAGTGAGTATTCATAGCCCCTTCTCTTTTAATACTTTGGGGTGTAACATGTATCTCTATCTCAAATTCCAAACTCTATATTTACTTCTCTAAAACAAAATGCGAATCCTATGCTTGTTATGTGTGTTTTTGATGTGTTAAACTTGTTGGAATCATTGTTGTTATATACTATTACACTAGCATGCGTACTCATTAACATACCGAGCCGGGGTAACAGTAATAGATCTATTGGTTTGACAACCCACTTGGCCTGCCTTGAGGTATCAAGTGATTGGAAGCCTAATTGTCAAGGGTTTGATACGCGGTTGATTACACTATTACAATACTTGTTTATCATATTCTATGAACATTCACTAAACACATAGATCGCATGCTTTATACTGATATTACGTATTAAACCTATGTTTACTCACCAACTACTTTTGTAGTTGACACTTTATCTTATACATGTTGCAGGTAATCGTGTTTGAGCCAGTATGTGATCACTATAGGACGCTGGACCTAGTTAATCGAAGTTTAATTACAGTACCTATGTTATTATGTTTTGTTTGTTTCCTGTTTGTAAGATATTCTAATAAATGAAATAAAAAGGCATGTTAAATATACTTCAACTTTAATTAGTTGTCATGAGCATCTGGACAATCATCATGCCCCGACATATTCCGCCGTCGGTTGGGGTGTGACAGATTGGTATCAGAGCCTTGGTTATAGGGATTTAGGTTATTAGAACTGGATAACCTAGACTATGCCTTAGGTGTCCCACATGATTAACTCATGTTAGTATGCCTATTATATTATATGATGTCCTTATTTGCTATTTAACTATGTCTTTCTCAAAATCTCGTCTTACTGTTAAAAACACTTACACACACGGAATCTTTAGGCTTCCTAGCCTATTTCCTTAAGTAATGGTGCCTTACGTACCATTTTAGGAAATTGAATTCTGATTTTAAATCCGTCGGGGTTAGGCTTTTGTCAGTAGACATGTAGTAACTGGAAGGGGGAAGATGCCGGTAGCTAAGGGTCTATCCAAACAGACATTGCGTATAAGCCCGGATCAGCTGTATGGGCCTGGATGTCTATTTGGAAGTCCTTGGTGAGAGTGTCAGAACCTATTAGGCCAAAGCATGTCAGATACTGCCAAGAACCATTAATAACTCTGATTAGTCACGGTTGTAATTTCCCAATCGGGAAACGAGAACCATTCCATTATCAAAGAACAACGTGATTCTATGTTTTACAAAGATCCTTGATATTCTATGATTCTCTAATGACACATGCAACAACCGCTCGTATTCCAAATTGATTATCAATCATGTCTTATCACTAGTCTCACGAACATTTTTCTCTCTTTAGCATGTCGACTCGTTTCCGTGGTCAGCGCAAGGGCAACAAGGACCGCAAAATGGCCTCTTTAATCGCCACCCAGATGGCAACCGTCATTCCTAATATGATGGTTCAACTTCAACAAGGTCTGGATACTAATCACAACAATCACGATGCTGCTACTAATTGCTCATTCAAGCATTTCAACTCATGTAACCCTCCCAAGTTTTCTGGATCTGAAGGCCCTACCGGTCTACTCCAATGGTTCGAAGGTATGGAAAATACCTTCACCAATAGCGAGTGCCCTGAAAACTTGAAAGTCTGTCGTGCTAGCAGTTCTTTGACCAAGAAAGCTCTTACTTGGTGGAATGGCGAAAAACGACTCCGGGGTTCTGATAACGCTCTGGCTTTACCTTGGGGTCAATTCAAGGATATAATCAAAGAAAAATTTTGCCCGCGTAGTGAAATGAAGATGCTCGAAGATGAATTTCATGATTTGGAACAAGACAGTGGAGAAAGTCAAGCTTATATGGACCGTTTTCAAGAACTAAAACTTGTTGTTACCTGATAAGGCCTCTCCTGACTACATATGCATTGAAAATTTCATTGGTGGTCTGCCTATGATCATCCAGAATGCTCTCTGGGCAAGTAAACCCTCAACTCTCGATGAAGCCATGCGCCTTGCTGGAAGGTTGACTGATAATCATGTTAAAGCCGGGAACTTGACTCGGAAAGGGTTCTAAGAAGGAAGCAAAAACTAAGAACAAGGGGAAGGAAAAGGAGGTTAAAGCTGAGTCCTCGTCTGCTAAATCAAATAAAAGGAAGAGGAATGCTAAAAACTTCGCTGTAACCACCGCTCCTACCACCGCTACTCCTTCCAAACCTGCTGCTCCTCCTGCCAAGAAACCTTATGTTGGACCCCATCCCGAGTGCAACATTTGTAAATATCATCATCCTACCACTACTCCTTGCTGGAAGTGTGACAATTGCGGACGTTTTGGTCATAGGATCAACGTTTGTCGTTTTCCGATGCAAGCTCAACCTTTGAGGACTCAACCTATGACTCAACGTCTGGCTCAACCTATGAATGCTCAAGTTCCAAATATCCGAGCCTGCTACAACTGTGGAGACCCTGGTCACTTCCGCAGTGCATGTCCCAGACTTGCAAACACCAATCCTCCGATCAACAATAATCGTGGAGCACCTGCTCGTGCTTTCAATCTCAATACCAACCAAGCTCAGGTTAACCAGGAAGTCGTTAACGGTACGTTCCTAGTCAATAATCGTTACGCTTCTATTTTGTTTGACTCGGGTGCCGATAAGAGTTTTGTTTCCTTGGAATTTGAACCCTTACTTGCTATGCCACGTACTATTCTTAATCCTTCCATTTTGGTCGAAATTGCGGATGGAAAGCCAGTCACTCTCAATTCTATCATTCGCAATTGTACACTAAACTTTAAAGATCACATCTATCCTATTGATTTAATACCTATGACTCTTGGAAGCTTTGATATTATCATTGGCATGGATTGGTTATCTCGACATCACGCTGAACTCATTTGCTTTGACAAAATCATTCGTCTACCTTGTCCGAATAATCAAATCCTTACGGTTCATGGCGATAAACCATCAAACGGGCTGAAGCTCATGTCCTGTACTAAAGCCCGAAAGTACTTACGCAAGGAGTATGTGGCATTTCTGGCCCACATCATGGAAGTTCGGGAGGAAGAAAATAAAATCGAAGACATTCCAATCGTCCGAGATTTTCCTGAAGTGTTTCCTGAAGACATAAAGGGTCTTCCTCCCGTTCGTCAAGTCGATTTTCGTATCGATCTTATTCCTGGTGCTACTCCCGTTGCAAAGTCACCTTATCGCCTAGCGCCATCAGAAATGCAGGAGTTATCTAAACAACTGCAGGAACTTTCCGACAAAGGATTCATTCGACCTAGTTCCTCACCTTGGGGAGCACCTGTCTTATTTGTCAAAAAGAAGGATGGTACATTCCGAATGTGTATCGATTATCGCGAACTCAATAAACTTACCATTAAGAATCGATACCCATTACCTCGAATCGATGACCTTTTTGATCAACTTCAAGGAGCCAATTGTTTTTCAAAAATCGATCTTCGTTCTGGTTATCATCAACTTCGTGTTACAGAGGAGGATGTTCATAAAACCGCTTTCCGCACTCGTTATGGTCATTTTGAATTCACCGTTATGCCATTTGGATTAACAAACGCACCTGCGGTATTCATGGATCTCATGAATCGCGTTTGTAAACCATATCTTGACAAATTCGTCATCGTCTTTATTGACGATATCCTCATTTACTCTAAATCAAGGTCTGAACATGAAACTCACCTACGTCAAATTTTGGAACTCCTGAAGAAAGAACAACTTTATGCCAAATTCTCTAAATGTGAATTTTGGCTTAAGGAAGTTCAATTTTTAGGACACATTGTCAATGACAAAGGTATTCTTGTCGATCCTGCCAAGATCCAAGCCATAAGAAGTTGGAATACCCCACATACCCCTACTGAAATCCGTTCATTCCTTGGACTAGCAGGTTATTATCGACGCTTTATCTCAAACTTTTCAAAAATCGCAGTTCCACTCACCGCCTTAACACAAAAAGACAAAATATTTGAGTGGGGTCCTGCTCAGGAAGAGGCATTTCAAACTCTCAAACAGATGCTATGCAACGCTCCTATTTTAACTCTTCCTGACGGAAACGACGACTTTGTCGTTTACTGCGATGCCTCAAATCTAGGCCTCGGTTGCGTTCTCATGCAACGAGGAAAAGTGATCGCCTACGCTTCAAGACAACTCAAGATTCATGAAAAGAATTATACAACGCACGATCTCGAGCTTGGTGCGGTTGTATTTGCCTTGAAGATTTGGAGACACTACCTTTATGGAACCAAATGCCTAATCTATACTGATCACAAAAGCCTCCAACACATTTTCAATCAAAAGGAACTCAACATGCGCCAGCGTCGTTGGGTTGAACTTCTGAACGACTATGACTGCAATATTCTCTACCATCCAGGTAAAGCAAATGTTGTGGCCGATGCACTTAGTCGTAAGGAACACCTTAAACCAATTCTTTTTCAAACCACTCATCCGTTATCTGATCTTCAAACCCGTATTTTTGAGGCTCAGCACATATCTGTTACCGAGGGTAACATGTATGAAGAAATGTCTTGTGGTGCTGAACTTCAACTAGAAACTAAACCCAATGGTCTTCTTTATTTTCTAAATCGTCTTTGGATTCCTAACCGAGACGATCTTCGTACCACCATCATGAACGAGATTCACAAATCTCGTTACTCCATTCATCCCGGTGCAGATAAAATGTATCAGGATCTTCGTACTCATTATTGGTGGCCTGGAATGAAGAAAGACATCGCGCTCTTTGTGGCTAAATGTCTTACTTGCTCAAAAGTCAAAGCTGAGCACCAACGACCGTTTGGTTTACTCGAACAACCAGCAGTACCCGAATGGAAATGGGAAAACATCTCAATGGATTTCATTACTAAACTCCCGCGTACTTCTAGTGGTCATGATAGCATTTGGGTCATTGTCGATCGTTTAACCAAATCTGCTCACTTTCTCCCTATTCGTGAAAACGATGGAGCTGAGAAATTAGCTCGTATTTACGTCAAACAGATCGTTTGTCGTCACGGTACTCCTTTGAGCATCATATCAGATCGAGACGGTCGTTTTATCTCTCATTTTTGGCAATCTCTTCAATCTACCTTGGGAACTCGTTTGGATCTCAGTAGTGCCTATCATCCACAAACTGATGGTCAGACTGAACGCACGATCCAAACTCTAGAGGATATGCTTCGCGCTTGTGTCATCGATTTTGGTGGAAATTGGGATTCCCATTTACCATTGGCCGAGTTTTCATATAACAATAGTTATCACTCGAGCATCGGTATGGCACCATTTGAAGCACTCTATGGCAGAAAATGTCGTTCACCCATATGTTGGAACGAGATTGGTGAAGCTCAAATCACTGGTCCCGAACTAATACAAGAAACGACTGACAGAATTTCTCAAGTTCGTGACAACTTGCTCGCTGCTAGAAGTCGTCAGAAAAGCTATGCTGATAAACGACGAAAACCCCTTGAATTCAAAGTCGGCGATTTAGTCCTTCTCAAGGTATCTCCTTGGAAAGGTATCGTACGATTTGGTAAGAAAGGGAAACTAGCACCTCGTTATGTAGGTCCATTCAAAATTCTGGAAAAAGTCGGTAAAGTAGCCTATCGGCTCGAACTACCTCCAGAGTTAGCCAATGTTCATCCTACATTTCATGTGTCAAATCTTCGTAAGTGTCTAGCTGATGAAAATCTTCATGTTCCTTTAGAAGACATTCGTATAGACGAATCCCTGCAATTTATTGAAAAACCCGTAGAAATCATGGATCGCGAAGTCAAACAACTCAAACGTAGTCGCATACCGATTGTCAAGGTTCGTTGGGAATCTAAACGTGGACCAGAGTTTACCTGGGAACGTGAAGACCAAATGAAGACTAAATATCCTCATCTGTTCCGACAGTCTTCTCGAATTTAATTTCGGGACGAAATTTCTTAAAGTACGGGAGACTGTAACACTTCGGTTAATCCATCTGTAATTACCCGACCCATTTTCTATCTTGGTTGATAATCAATAAAGAATCATTTCACATTTTATATCATTATTTCATGTATTTCATGATTTAATCCTTTAAATCACAATATTCGTGACATTCGTTGTTTCAATTTGTCACAAATCGAATCCTTAACTCGAATGTTTTTGTTATTTGTGCAAAACCGGAAAACTTTAGCCTTCTAAACATATATATTACTTGTGAGTAATACTAGTCATACACACAAGTAAATGTATGTGAGGTTTCGTAAAAAGTTCGAGGTTTAAAACAAAAGTAACAAAAATACGAGTTTTCGTGCGATTTCGGTATTAACCAGGAGTTCGTACATTCCAAGAATACTCATTCTATTACTCCAAAACATTATATTTAATGAATTCTATATCATGAATCAATATGGTGAATTATGATGAATTTTAGTGAATTTTAATGATTTTTGGTGATTTTTCATAATTTTTAACAAATAATATATATATAAATATATATAAAATAAATATTTTAAGCATCGTTAAACGTATCCCGAGCCTTATAAATCTTAAGAAAGTATTCTAATATCATTTTGAACTTAAAACATTAGTTACAACGAAGGATACAAAGGTGGAACACATAAAACAAAAGTTAAGGGACTAAAAGTGCAATTTATTGAAAGTTATAAAACGCACGTATCCGTATATCATCGAGCATGTCCCGAGCCTTAGAAACTTTTATAAAGATATTTTATAATGATTTGGTGCATAAAATAACAGTTTCGAAGAAATCAGGGGCTTAAAATGTAAATATAAACTTGAGGGACCAAAACTGCCAAAGCAGCAAAGTGCTTGGCGGGTCGCCGAGGCCCAGCCCCCCCCTGCGCGTACCGCCGCCCAATTCTGGTCGCTGAAAGCGACCAGCAGCTTAGTCACGACATTCCAGAACTTGTTTGGTCGAATTCGTGTCGTTTTTGCTCGATTAGTCACTAGGGTTACGTGGAGGAACACCCTGCGACCTCGACAAGCATAAATAGCAGCCCAATTCATCATTTTATCCTCACCAATTTCATGAATCTACACCATAAAAACCCTCTTTTTAGTCCGAAACTTCCTCCTTCAAATTCTCTCAATCCAGAAGTCCTTTGAAGCTAAATTTCTGCAGTCAAGCATCATTAGGTATGATTAACAATAACGTATCTCAGTTTTTGCAAATTCATTTTCTAAGTATGTTTTCTAAAAATGCATAAAATCTAGGGTTCTTGAGCTTGTTTTGTCAAAATCGGGTGATCGGGTTGGAATTAGGGTCTGAATTTTTGTAGGTAATCTTAAAATAATGTATATTAAGAAAGCCCTAAGTTAATTTCAAGTTTTGAGAAGGTTTGGTATTTTATCTAAAAATTGGTCAAAATTAGGGTTTTCATGTCGTTGTTCTGCCAAAATTGGATTAACGATATTAAATTAAGGTCCTATAAATTTTTGAATATCATAATATATTATTATGAATATAACCCTAAGTTTATTTCAAAATCTAATGAGTTTTGGTAATTATTTAATTATTTTACCAAAATTAGGGTTTTGGATATAATTATTTAACAATAAATAAACAGGAAAGTATTAAGACTTGATTTTTGGTGCTAGATCATATTTATATATACAATAAGTATTCATAAGTCCAAAAGTGATAAAGGACAAAGTATTAGGTATGCACGTCTTTACTAAACCCTAATTTACTTATAAAAGGGTAAAATGGTAATTTTGACCTAATCAAACATAACACTTATCAAATACTTAGAACTTGGTTCATTTTGATTTCCTATATTCATATACCCTATTTGATTTTTAGGGTAACCTCCAAGTTACTTATCTTTCCCAATTCGGCGTATCTCTCATATCCTATCTCCCTATCAAGTGAGTATTCATAGCCCCTTCTCTTTTAATACTTTGGGGTGTAACATGTATCTCTATCTCAAATTCCAAACTCTATATTTACTTCTCTAAAACAAAATGCGAATCCTATGCTTGTTATGTGTGTTTTTGATGTGTTAAACTTGTTGGAATCATTGTTGTTATATACTATTACACTAGCATGCGTACTCATTAACATACCGAGCCGGGGTAACAGTAATAGATCTATTGGTTTGACAACCCACTTGGCCTGCCTTGAGGTATCAAGTGATTGGAAGCCTAATTGTCAAGGGTTTGATACGCGGTTGATTACACTATTACAATACTTGTTTATCATATTCTATGAACATCCACTAAACACATAGATCGCATGCTTTATACTGATATTACGTATTAAACCTATGTTTACTCACCAACTACTTTTGTAGTTGACACTTTATCTTTTACATGTTGCAGGTAATCGTGTTTGAGCCAGTATGTGATCACTATAGGACGCTGGACCTAGTTAATCGAAGTTTAATTACAGTACCTATGTTATTATGTTTTGTTTGTTTCCTGTTTGTAAGATATTCTAATAAATGAAATAAAAAGGCATGTTAAATATACTTCAACTTTAATTAGTTGTCATGAGCATCTGGACAATCATCATGCCCCGACATATTCCGCCGTCGGTTGGGGTGTGACATGAACGGCCAACGAATTTTTTATTAACAAAAAACTACCAAGGCGGTAGTCACAAGATTACACCAAAAGTTCAAAACAAAAAACAAAGATAGAAATACACCACACCAAAGTTCAACCAAAAGAAAACCGACACCACTCCCGCCATTGCACCTTTAATCTTGAGCGGTTGCTTAACCATAAAAATCCAAGCTCCTTAGTTCCATTGATTATCTTTTCCAAAGACGCCGGGGTATGATTGAAAACACATTCATTCCGAGATCTCCATAGATTCCATATAGCCGTATAAATCACAAATTGTACCAACTTCTTACGGACCGCATTTCCACGGATGAACTGGTGCATTTTTTGGAGGTTTTGAACAGAAAAGAGATAGAAGCTCGGCACGGAACACCAACTCCCAATAAAATCCCACAATGATTGAGCAAGTCCACAATCCACAAAAAGGTGGTTGGCGGATTCCTGGAAGTTCCCACAAAAAGGACATAGGTCCGATAATACCACCACACCACGAAAAAAAAGCGCGTCGGCAGTGGGAAGCCGATGAAGATTCAAACGCCATGTAAGAAAGTTTACCTTTTTTGGTAACCATTTGTTCCATTCCAAAACTTGACTCGGATCAACTCCCCTATTGGATTGCAAAATTACTTTAATACTACTAACAGAAAACTTATTTATACATATAGATAGATATACATATATGTTGATGTTGACTAAATAACACTAAATGAGAATTTTTTTTCTCGCCTTGTGTTTTAACATTTCACTATTACAAATTGATTCCAGTAGGAATTTACATACATATATATTTGTATGTGCAAAATATATATACATTTTATATAATTAATCGTGTGTATTTTGGGTAAATGTCAACATGTATTAAGACGGTTTTCTTCTAATCATTAGGTATTCATTATTTAAAATAATTGACTTTGACGATTAACCGGAACAACCATCGTATCACTTATCAATCTTGGAAATTGACGTGCACATCGAGTCAAACGACACAATTGTCAAATCACCGTCATATAAGCCACTTCATTAATACTTTAGCCACACATTTATTATTATATTCTTATTAGGTGATACTTAAGGATTTACCGGACTTAGACGTTTATCTTTCCGAGCAATCTAAGGTGAGTTCATAACCCTTTTCTTTAAATTTTCCAAACCGTTTTGGGGTGGAAAGCACGCATAATCATTTTCAGTCATCATTACTTTATCTTCGCAAATCATATTATTTATCATGCTTATCATCATGAATCATTACGAAACTTTAATCATCCAAACATTCATACTTTTATGCAAAGTCAAATACCGTTGAATACATTTACTTGTATGTATCTACGTGATATCATGTGAATATATGATTTGCTATGCTGCATATTGTATACTATTTGGGAAACTTTATTCTTAAGGCTCCGGAGCATCATACGTAAGGTTCCTTGCGAAGAACTTCACGAGATATGTTGAAGTTCTTGCGAAGGACTGAACGTCGTCCCAACGCTGAGATTCCTGAGAGGAACCGCTCAGGATTTGTTGAGGTTCCTCAAGAGGGATTGAGCACGTGGACAATCATTCTTACCGATTGTTGGTTTGCGAATCATCAATCAGGCGTCCTGTTTATTTGATGAATATCTGTTTTATGTGGTGAATATGTGTTTATGTGAAGAATATTCGTGTGTAAATGTTTATTCATGTATGACTTTGTGGAACATTTTCAATCATTTATTATCACTATGCAAGTCATGTACTGTTAAATAAATTGCTTGTATTTATCTACATGGGACCTGTACATGTAAGTCTCATGAGCATCATAATCGTAGAGGTTTCTTTGAGGAACCTGAACATCATAATCGTAGAGATTCCTTTGAGGGAATTGAACACTTGTAAGTCTCATGAGCATCATAATCGTAGAGGTTTCTTTGAGGAAATTGAACATCATAATCTTATTCCTTTGAAGGAATTGAACATCATTTTGTACTGGGTGACGAATACGAAATGTTTTTGTTAAACAGTTTTCTATTAAACCTATGACTCACCAACTATGTAGATAGTTGACCTTTTTGCATGTTTTTCAGGTTGTTGAGAATCAAGCTTTCATGATTGATGTCACACATAGGATGCTATTGTACCTATTTAATTCAATCAAGAATTGTTTTGTTTTCTTATGTTTATTTGTATTTATTGTATGACATTGAAAATTGGTATAAATGAATTATTAAACTATAATTAGTGTCATGTGCTTATGGACAATCATCATGCCTCGACGTATTCCTCCGTCGGTTGGGGTATGACAAAATGTCACCCGTATGCACGTTGATTCCTCATCGGGAGGATTAATTCTAAACAAATCTCCGGCTGGTACCATTGCTTTAATAGAAAGTCTAGCTGCCACCATCTATGACTAGCAACCCCCGAGAGGTCGCTTAGTGTCCAATTCCAAGCAACTGTTGTCTACACCGTCGACGATGGCACTGCTATGCAAGCCAAAACTGAGGCTCTTACATGGCAAGTGAATCGTCTCTCTACTAATTCTAATGGTTGTGATGATTACAGTGGCACACATACCTTAGAGAAAGTCTTGTTTTCGCTGCGACTCTTACTGCGCAGGCTGATTCTACCCATAGTTTCTTTAGTCGTCCTTCAGATCAAATCAATCGTTAATCCTATAATTCGGACAATAGAGACCAATCTGGTGGTTTTTGGCGAAATTAAAACCTCAACAATTCTAATCAGCCATATCGACTGCCTCATACTACACAAGGCGAGTCGTATAAACTGGATAAGCTAGAAATACTAGTCCAAAATCTAGCCAATGCTCGTAGTAAACATGAAACTGACATAAAAAATCAACAGGCTAGTATCCAGAATATGGAAAGGCATTTAGGACAAATAGCTAATCTCCTATCTGAAAGAAATAAAGGAGAGCTGCCGAGCCACACCAATGTCAATCCTAATGCTATCGTTAACATGATCTTTGCATTTGAAGAAGATGAAGACTCGTACGAGAAATGCCGCATTCAAATTTGTGATAAGTCTCGCATAATTCAGAAGCAGTATCTAAAAGAGTAATACGAGGAAACCAAGGCTTACATAGAAGATGAGCTAAAATATGAACAAATCCTTGACCTCGTTCTTAATCTTAAATATGAGGCAGCAGATTTAGGGCATTCCTTCGATGCCTATGCCTTAATGAATGCCTATCTGAATTACCGTTCTTCGAAGAGGGATATGTCTAAAGCCTCCTTGGTAGTTCCAACAAAGGCAACTTCTGTATTGATAAACAATAAGCTACCGGTCAAAGAAAAAGATCCATGCAGTTCTATCATTCCCTGCAGAATTGGACCTTCACCATCCGTTGATGCGTCGGCCGATCTAGGCTCAAGCATCTGTATCATGCGATACTCAGTTTACGAAAAACTTGAACTTGATCAACTGGAGCCAGTGAATCTCAATATCCGATGAGCAGACTACTCACAAGTCCCATCTAATGGCATCATTAGAAATGTGCTAGTCGAGGTCGGGAAGCTTAAATTTCTGACTGATTTCAGTGTCCTTGACATTCCAACAAAAAATAATCGTCCACTAATTTTAGGACGTCCATTCTTGGCAACTGCCAGAGCTCTAATTGATATATAAATACATGTATTCTCATCAAAACACACAAGTATCTAACAAATGATCTTTATGATAAGTAATATTTAACTACCTTAAATATTATTAGGTTTATGATATCTCAAATAGTTTTTCCAAATTATATTTAGAAAACAATATTTAAGCAATAAATATTAAAATGAGATATTTGTGCGAAGTGTTGTCAACACTCTCAGGAAAATATAGTTGTCACAATATATATGATTCATGTCGTGTAAGTCCAAAATATAATACCTTATATTTTTAGGTCCAGAGTCCGGAATTAACGTAATATATACTATTTATAATATATATAAGTATTCCGACAAGTAATACGATACGAAACTAATATTTAGTCCTTAACTATTACTGGGTTATGATAACTAAAATCAATATTTCAAGTTATATTTAAAGATGGAATCTGAAAGTATAAACATTTAAGTATGAGTCAAAATTAATGCTCGGTATTTCTTAAATCTTAGAAATATATATGTTATATATAACAATAAACCCATTTTTATAACAACATAGCCAAATACATAATACTTATATTTTTATGTCCAAAATATACCCGATTATATTTTTAAGTCCAAGATGACACTTTGACGGTTCTCGTGTCGTTTTTATTACACAACTTAGGTCTATAACCTTTTTAGTTTTCAAAGTGTATATCAATTATATATTGTGACATGATGTAAGCTCTTAAATATTCAATAGCAGTTTAATATTTAGAGAGTTAGGATGGTTCGTCCATTAATATATTTAGGGGTGGAACATCAAGACTCGTTTTGGGTGATCCTAGTGTTATAACAATTAACAAAATGAACCTCTAAAATGATTTTCATGAAAAGTTTATACTTTTACCTCTAGCATTAGGCTAGGTGATGAACCAAGAGAGACGAAAATATTTCCGAAGACTCGATCGAATAATTCCGAGTTGGAAACACTTAATCTAAAACACCAGTTTTTCGGGATGGCATATGGTGCTCGTTAGGGGATAGCGATGAGGCCATTTGAGGGGTGGCTCGAGGGGCTGCGTGTTGGATAATAGGTGTCCTGACCCGACATTTAACGCAACCAACCCGGTTTCGACCCAAAGGAGTTACACTGGTGTCAACGAACTATAATAATTAACTACTTGTTAATTAATTATATAAAACGGTTAAATAAATAAATGCTAGTTATTTATTTAATAAATTGTAACGAAACAAAATTATTCGTAAATTTTTTTACGAGATAATTCGACGGGATATTGTCTAGTTGTTACTGGGTTAACGGACTAGTAATATCATTGGGTTAAGTGTTTAAAGGTGTTTGATCACGTCATAGGCTTAGCTTATCTATAGGGCCGATCGCGATTGATTAAAAGGAGGGGTTTAGGGAACAAAACCCTAATTCAATTTTGCTCCCCTCTCCCCCCCCCCTTTTGCCGTCGACCTCCATACACACAAACACTCTCTCTTTCTCTCAAAATCGGTGCCCCACATCACCACCATCTTCATCGTTCTCGATTGCTACAATGGTGAAACGAGAAACTCATTTGTTTTCCGTCGAGTTAAAACTCGAGACCACCGCCGCTACTACACGTGCCGCCACCTTGGAGCAGAGAGCCGCCGCCACCACCACCACCGCGGCCCGGGCGGATGTTGCTGTCGAAGTTTTCGGCGTGGACCAGCGGGATGCGGTTTTCGCTTTACCCGCGCCACCGATGCCAACTTTTGAGCCGTCGTGTGCCGCCACCATCCAATCCGGTGAAAGCTCCAAGTGGCCGGCGCCACTTTATGCCGCCGTTGTTACACCACTTAATTTGCCGCCTCCACGCGCGACGAACAAAATCGTTGTGACGTCGGTTTTATCGTCATGCATGACGGAACCTTTCGATTGGAATGCCATGATCCATGGCATGGTTTCGTTACCGCCACAACCGTCGGTTTACCTGGTAAACGCCGCCAAGGTGCCCGAGGCCAGGTTTTCACGGTCGATTGAAGACTTGACTTGCCGGTTCGAGTCGGACGTTACCATTTGTCCTAGTGCCAGTTCGTCGAACCCTGGTGTCTCGAACGGATGTTCGGACTCCGCCAAGTTATATCTAATTTTATTATTAGATTAGACGCAATTTAATTTTAATCGTGTTTACGTGTACACGGTGATCTGATCCTGTCTACAGTTTTACCAATTCGCGTTGTAAAACAATTTTTCGTTGCGCAATTAATTCTGATTAATTAACCCGTAAATTTAGTCGGTAATAAATTTTAATGGGCAACCCAGATACCCACTGTAAAACCCAACAGTGGTATCAGAGCCATGATCACCGCACGTAAATCAGAACCGGTCTTTTCATAACCGGTGGTTCGTAATTTTGATTCAATTCCAAATTACGAATGAAATTACTTATTTAATTCACGTTTCATATAATTGTGTGTTACGGCCGACCCTTTATTTTAATTACATGTTTGTGTGATTGGCGTGTTGTTATTCTCTGATTGGCCCAATCGGTTGGCCCAATTGTATTTTATTTGGTTTTGGTGGACCCACTGTTTTTTGGGTTTCAAAGGTGTAAAATAGAGCTAGGTTTACTAAAGTGTTAGTAAATTTCAATATCAAGACCTAAAGATCGGACACTCGCCAAAAGGAGTCTGAAGGCTAGTGGGAGCTGAAGCGGATCCACGAACGCACGGAGCTGCATTCCTTGTGGTTGTCCACTTTTATTGTCTTGTCCCTATTGGTTTTGCTAAATGGCTCTAGCAAGACCATGCCCTTATGCCGTTAACACACAATTGACCATTCACGACATGTAGATATTTTAAATAGGTGATTAAAATAATTATCCCGAGTGGAGATAGGGTTTATCGTTTGTGTCTAACGATCACGAAATATTAAAATTGGTTTTAATATCCCTATCCGGTAATAATAAATTGATAGCTCATGCCGTCCAAAATCAAGTCAAAACTTGGAACGTATTTACCGACGCATCAGTGTTGGAGTATTTCAACACCGCACTTGGTGCCTAGGGTACCTTCCAAGGCGGGGGCATTGGAGTATTTCAATATCGTGTTGGCCACATTGACCATTTGGGATTACTATCGCTTTCTTTATGTATGTTGGTAGTGTTGGAGTATTTCAACACCGCGCTATGAACGTATATAGACAAACTGGGCAAGGATGAGGCTAAACGTATCGCTAAATACACACGATTGTATTATGAGGCCTCATAAACGAGAATCGCGACTGAGACTTTGCGATTAACACGCGTTGTCAGTTTGGTTACACGAGTTTGCTCCTGAGGCTCATTTGGCAGTCTCAAGTAAAATCGTTTAATCGAATTCTCAATTTCTTATTGAATAAATCTTACCAATTTATAATAAAAAATACTTTACACCGAAAATACTAATTTAAAATTACTTTGCTTATTTCAAAAGGCTAATGAAAACACAGTTCCTCTGAGTTCTATGGTATCTCTCGACCCATTTACTGAGATGAACTTCTTATCGTGGCAAACCCTCCCGAGGAACATCTTGAGGCTTTTTGGGAAACTGTATGTTCTTGATCGACCCATCCTAAGCTTGCCGCCTTAGTTGCTAAACGATCGCTCGAGGATGGAAATACAGAAGCATAGTGATGACTCTCGGGAAGTCACTGAGCTGATGTTATCTAGCATGACACTGGATTTTCGGTATAACTTTACCGACATGGGAGCGTATGAGATCATGAGAAAACTGAAAGATTTATTTGAGTTGAGCCAGAGAGGTGAATGATGTAGAGCACTTCAAGATTTTATGAACTACGCTATGTCACCTAATTCCTCTGCATATGATCATGTCATGATGATGAAGGGGTATTGCGACAGACTGATCGACCTTGGCTACTCCATTCCTGAGGGGATGGTTTTAGATGTAGTCCTCAGATCTTTACCCGAGCATTATCGCATGCATGCGATTAACTGCTCAACTTAGACTTTAGATGAGGTTCTGACATTGTTTCTAAATGTCAAGATCAGGACCATACCGGCTGCGCTCAGAGTTGCTGATACAGGTATAACCAAGTCTAAGAATAAGGTTAAAGAGAACAAGGGCAAGAAACCATTGGCGCCTCCTCCTTAGGAACATTAATGCTTTGAATGCAATTAGATGGGCCACTGGAAACGTAACTGCCCCATCTACCTGGCTAAGATCAAGATGACTAGAAACTCCGACAAGGGTTCCTCATCAGGTATGTCAATACACGTTATTGAACTTTTCACTGTATCCTCCAATACATGGGTATTTGATACTGGATGTGGTTATCACATTGTTAATGTTTTGCAAGAGCCTGAGAAGTGGAAGAAGATAGAGCAAGGCGGCATGGAGCTCATCGTTGGTGATGGGAAAAGAGTCTCGGTCTTGGGCACCGACATATATTCGCTTACATGCCCTTCTGGCCTTGTAGTTACTTTAGCTAACTATTTATATGCTCCTGGCTTGTCCAGAAACATTGTATCTGTCTCTTCCCTGTTTGAACAAGGTTTTAAGTACAAGTTTAATGGAAGTTCCATTTTTATCTACTTTAACGATATCTTTTATTTCGAGGCTAAACCTCGACATGGTATATATATGAGATAATTGTTCAAACGCACGATCAACTCTATCATGTTTCTACGCGAAACAAAGTTGATAACGATTCTTCGTTATGGCATCACTGACTAGGTCACATAAGCAAGGCTCGCATCAAGAAGCTACAAACTGCAGGAATTCTCTAATCCTCTGATGCAGGTTCCTTCGACGAATGTAAATCTTGTTTATCAGGTAAACTGACCAAGTCACCTTTCACCCAAGTTGGTGAACATGCTGAAGGTTTGTTAGGATTAATACACACTGACGTGTGTGGACACTTTCGAACCAAAATGACAAATCGTGAACGCTACTTCGTATATTTCATAGATGATTATAGCAGATATGCTTACGTCTATCTGATGAAACATAAGCATGAGACTTTTGACAAGTTCAAAGAGTTTCAAAAGGAAGTGGAGAATCAACTGAGTCGAACTATTGAAATACTTCGATCGGATAGAGGTGGTGAGTATCTTAGCCACGAGTTCCTCGATCATCTCAAGGATTGTGGAATCATTTCACAACCCACTCCTCCCGGTACACCCCAGTTAAATGGCATGAGTGAAAGGAGGAATCGAACCTTGATGAACATGGTTCGATCGATGATGTGCAGGAGTAACTTATCCCACTCCTTTTGGGGTTATGCTCTCTTAACTGCCGCTCGCCTAATTAATCTGGCACTGACCAAGAAATTGGACAAGACCCCATACAAGATATGGCATAACTCTACTCCAAAGCTTTCTTACCTCTGGGTTTGGGGATGCGAAGCTTATGTCACTAGTGAATCTGACAACATGCTTGATCATCGAGGTGAAAATGTGATTTTCATCGGATACTATAGTAATACCGGCTGTTACTTTTACCATCCTCAAGAAAACTATGTTTTCATCAAGAGGAAGGGTAAGTTCCTAGGGAAAGAATTTGTCAATAGAGGAACTGATAGTGATCCAGTGGATCTTGAAGAAATTCAAGAAACACAAAACCCTGAGATGGTCGCTGTGTCTAACCGACAAATGGTTGTCACAAAATCAGACCAAAACACAAGCGTTCACAGGAGCGAAAGGACACGTAAGGAACCGATATAGTCCTCGGTCATCTAGAAGCTTTTGATGTCCTGTTAGTAGCAGATTCTGATGACGAACCTACTAATTACAAAGCTGTTGTATCAGAATCGCTGAGATGCAATCTATGCGTGATAATCACGTATGGGACTTTATTGAGCTACCCCTAGTTCCCGGGAAGTAGGAAGCAAGTGGATCTTTAAAAGAAAAACTGACATGCATGGGAATGTCCAAACCTATAAGGCACGACTTGTTGCGAAGGGTTTCACTCAAACCCAATGGGTTGACTATGAAGAAACCTTCTCGCCCGTGGTCATGATCAAATCAATGAGGATATTTCTTGCATAGCCGCATACTATGATTATGAGATATGGCAAATGGATGTCAAAACCGCATTTTTGAACGGACAACTCACTGAGGATGTCTACATGGTTCAGCCCGATTGTTTTCTTGATAAAAAATATCCAAATAGGGTTTGCAAACTGAATAAGTCCATTGATGGACTTAAAGAAGCATCTCGAAGGTGGAATATTTGCTTCGACCAGAAAATCAAGGAATTTGGCTTTGCTCAAAACGAAGATGAACCTTGTGTTTACAGAAAGGCAAGTGGGAGCGCTATATCATTCCTCATCTTGTATGTGGATGATATACTGATCATAGGAAACAACATACCCATGCTTAACGAGGTTAAGAAATGGCTTTCATCTTGTTTCTATGAAGGATCTTGGAGAAGCCACTTATATTCTGGGAATTAAAATTCACAGAGATCGATCGAAGCGACTTCTGGGTCTCAGTCAAAACACATATATTGACAAGATTATAGCATAGATCAACATGAGCAACTCCAAGAAAGGATCGCCCCTATGACAAAGGGTGATATCTTGAATAAATCTCAATCTCCTAAAACGGAGAAGGAGATCAACCAAATGGCTTCGATCCCATTTGCTTCTATTATAGGCTCAATTATGTATGCCATGCTCTGCACTCGACCAGATATCTTGTTTGCGTTGAGCTTGACAAGTAGATACCAACAGAGCCCTGGTCTAGCTCACTGGACTACTGTAAAGAACATCCTGAAATACCCGAGACACACTAGTGAGATGTTTCTGATATATGGAGGAACTGATGAGATCAATATAAAGTGTTACACCGAGGCTAATGTTCAGACTGACTGAGAAGACTATCGCTCGCAGTCCGCATACGTATTCACCCTTAACGGAGGTGTTGTTTCGTGGTGTAGTTCCAAACAGCCAGTAGTGGCTGATTCCACTACTGAATCTGAATACATAGCCGCCTCAAAAGATGCCAAGGAAGCAGTATGGATGAAGAAGTTCATCATCGATCTCGATGTGGTTCCAAGCATCAAGCAACCAATCGAGATGATGTGCGATAACATAGGCGCTATTGCTCAAGCCAAAGACCCAAGGTCTGATAAGAAGGCTAAGCACATTCTGAGGAAATTTCACTACATCAGAGAAGTAGTTGAAACAAATGAAATAAAGATATGCAAAGTAGACACAGATCAACTCTTAGCTGATCCCTTTACGAAGCCCATGACTCACGAGACTCATGAGCATCACAGAGAAGAGATATGGCTTAGATTAGCTAAGGACATGTTTTGATTTAGTATTTGGGTCTACGAACACATAACAGTTATCTTTACTATTCATATTCCATCGGTAAATGCAATATGGAATTTCATAACTGTGTTCAATGTTAATACGTTTAATCATCCCTGAACAATTATTGATATTGTTCTAAATTGTTGGTACATGGTTCTTGGTCGTCATGTGAAGTATCAAGAACAAGACAAGAGATGCAATTGTGCTGTTGTCCGAACTGAAGACGAACTGCCAGTTTGGACGCACACGAACTTGACCGAACAGGCAATTCGGCTGATCGTGTTTTAGCATAGTAATGTTCAACTATAGATAGTCTTGTCTTGTATAGGTTTAGGAACACTTGTCCAATTTACTATGTGTGTCTAAGTGTGTAATCTCCCTGTGGCTAATACAAGTTTTTGTATTTACTCTTTGTGTTCACTTTTAATATAGAATTCGATACGACCAAGTAGATGATCCATTGCTCACGCAATTTCAATTGGTATCAGAGCAATAGGTTCATTCCACTGGTCGGAAATCTGTGTTTTTTGGTTTTTTAGTAAAATAGTGGGGGTTTTTGAAAATTTTACTCATTTTTTTGATTGTTTGATCATCTCGATTGTGGTTTTCGTGAAAAATTTGCTTCTAAAACATTCCTACTGAGTTTCTCTGTCTCTTTGTTGAAAATCTCATTTGAAAACACTAAAAATCGTGAAATTTGAGTCGAGAATGTTTTGGTTCATATCGAGTTCGGTTGAGATCTGAGTTTTCGAGATAGTAACCGCTCCGAACACACAGTTCAGATATAGTTCGTATACTTTTTAAACAAAGTGGTGGTTTGGGTGTGTTTGGTTGAGAGTTCGTTTTCAGTTCGGCTCGAGTTCGATCAGTGCGGTTTAGTTCGGATTAGGTTCGGTTGTATTCTGGTGTGGATTCGGTTCGGTTACACGAAGTAACAGTTCAGCTCAGTTCGTTTGTCTTCGGTTTGAATCTTATCAGTTCGTCTAGGGTTCGGGCTCGGTTCGGATGATAATTTTTTAGTTCGGGTTGAGTTTGGGTGAACAGTAACCAGAATGTTCAAGATGTCGGATTTTCAAGCGTTTGCTTCAATTCAAAATTCGATGCAAGCCACAATGCAAACGATGATGAAATATGATAATGAAATTGTAACAAGTCAAAAAGTTCCCAAATTGTTAAAATTAGAAGATTATCATAGTTGGATTAAACGGTTTGAAGCTTATGTTGACACGAACAATGTTGATATGTGGTTGGCATTTAATGAACAATACATATATCCTAAAGATGCTTCTGGAGAGCCGATTCTTCAAAGAAAACTCACTTCTGAACAAAAGAAAGCCTATCAAGCTGAGAAAAAGGTGTATGGTACATTGACAATGGCATTGCCCAAAGAGTTGCTACATCAATTCTCTGCTAATTACACATCGAAAAGTTTGTGGGATGCTTTGGATAAGAGATTTGAGGTTAATGACCAATACAAGAAAAGTCGACAAAAGGTCTTGAAAAATGAATTTTATAGTTTCAAGCATTATCAGAATGAATCGATTCCAAACCTGATTGTAAGATTTACACATTTAACGAGTGAGATGAGTTTGGTAAGTCTTAAAAAGGAAGAGGCCGATTTGAAAGAAAATATTTTGGAGGCATTACCCGAGAAATGGGAAAATTATGTCTTGATGATTACCCATGATAAAGAATATTTGGGTTTATCTTTCAATGATCTGATTCAAACAATACAAGCAAGGGATATGTAGTTAACTGTGAATAAATCACTTCCTGCTCAAATCCAGAATCCTGCTATGTATCATGGTGAAAATGATTCTACCATGAATGTTGTGAAGTCAAATATTGTTAGTTTCGCACCTCCTACAACATTCATTGCTGATAAATATGAAAACTCTAGTTATTCTTCTGGTTGCACTGTTTCAATTCCTAGTTCTTCAACTCAAACTGCTTTATCTGTTCAAACAACCGATGATTATACGGCTCTAATGTTTGCATTAGTATCTTCATATTTTGGGGTTATTACTGGTTCAGTAAGTAACGCAGAATTGACAAACGAAGATTATGATCAGATATATTATGATCATTTGGAAGAAATGTATCTGAATTGGCAGTATCCTATGTTGGTTCAAAGAACGAAGAATTTTTTAGCAGAACCGGGAAGAAAAGATTGAATCAAGATGGAAATATTGGATTGGACAAATCAAAAGTTAAATCTTACAAATGCTCCATATATGGCCATTTTGCACGTGAATGTCCAAGTTTAACTTATACTAAACTGAAGACTGGTCAACATGCTGATTTGGTTGTTCATTCACCAAATCAAGATCAAAAAGATCAAAAAGAATCTTATTCTATTGAAGACAAAATGACAGACATATTTTGGCATCCGAATGAATTTGCTTGGAATGCAGATTCTGAAATCACAAAAATGCCACATGCTCCAATTAAGGTTGCTTTAACAGCTCATCATTCAGATGATAGTCTTCTAACTGATTCTGATTCTAGTTCAAACATATCACTGGTCAAAGAGGTTCCGCCAAAGGTGCATAATAATTCAAAGAGTGGTGAATCTAAATGTCATGATTGTGTGAGTCTTCGTAACAAGAATGCAAGTCTAGAAAGAGATTCCCAGTTAACAACTGAAGAAATTGTTGTTTTAAAGAGAGAGTTAGAATATTTTCGAAAGAAATATTGTAAGGAAAAATAGAACTTGGAAGATTTCCGGCTGAAATGCCAATTTTACTAGTTCCGGCTGAAGTTGAAGTTGAAGCGGAATTCATACTTCAAGCGGAACAGGCAATTCAAGCGGAAAGAAGCAGTTTTGTTACTTAGCGAATATTCCGGGTGAACTCGTTTATCCACCAGATAAAGAGTTCAACCTGACTTTTCCTGAGAAGTCTTTTCAGAAGTCCAATCCTGCAAAAGCTTCTCCTATGCTTCTAAATCTGATTCAAGCCGCTCTCCTAAAGTAGATTGTTGCTGCCAACACGCAAGTCATTCCGATTGTCGATGTTTATTCTTTTGGTAGTTTATATTTGACTTTTATGTTTACGGTCTAGATTAGATCGCATGAGATCAATGGTTGTCATTGATCTCATCAGCACTATATATAGCATGTAATCTCTTAGTTTACACATACGGTCATCACTTGTAATAGTGTAGCTTTGAGTTAATGTAAATAGTGCCGAATATTCGATATATCGTTGTTTTTACTATTCTGCAAATCAAGCATTTACATTATACAAGAGCTTAATATCGCTTAAGTAAAGTGAAATATAACTTTAATTCCGCAGGGTTATATTTGCAAGTAAAGGGCTTAGTTTTAGTTTATTCATAACTAATAACGATCCTACAAGTGGTATCAGAGCTTTGGCTCTCACTTTGAAGACTTTCTGTGCTTCAAAGTCGATACTTTACTTGCTTACTTTACAAGCTTCGTTGTTTATCTTTCTAAAGGTTTTTCAAAATGAGTGATTTCAGTTTAAGTTGCCCAAATGGCTCCTCCAACAAACCACCAATGTTCACTCCTGATGACTTTGGTACCTGGAAACTCAGGATGGAAGGTTTTGTTAGGATTTTGGACCGTCTTATTTGGAAATCTATCACTGAAGGACCCTACTCACCAATGGTTTCATCTGCTGATGATGCAGAAGTCAAAATACCTAAGCCATTAGATAAATATGTTGAATCTGACTACACTGCTCTTGAATTTGACCATAAGGCATACTGGACTCTACAGGCTGCACTTCCTAATTCCATTTTAAGTGGGTTTAAAAAGATATAAAACTGCATTTGACCTGTGGAATGCCTTAAGTGAAATGTATGAAGGAACCAGTGAAGTAAAAGAAAACAAGAAAGATGTTTTAAAACAAAAATATGAAAACTTTACTTTTAAATCTGGTGAAACAATGACAAACCAGTACTTGAGATTTGTCTCATTGCTTGATAAACTCCAAAAAGTGGATGTTAAACTAGAACAAGTAGATGTGAACAGAAAATTCCTACGTTCCCTGCCTTCTGTGTGGACAGTTTACACAGTAAGCATCAGGGAATGCAAGAATTTGAAAAAGATGAGACTCAGTGAACTTCATGGCATACTCAGTGCTTATGAAATGGAACTGGATCTTAAACAAAGCTCATCTTCTGAATCAACTCAGCTATTCTCATCTGCACTAGTAACCACTGATTTTAACAATCAAAGGTCATCTAACTCATCATCATATTCCTCACCTATAGTCAGTTTCCCTGAGACACCAAGGTGTCAAGAGAACTTTTCAAACTCTTTTGAAAGTTCTCACAATGCTCATGTAGCAGCTGACTCTTATCAAGGTTTCATACTTGAAGATCTTGAGTGCATAGGTGCTGATGATTTAGAAGAAATGGATATAATGACCCAACTTGCCATGGTTTCTGTAAGAGCTCAAAGGTTTTACAAAAGGACAGGTAGAACCTACAAGGGAGCAAAAGGTGCTCACATAGGCCTTGACAAAAGCAAAGTCAAATGCTACAACTGTCACCAACTTGGTCACTTTGCAAGAGAATGCTCTCATCCAAGAAGAGAAGGACAGAACCAGAACCATGCTCAAGGGAAAAATCATGGAGGAAGCAACTCAAACAACAACAATTCTGGAAACAACTCAGGCTCACACCCCACCCCACCAAAGCCAACCGGAAGTCAAAACCATCAGAACGTGGTAGCTGCTGTAGCAAATCAAACATCATGTGTTGAATGGGAAGATTTCGCTGCTGAGTTTGAACCCATCAACTATGCTTTAATGGCCAAACAGGACTCTATCACAGATCAGGTAAATTCTATCCCTGGAAAAGTCTTAGAAAATCTATGTAGTCCTGCCTGCATAGAACAAGTGGCAAAATATCGAAATCACAACACTGATTTGATTGATGAAGTTTCAAACTTAAATGAGTTAAAGGAATGTTTTAAGAAAACTGAATCATCATACATTTCAAAAATTGAAAACTTAACCAAAGAGTATGAACAGTTAAAACAAACCAACTCAGTGCTTGAAACACAGCTTGATGACTTGCTGTCAAAACTTGAAAAATCAAGAAATGAAACCAAAGATGCTAAGGCTGAGTTTGATGTTCTTGAGATCAAGCTGAAAGATGCTTTGTTTACTTGTGATAAATTTCAAACAGCAAACAAAAAGGCTGAAAAACTGTGGATGGGAGGGATGTATGGTAAAGCAGGTGTTGGCTATAACTCTGTTGAGCCACCAATTGAATACTCACCTGCAATCAAACCAATTGAAGCTTTAAAATCAGAATGCAAAGTTAGTCTCACAGTTGATGACATTTCATCACAATCCAGTTCTGAAAACACTGTTGAGTCTAATAAAATTGATGTCACTGCTGCCAGCACATCTGCTTCAGCTGACCAATTAAACATTTTGAAACCATCAATTGTTGTTCCTCCACCAACTGTTTATGAACCTAAGGATTCAAAAGTTGGAGGAAAGCAACCTGAGCAACCAAAGGGAAGTCAAACTCAAAGGTTTGGTCAAGTAAATTTTAATCAAGTAACCAAAATTGAGTCTCCCAGGAAATTTGAAACCAAAATTGTTGAGTGCATGTGCTGTGGTGAACAAGGTCACCTAGCTGCTGTCTGTCAGTTTAACCCAATGAGTAAAGTCAGACCATTTCAAAAACCAAAACCTGTTTTGAAACCAAAAGCCGATTTTCAAAAGAAGCTCACAGGAAGAATCTCACCTGTGAAAAATCACACTTTGAAGCATTTTGGATCTGAATCCAACAGAGTTTTAGTTGGTAATGATAGAAATGGTAGTTTCACTGTTTTTAAGCAAAATCGTTTTCCGGCTGAAATTCAAGCGGAACATTTTTCCGCTCGAACTCATGTTCAACCAGAAAATAAATTTCAACCCAGATCAGCTACTGCTCCAAAGCAGAGATCTCAAGTTCATTTTGCTGATGGGTTTGAACATTTTGAAGCTCAAGGAAGAAGAAACCCCTCCAGAGGAAAGGTCACCTCTAGAGAAAATTTTTCAAGAAACAGCAAACCCAATCAATTTGAAACTGTATTTGCAAATGGTTCAAGTGGAAATCATTATGTTCCACTTCAGGGGGGGGAGTTTAAATCAAAGCAAACATTTTCCTCAAAGATTTTCCAAATCACCTGAAAGAACTAAGTTGGTTAATCAAGAAAGTGAAAAACTTAAGAAACTAACTAACAAGCAAAGAAAGTTTAAAGAATATAGGGATAGAAAAATTACTGCAAAAAGGAACACCAAAGATGAAAGGTCTAGTCAAACAAGTGCTCAGTATGAGAACTTCAGTTTGGACAATGATGATCTGTTAAATGAAGCTCCAGTTGTCAATACTCTAGTACTCAAAGAGTACAGGTATAATGATGCTTATGGCAGACCCAAGACCACTCAGGCTTGGGTCCCCCATAGAAATTAATCATTTCTGATATGTGCAGGTGCAAAATAAAGGCCAGAATAGCCTATGGGTAGTTGACAGTGGTTGCACTTGCCACATGACAGGGAATAAGCACATTCTGGAAAATACAAAAAGAATCAATGGAGGACCAGTTGCCTTTGGAAGCACAAAAGGCCATATCACAGCACAAGGTGATGTGACAAATGGACTGGTAAAATTTGACAGAGTCAATTTTGTTGATACATTGAATTTTAATTTGCTTAGTGTCTCACAAATGTGTGACAAGAATTTGAATTTATTGTTTAATGAGAAAGAGGCAATAGTTCTCAAACCTGGTGTTAAAATTCCTGATGAATTGATAATGCTTAAGGCACCTAGGAGAGATGGACTATACATTCTGGATATGTCAGTGGCTACACCTTCATGTGGCACTGCTTGCTTTGTATCCAAGGCCTCAGTTGACGAATCTGATCTTTGGCATAGGAGGTTAGGTCATGTGAACTACAAGAACATGAACAGAATTGTAAATTTAGGCTTGGTTAAGGGTCTTCCTAACAAGCACTTTATTTGTTCTGAAAACTGTGTGCCATGTCTCAAGGGCAAGCAACACAGAACCTCTTTCAAGCCAAAAGTTGAATCTTCAATCTCAAAACCTCTAGAGCTTTTGCACATGGACTTATTTGGTCCAACTAGAGTAATGAGTCTAGGAAAAAGGTCATACTGCTTTGTTATAATTGATGATTTTTCTAGATATACTTGGGTTTTCTTTCTCAAAACAAAAGATGAAACTGCTGAATTGTTGAAAACTCTTGTCATTAATTTAGAGAATCAGTCCAATCTTAAAGTCAAAACAATCAGATGTGACAATGGCACAGAATTCAAAAATCATGTTCTAAATTCATTTTGTGAGGAAAAGGGAATTTTGAGGCAATTTAGCGCTCCTAGAACTCCACAGCAAAACGGTGTTGCTGAAAGGAGAAATAGGACATTGATTGAAGCTGCCAGGTCAATGTTGGCAGACTCTAAGCTCCCTGTGATATTTTGGGCTGAAGCAGTGAACACTGCCTGCTATGTCCAAAACAGGATCTTAATTGTCAAGGGAAAGAATAAAACACCTTATGAGCTTTGGAGAAAAAGGAAGCCAAATATTTATTTCTTTAAGCCATTTGGTTGTCCTGTCACTATTTTAATAACCAGTGAATCTTTGCCTAAGTTTGCTGAAAAGGCAGATGAAGGTTATTTTGTTGGCTACTCTGGTGTGTCAAAGGCATTTAGAGTATACAACAAGAGAACTAAAATTGTTGAGGAAACCATAAACGTATCTTTCAATGAAAAATCTGCCAACAATTTCAAGTCTCAGCCAAGCTGGTTATTTGATATTGATGCACTAACTGCTGCTTTCAAGATAACTGTTGATAAGCCTGTGAGTTCTCTAGTGCAGGAACAAAACTTTAACAGGTCTGCTGATGAGCATTGGAAGAAAAATCAAACTGATAATGAGAAGTCAATCTTCTTCTCTTCAATGAGTTCTCAACCTGTTTTCCCAAGAAATGACAAGAAACTGACTGAAATAATTCAAATTGAAGAAGAAATTGTTCCGCTTGAAGTTCAAGCTCAACATATTTCTCCGGTTCAAGTTCAACCGGAAAATCAAATTTCAGAAACTGAAGAGAATACTAAATCAGAGTCAAATGAAGCTAGAAACTCACATGATAACACATCAAATGAGCTCAATTTAGATCATCTGATCTACAATTCAGATACCAATTCTCTTGAATCAGTTGGAGTTTCAGATCCTACGTCACAACTTGAAAATGTTGAGCTTGATCACAGACTTCCTCAGCTCAACATACCCTCAAATGGAAGAAGCCATGAATTTCCTATGTTCATTGATAGAAGAATCAACAGAGATCATCCAGCGGGAAATATTATTGGAGAAGCTTCAGCTCCAGTGCTGACAAGAAGTAGATCTGCAAATGCAAATATCTGTTTTCATGCTGCATTTTTGTCTCAAGAAGTACCCAAGAAGGTAGCAGATGCCTTAGAAGACAACAGCTGGGTAGAGGCAATGCAAGAAGAACTATTTCAGATAAACAAGCAAAAGGTTTGGGAATTGGTGGATCTGCCTGATGGAGCAGAACCAATTGGAACAAAGTGGGTGTTCAGAAACAAGAAAGATGACAGGGGAATTGTTATCAAGAATAAAGCAAGACTGGTTGTGCAAGGCTATGTACAGGAGGAATGCATTGATTATGATGAAGTCTTTGCACCAGTAGCCAGGTTGGAAGCAATCAGAATCTTCCTAGCCTATGCTGCATTTAAAGACTTCCAAGTATATCAAATGGATGTGAAAAGTGCTTTCCTGTATGGCCTCCTGGAACAAGAAGTTTATGTCAATCAACCTCCTGGTTTTGAAGACCCTCACCATCCGAACAAGGTATGCAAGCTAATCAAAGCTTTGTATGGTCTCAAACAAGCCCCTAGAACCTGGTATGAAACTCTTTCTACCTACCTTCTAATAAATGGCTACAAGAGAGGAGCAATTGACAAAACTCTTTTTGTTAAAACTGTTGGTAATGACATGCTAATGGTACAAATTTATGTTGATGATATTATTTTTGGTTCATCTAACACTTTGTTGTGCAAGGAGTTTGAAACTTTGATGCAGTCAAAATTTGAAATGAGCTCCATGGGAGAACTAACCTTCTTCCTAGGGCTTCAAGTAAAGCAAACTGCAGACGGAATCTTTCTGAATCAATCAAAGTACATCCAAGACATGCTGAAGAGATTCGACATGTTATCATGCTCAAGTGCCAAGACTCCAATCTCCACTTCCCACAAGTTAACTAATGACTTAAGTGGAAAGCCAGTGGACGTGCACATGTATAGAGCAATGATAGGCTCTCTAATGTATCTCACAGCTAGTAGACCTGACATCATGTTCAGTGTTTGCTTATGTGCTAGATATCAATCTTCTCCAAAAGAGTCACACATGCTCGCTGTTAAGAGAATTTTCAAGTACCTAAAAGGGCAACCCAAACTGGGTTTGTGGTATCCCAAGAACTCTGACTTCTCTTTCAAAGCATACACAGACAGTGATTATGGAGGATGTGATATAGATAAGAAATCAACATCAGGAGGATGTCAATTTCTAGGAGAAAGGCTTGTCTCTTGGCAATGCAAGAAGCAAACATGTGTGTCTACTTCAACTGCAGAGGCTGAGTACATTGCTGCCTCAAGTTGTTGCAGCCAAGTCCTTTGGATCCAAAATCAGATGCTTGATTATGGAATCACATTCATGGAGACTCCTATTCTTGCATACA
Organism: Deinandra increscens subsp. villosa; assembly: GCA_039602395.1. Lineage (NCBI taxonomy): Eukaryota > Viridiplantae > Streptophyta > Magnoliopsida > Asterales > Asteraceae > Deinandra > Deinandra increscens. Next base: position 3,502,130 of record JBCNJP010000025.1, on the reverse strand, counting down.
ACAACAGTGCCATTTCCATCGTTAACAATCCAGTGAAGCACTCCAAGACCAAACACATTGACATAAGGTATCACTTTATTAGAGATTGTGCTGAAAAGAATTTAATCAAATTATTTAAAGTTCACACTGATCATCAACTGGCAGATTTGTTTACAAAAGCTTTCGATGAGGCAAGATTTTTCTACCTCATCACAGCCATTGGGATGATGAACTTTGAATAAAACTTTTCAAAACTTTAATAAAAGAGAAGAGATGTGCTCAAGAGCCCGCCTCTTGATACAAAAAGAAAAATAAAAAGAAAATCTCTTGTGTTAATTGAAAAATATTTCAGTTCATAGTCAATAACTGTTGTTAAAACTATGAAAAATCGACAGAAATTTTCAAAATTTATGTGTTTTGGATTTTCCGGTTCATGTTCAGGTTCAACCTGAAAGAACAACTTTTGAAATTCACCGGGTGAACTTCAACCGGAAAAATGCTTTAACTTTGACGTGGAAACTTGTTTTTGAAAACAATTCTTCCAAGCGGAAAACTTGTCCGCTTAAAGTTCAAACGGAAGAAATTTGGTTTTTAAAATAAAGGAGAAAATGAGTTCCGCTTGAACTTCTGGGTCAACAAAGTCAAGGAATCATTTAATTACCCGGAATACACAATTTCCTAAGCGGATATTCATTTATTTTACCCATTGAATTTTTAACTGTTCAATTCCGAGGTTTCAGTAAATTAATTTTTGGATAAGGGCATGCTTTAACCAGTTGTAATGTATAACCCCTAAAGCACCTGTCCCATCCGTCAATGAACCGTCAATTTACAACCTACTCTCCTCCACGTCATCTCCGAAAAGGTAAAAAGCCCTAAATTACCGTCATTTTCCCCATTTCTCGCAACACAACTCAGAAATTACTTCCAAAACCCTCTCAAACCATCTCCGATTAACTCCCACAAAACCGTCGACATTCTCAAATTCCGTCAACAATGGCTCCGAAGGGAAAGGCCAGTGGCAAAAAGCCAGTTGGTGACTCAAAATTTCCGGTAGAACACAACTTGATGGCATATGTTGAACCACCATCCAAGACTGAAATCTACAATGAAATGATCGAGTTCATCAAAAGCTCTCACCTCCATCATGCGCTTACTGTAGAAGCCGAAATCTTTGAAGAGGTGATGGAAGACTTTTGGGTTCACGCTAGGGTTACCGACGAGGCTAGCGGAAGTGGTAAAATTGTGTCAACTGTCCAAGGGAAGGAAGTTGAAATTGATGAAGCAAAGGTTCGAAGACTGTTGAAACTGAGGGATGAAGATGGTTACGGAGAGATAGATCAGAAAAGATATCTCCGCCTTTTCAGAAACATTGGTTATGGTGGCTCCCTACACAGCAAAACTATTAAGAAGGGGCAGTTACCATATAAATGGAGATTTCTTGCACACATACTTCTGGTGTGTCTATCTCCAAAGAAGGGAGGTTTTGATGAGCTCTCCGGTGAGCAAGCCTCTGCCTTCTACGCTGTGGTCAAGGGTGAGAACTTTAATTTTTCCAAACAAATTTTTCAAGCCCTAAAATCCAATGTTCATTCTGAATATGTATACTTGTATCCCAGATTTTTGACATATATTCTCAAAGAAGAGTACCCCCATATAGTATGGCTTGGTACAATTTTGCACCAAAAACTTCTGAATGAGAAAACATTTTCAAATCTTGCTTTAAACAAATCTCCATTTCTTGGAAGGGATACTGACCACCCCTTACCAATTCCAAGGCAATTTCCTGATGAACCTGCTACAGTAGAGGTTCAACCGGAAATTGTAGGAGTGACTGAGCTCCCTGCTCAAGATGACAGAGCTGTAGACCTAACAGTTTCTGATCCCACATCTGTCCCAGCTTCCTCTTCACTAATAGTTTTTCAATCCAAAAAGAGGAAAGCTACCACAATCACTTCCACTGCCACCTCCTCATCAAACTCACCTCCTGTCATTTTCAAGAGACAGAGAAAAGTGGTTACTAGGTCTCCTCCACCTAGCACCACCAACCAACCTGAAGCTTCAAACCCCGTTCAAGGCAAAAAGCCTAAACGGAAACTGGTAAATTTGGGATTATCTCTTAGGGATGAACCTTCTGTTGAGGGGGAGTCATTAGAAGCAGATGTAGCTTCCCCATCTGAAACTCTTTCACCCCTGCAACCCCTGTCACCTAGGAGTGACAGTGCTCTCAATCTTGGCTTAAATGAAGGTGTTATTAACTCACCTGCCATATTACATGAGAACATCCTGATAAGCCAGGACACTGTAGCACTGCAACCCCACTCCTCATCGGAGGTGAATCTCAGTGGTTCTGAAGAGATTCATGCAGAAAGGGCTGCTGCTGCCCAAGTATCCCAACTGGAGCTTGGTGTCAGCAGTAACATAAATAAGACCCAATCTGCGGCAATCTTCTCTGAATCAGCACCCGGAAGTCCTTCATTGGAACCAAGGGTTGTTGAAACAGCAGAAGAGAATCCCAGGTGCCAAGAAGCCATGGGTACCAATGCTGATCAATCTAGGATTGATAGCTTGGTTATTTCCAAGGATACTGGCAAAAAGCCAGTTGAGGATAGTCTTACACTACCTGAATTGACGAAACTGTACCTTTCTCTGCAAGCACAGGTTGAAGCTCTAAACTCAACTGTTGCCAAATTGGTTCAAGCTGATCCTACTCCAACTGAAGCAGGTGCTTCAAACCCTACCAGAGATGCTGAAGAAGTTCTTGTAACTGATGAAGCTGATACTGTCAAATTGGGGAAGAAGTTACTGTCAAAACCTGCTATTACTGAAATCGAAGAGGTAGAAAGGATACCGGCTGAAGTAAGAGCCACAGCCTGCCAAAAGATTGGCATTAAGCCTTTTTCTGTTGAAGAGAGTTGGGTGAATATGAAGTGCAGTCAACTGATTGCTATTTCTCCTTTTGAGGACCCCAACCTCACCGAGCTTGTTCAGTCGTCCATGCTGATTGCTGGTGCTCTCCCTGAGCATATCAACATGATCACAACACTTCTGACAGATGTTATTTTTCCGGCTGAAAGAGCCAGTGATCATGTTGTAGGTAACATTGCCTCCACCAGCAAGGCAGCAGTTGATATGGAAGAAAGTACTGCAACTGCAGCAGTTGGTACTATGACTGAAGGAGAAGGAGAGAGTTTGATTGGTGAAGATGAAGGAACTGAGGTACTGGAGATAAATGATAGAGAACCTGAAGTCACCCAACCTCAGGTGGTGACTGATGGTCAATTACTAGTTTAAGCGGAACTTCAACCGGAAGTTCAACCGGTAGTTCCAGGAGAAGGAGATCTGAATGTTCAACCGGAACAACAAATACCAACCCAGGTGGATGTTCAAGGTCCTAGCTCCTCAATTTTTGGGACTGTTGAAACACCTGTGGTTCAACCGGAAGAGCAAAGAAATGAAGAAGCTGAGGATGTGGCTAGATCACTGATAGCCTTAAGAAGTTCAGAGACAGCTCAAACTGAGGAACCTGTTCAAGCTGATATAGCTAGAACCCTTCAACAGGTAACTCAAACTCCTGAAGCTGAGGCTATAGTGAAAATGGTTGAAGATGCCAGAAGGGTTGCTGAGGATAAGAGAATAGCCAGAGAGCTCCAAGAAGAATTTGATCTATACATGCAAAACAATGTGTTTGAAAACCTTCTTGAAGAAGCAAAGACCAGGTCTTTCAACTGGAGGTTAAAGGATTATGATTTGGATACAATGTCTGAAGCTAATAGGCAGAGGTTAATTGCTATTGCCTCTCACTTGCCTACCAAGTTGGTAAAGAATGATGAAAATTACCATCTGTTGAAAAAGATTAAGAGGGCTCTTGTGACTAGAAATTTGAAGAAAGAGGAAGAGCTAGCTCAGATGCAGGTTAAAGGACTTTGCAGCTTGATTGACAAAATATTTTATAAGCTAAAAGGAGAAATTGCTGCTGTCAATCCTAACCTGGTGATGCCTTCACCATCAGAGCTGGTCTCAGGTACTATAACTGCTAATGTTAAACCTGAAATTGATGATATTGCAGATATACCACCTCCACCTTCATTTATCTACAATCCAAACCCAATGCCTACAACAACTTCATCCATTCTACAGTCACTTCCAATCATACCTTACAAACCTCCACACATCCCCAAGAAGCTTGCTGCTAAACTTGCCAATCCTAAGTTTAGATCAGACAACTTCACACCCATCACTCCCTTTAAGAAGAAGTCTCCACCAACTATGGACTTCTCCGACATCTTTCCACCTACTCCACCATCAAGCCCAACTCCTGAAACCAATGAACCACCTCCAAAAACCACCCTGCCTCCACTCACCATAAGAGAACCTCCTTCCACCACCACCAAACCTACTGAAACTCAACCAGGTCCCTCTTCATCTTCTGCCAAAGGCAAAAGGCCTATTGTGTAAGAATCTGCTGGTGATTCTGATGAAGAGAGGGAAATTAAGAAGAGAAAGTTGATGCATGCCAGAAATAAAAGAGATCAGAGCAAGAAAAGGAAAGGGCCACCCAGAAAGAACAAAATCGTTGAGTGGACAGCAAATGAAGATACCTTTGACTTCACTTTCCAACTGGCAAATGGCACAACTCAGGTGATTAATGCTCACAAGGCCACTTCACTTCTCACTGCACTACAAATGGGAGACATCATTCTGAAACTTAGAGAAATTCTAAGTCCTTCTAGAGCTGAGCACTTATTGAGGCTTCATATAGAGCCAAAAGTGATAGAATGTGGAGTGCTCAGCAGAAGAGGTGAAGATGATGAATCAGCTGGAGAAGAAGAAGAGCCTACCAGTGAAATTAAATTCATCATTTTGGAAGAAGATGAGAAGCTGTACTACGTACACAGAGCCGATGGCACTTTCACTCCCCATGAATCTATTTCAGTTCAATCTGAATGGAGTGAAAATGATTGGAAATCTTTTGAGTTTGTAAAGGTAACCAAAACAAACACCAAAGAGCTTTCTCAAAATCTTGATGCCAGCATCGGATCTTCGAACAAGTAGGTTGTGGAGAAGAAAAGTTTTGGGTACAAGTCAGTTTTGAAGATAAACATTGAAGACAATGAATAATTTGACAGCATCAGCTTAGGGGGAGATTGTAAGGAAAAATAGAGCTTGGAAGATTTCCGGCTGAAATGCCAATTTTACTAGTTCCGGCTGAAGTTGAAGTTGAAGCGGAATTCATACTTCAAGCGGAACAGGCAATTCAAGCGGAAAGAAGCAGTTTTGTTACTTAGCGAATATTCCGGGTGAACTCGTTTATCCACCAGATAAAGAGTTCAACCTGACTTTTCCTGAGAAGTCTTTTCAGAAGTCCAATCCTGCAAAAGCTTCTCGTATGCTTCTAAATCTGATTCAAGCCGCTCTCCTAAAGTAGATTGTTGCTGCCAACACGCAAGTCATTCCGATTGTCGATGTTTATTCTTTTGGTAGTTTATATTTGACTTTTATGTTTACGGTCTAGATTAGATCACATGAGATCAATGGTTGTCATTGAGATCATCAGCACTATATATAGCATGTAATCTCTTAGTTTACACATACGGTCATCACTTGTAATAGTGTAGCTTTGAGTTAATGCAAATAGTGCCGAATATTCGATATATCGTTGTTTTTACTATTCTGCAAATCAAGCATTTACATTATACAAGAGCTTAATATCGCTTAAGTAAAGTGAAATATAACTTTAATTCCGCAGGGTTATATTTGCAAGTAAAGGGCTTAGTTTTAGTTTATTCATAACTAATAACGATCCTACAAATATTATAAATTGGTTCATGTTCATGAAAATGTATACCAAGAGAAGAATGGATTGATTGAAGAGTGTGAAAAGGCAAGAGCTGAAGCTAAAGAAGTGGCTGAAGATTTTGAAGCGTTATTTGAAAAGAGTTATCTAGTTCATCAGAAATACGAACAAGCAAATGCGCTTGCTGTTGAATCTACTAATAAAATTTTGAAACTTCAAGAAAAATTATCTACACTTCAGGATTCAAATGTTCTTCTTCGAGATAAGAATGAAGTATTGACAAAAAAATATGGAGATATTATAAAAGAAATGGGAGAAAGTTACCGAGGAAGTTTTGTCTAAATATGAAATCAGAAAGTTACAAACGTATGAGTACAATGATCTCAATGAAGCTTTCATTAAATCACAAAAAGAGGTGTTTGCAGCTCAACATAAAATTTCTGAACTGAAGCTGGACATTTTGGGATTACAAAGGTAGGTCAAGAATTGCAATTTATCACCAAATTTGCTGAATTTTTTTATATAAGAAGGATAGGAGTGAGATAGTTCCAAAGAGGATGATATACATAAGCTTCCTCAACCAGTGGATTTATCTGAATTTACCTCTGCTCCTTTTGATCCTAAAGCTGAAATGCTTGACTGTTCCAAATTTGCTACACCAGCGAAGAAGAAGAAAAATAAATCAAAGAAGAAAGTAACTTTTAGTGAAGATCCAAAGTTTGATTCAAGTTCATTATTTCTGGAAGATGAAATTATTTTTGGAAAAGTTGATTCAAGTAACTTTTAGTGAAGCTCCAAAGTAACTTCACAGAATCAATCTCCGAGGTATGATTTCTATGAGATGATTTCTTTGATCACTTTGGTTCTGATCATTCTTCTTGTTCCCAAAAGTCAAAGAGTTTTTCAAATGTTTTAAAACTTCATGAGAGACTTTGTTATGCATGTCGTCAACCTGGACATCTTGCTGCTGATTATCCGACGATTGCATATATCCACAACACTGCTAAATATGTGGATAACAATGGTCAGATTTTTTATGAACCGTGGTCTCCAAAAGTCAAACCAATTCATAAGTCGTCTTGGTCCAAATCAAGTACGCCAGATGATACTGATTGTAGTTCTAATAAAAAATCAAAATCATCCTTGATATGGAAACCGAAAGTTGTTTCCAATGCCAACACATACTATGTGGAAGACACCGAGCAACCCGACGTTGTTGAACCGGGACGATCCCATGGCAACTAATGTTTTATTTGGTGTTAGCAGGTACTTCAGGAAGACCTATCGGCAATTGAAAGGTTGTTATTGAAAAATGTGAAAATACAAAAACATTGAAAAATGAGTTATTGTATCCAACATGATTAGGAAATGATGGTACATTGGCTTACACTGTCTGACTCATGGATAAAGTAAGTGAAAAAAACCATAAGACCATTGTTCGATATGCTAGGTAGGCTCGACAAATCAGAAAGTATACAAATGTGATATATACTAAATCTGATGCTTGACCTAGTGGACGACATCTTGATGCATATCTTAAGATATATTAAGAAAAAGATATGTGGAAAAGAATATGAGAAGTCACTGCGTATACATGTGTTCATTTTGCAAATATTTAAACTTTTTTGATTTTCTTTATTTTCTTAAATGATCGGACTATCTTTGCGTGTCACAAGACCGACTTGATAGTTGTTCATTTAAGGTTCTGCTTTATTTTCTTGGTGTTTCGTATAACTCATTGGACTTTCTCTGCGTGTACGGGAGTACCGACCTAATCAATACCTTAACATATCCATATGTTATGAGTATGGTTGTGCCTGAGTTTAAAGTTGGAAAAATTATATCTGCAATCGACATGGCTTATGTGCTACAATAATTGAAATTGAAGTGTAGTTCAACATGTTATGTCCAATATGATCCCAAGTCGTGATCTTTCTCACAGTGTCTGGTTCTGTATTGCATTTACTTTTCATGTCAGAAAATACCAAAAAGATTTTAGGTGTGTTTTGATATAAAGTTTTGGAAAATCAAAAAGATTTTACTTCTTATTTCTTTTCGATTGATCAACACAGAATACGAAATCAAATTTCAAAATCAATATATCTTGGAGTCTCGAAGAGACGTTTTGCGCCAAGATTATTTATGTTCGCAGGTTTCTAAATGGAAAGAGAACATCACAACTTCAAGTCTTCTGAAGCTGTTGATAAAAAGATTACACGCGCTGCAATGTCAAGTATTTGAGATCAAGCGCATCGTCAAATTGAAGGAGAGTTTGATTGAAGACATAGATTTATGTGGAGGTTAATACTGCACATGTCGAGGGGGGGGGGGGGTTTATTGGTACATGGTTCTTGGTCGTCATGTGAAGTATCAAGAACAAGACAAGAGATGCAATTGTGTTGTTGTCCGAACTGAAGACGAACTACCAGTTTGGACGCACACGAACTTATCCGAACTGGCAGTTCGCCTGATCGTGTTTTAGCATAGTAATTTTCAACTATAAATAGTCTTGTCTTGTATAGGTTTAGGAACACTTGTCCAATTTACTGTGTGTGTCTAAGTGTGTAATCTCTCTGTGGCTAATACAAGTTCTTTGTATTTACTTTTCTTATTCACGTTTAACATAGAATTCGCTACGACCGAGTAGACGATCCATCGCTCACGCAATTTCATAAATTCCTGTAGTCGATTAAAGATGTGGGAGCGACTCTAAACTAAGACTATTCTGATTTTGAACCTTAAAAGGGTTTAACGTTCCAAGTCACAACCTCATTCGAGAATGACGTTGGACGTTACTCGCATCAAGCAATGCAATCATGGAAGCTTTGATTTCTTGATTAATGGTATGCTCTTATGTTTCCTTAGACCTGAGACGTATACTAGAACTCTCGTTTACTGCGGAGTGTTCTTTGATTGTAGTCTATCATTATCGCGTAACTGCCAACAATAGGGATGCTTTTGGGAATGGATCTAAAGTTCAGTGGGAGTTGTATGCCTCAAGATGGGATTTCGTACTATTGTTTCGGAAATAGATAGACATAATGGCACCCTCGTTGATTCCAAGTGTGAAGTGTGAGACGTCACCCAAACTTACTATGTGTTTGATTAGTTCACTTTGGATTGGAGAATGAGATTATAATCGATGAATCTAATACATGAGTGTCCATGTCTCATTATTCATTTGTGTCTAGAATGAAAAGGAATATATGACAACGATTACCATAACCCATAAGTCCTCAAATCTGGTTGCTTTATAATCAGATATACTTTGGTTGACGACTTAAAGTGACGAAATTGGTGGGTGTAGCCATGCATAGCTAGAGTGCCTCTGACTACAACACTAAAGTGTCGCGATCAGTCCAAGTGGGAGACTGTTGGATATTAGGTGTCCTGACCCGACATTTAACGTAACTGATCCGGTTTCGACCCGGAAGAGTTACACCGGTGTCAACGAACTATAAAAATTAATTACTTGTTAATTAATTATATAAAACGGTTAAAATAAATAAATACTAGCTATTTATCTAATAAACTGTAACGAAACAAAATTTATAGTAAAATCGGTTACGAGATAATTCGACGGGATATCGTCTAGCCGATACCGGGTTAACGGACTAGTAATATTATTGGGTTAAGTGTTTAAAGGTGATGGATCGCGTCATGGGCTTAGTATATCTAAGGGGCCCATCGCGATAGATTAAAAGGAGGGGTTTAGGGAACAAAACCCTAATTTGATTTTGCTCCCCTCTCCCCCCCCCCCTTTTGCCGTCGACCTCCACACACACAAACACTCTCTCTGTCTCTCGAAATCGGCGCTCCACATCACCACCATCTTCATCGTTCTCGATTGCTACAATGGTGAAAAGAGACCCTCATTTATTGCCGTTGCATTAAAACTTGAGACTGTCGCCGTCACTGCACGTGCCACCGCTGCAGAGCAGAGAGCCACCGCCACCGCCACTGCCGTGGCCCGGGCGCCTGTTGCCGTCGAAGTTTTCGGCGAGGACCACCGGGATGTGGTTCTTGCTTTACCTGCGCCACCGAGGCCAACTTTTGAGCCGTCGCGTGCCGCCACCGTCCAATCCGGTGAAAGCTCCAAGTGGCCGGCGCCACTTTATGTTGCCGCTAGTACACCACTTACTCCGCCGCCTCCATGCGCGACGGACGAAATCAATGTGACGTCGGTTTCGTCATCATGGATGGCAGAACCTTTCGATTGGAATGCAATGATCCATGGCATGGTTTCGTTACCGCCACCACCGTCGGTTTACCGGGTAAACGCGTCTGAGGTGCCCGACGCCCGGTCTTCACAGTCGGTTGAAGACTTGACTCACCGGTTTGAGTCGGACATTACCGTTTGTCGTTGCGCCAGTTCGTCGAACCACGGTGTCTCGAACGGATGTTCGGACTCATCCAAGGTATATCTAATTTTATAATTAGATTAGACGCAATTTAATTTTAACCGTATTTACGCGTACTCGGTGATCTGATGCTGTCTATGGTTTTACTAATTCGCGTTGTAAAACAATTTTCCGCTGCGTAATTATGTCTGATTAATTAACTAAAAATGCGTGAGCATCGGATTGTCAACTCGATCTAGCTAATCGGACATCGAAACGTAATGAAGTGATTGTTTTATTAATCAATGAAGAACAATTACAATTAGTAAACACTCAGAAACAGACTCAGAGAAACACACTCAGAAACACACACTTAACAGCAATCTCACACACTTAGAACCCTGAATTACAACGTCCAAACTTCTATATATACCCAGCTGGTCGTTCCCTGTCCGAACCCCAGGTTCGGCCAGTCTGAACTTCAGGTTCGGACCAGGCTCGGCCAAGCAACATTTGGCTTAATCTTGTACATAGCTTGATACTTCACACGATGCACATTTCAGGTATCAACAAACTCCCCCTCGTCGTGTGCAGTATCTCTTCAATATCATCAATTCTGTATCTTTAATCAAGTTCCCCCTCAAGTGTAGAAACTGTTCATCCAATGAAATGAATCTTCGAACAAACTCCTCCTCAACTCAATCGTAGCTTAATCTTGAATACTTGATGAAATCTGATATTTCTCTAGTCTTTTATCAACAAACTACAGAAGACTTGAAGGTGCGATCTCTTGCACTTTAGCATCCTACATCAAACATTTAAATAATCTTGACGCAAAACGTCTCTTCGAGACTCCAAGATATGATTTTGAAATTTGAATTTTGTATCACATGTTGATCAGATCGAAAATAAAGCAGAAACAAAATCTTTTTGGCTTTTCGAAAGTGTATGCTAAAACACACCGAAAATCTTTTTGTACTTTTCTGAAATGAAATGAAATCACAATACAGAATCAAACAATATTTTTGGTATGAGAAATATCACTATACGGGATCATATTGGTCATAACGCACTAAACTACACTTCAATTTCAATTAATTGAAACACACAAGTCATGCTGATTGCCGGTATAATTTGTCCATATTAAACTCAGGCAGAATCGTACGCATAACATCTGGATATGTTAAGGTATTGATTAGATTTTCTTTGATCAGTGTACCCCACACTATCAGACATACTCAGACATTTTCTGTTTGGCTTTCTTTTTCCTTTTGTGTGATAGCACTTGTGATTTTTCACAATGCATAGTATTTTTCATGATATTGTCAACTGTGTTCCATGCAAAAAGAAATAAGAACGTTAAATCGACTACCTTAAGGTCGATCTTTCGATACGCAGATAAGGCCTCAGATTTAACAAAATAAGAAAATAAAACAAGTTGAAATTGTATAACCCAACAACAATCAGGTCGGTACTCCCGTACACGCAGCGAAAGTCCGACGAGTTATACGAAACACCAAAGAAAATAAAGCAGAACGTCAAACGAACAAACAATCAGGCCGATCTTTCGATACGCAGAGAAAGTCCGATCGTTTGACAAAATAAAGAAAATCAAACAAGTTTAAATCTTTGCAAAATGAACACATGTATACACAGTGACCTCTCAGTTTGAATTTCACACTTATTTTTCTTTTTGTGTCATGAAATATGCATCAAGATGTTATCCACATGGTCAAGCATTAGTACTTCGTGTATATCACATCTGAATACTTTCTGATTTGCCGAGCCTACCAAGCATATCAAACAATGATCTTATGGACCTTTCATCTACTCTATCCATGAGTCAGATACATAAGCCAATGTACCATCATTTCCCAATGATCAATTTCTCACAATTTTATATATTGTGCATGTATTCACTTTCCTTCATTATATATTTGGCCTATATTCACCTTCTCCCCATAACATGCATTTTCTCAATTACTCCCCCTTACTTACAATTTAACACTATTTTTGGATTTTCATTTTACACAAAACAAGACTCTATTTTTGGGGTTTTTTGAGAAAAAGGAAAAAAAAAACTTGTAAGCAAAGAAAATTGATCAATCAACACGGATATTTTGCAATTTTAGACTTCAGAAAATATGCAGATTTAGAAAATTTGATCATGAAATATAAATTATGCAGAATACTCCTCCATCAACAAATTTGCAATCGTCGATAGGCCTTCTAGAAATACCTGCACACTGGTCAAACTAATTAGTTCACAAATGACCTGAAGCGAATCGCTTCTTATCGACCAGTGTCCTGATTTTGCTTTGAAACCACCTTAGGTTTCCATTGTTGTGATTTTGGTAATTATGTTTTTGATGAACTTATCACAGGTAACTGTGATGATTAACCTACATTTTGAACCGTTGAAAACATTGGAACAAAACGTTGTTGTTTATGAAAGAATGTAGGTTCAACTTCATCAACAACTCTGCCTTGTTCATCAAAGAACATTTGTTTTCCAGGCTTACCAAACACTGGTTTCTTGTGAAACCTTTTAGATGTAACAGCAGGCAAAGAACAATCTTTTGCCATATGCCCTGTTTGTCTTGTCCCACTGTTGACGTACCTGCGTTGAATTACACATAGGAATATCTCGAACATGATCAGAATGAGAATCATATACCTGATGTCTGTGATCATTGACCCATTTAGATGTCAGGCTTCGAGATTGAGAACTTTCAGAAGAAACTTGAGCTTTCACAAAAACTTCAGAAATCTTTCGAGCATCAACACAATGAAGAGGAAATTCTTTATCAGAAAGTAGTTGATCTAAATCTTTGAGCTTGTAAAAGTGCTCAGGTTGAACTTTATCAGCTTTGAAGATCTCCTTCTTCACTTGCTTCATTTTAATGTTCTTCAAACCCTGTGATGTGAATGCTGAAACTTCCACAGTTTTACCTTTCATTTGTTGAAAACCCAATCCAATTTTCTTTCTAGTGACCTTCTCCTCAGATGTAAAATGTCCATTCTTTGCTAAGCGAGAAAATTCAGCTTTCACTTCAGTCACATTCTTTTGATCATAGAAAATCTTCTCATTAAAGTCAGGTGATGACTGAATTGTGTCACTTGAAGTAGCTGACTTCTCATTATCAACAAAAGATGAACCCGATACAAACTTTGGAGCAGGAAGAATCGCATATATCTTGTCCTTCTGTTTCTTATTCTTCTTGTTCTTCTTCTTCTTCACAACTGTTTCTTTCTCAGCCATAGATAATGAGACCTTTGAATAATCAAATTCAGGACTTGCTCTTGCACTTCTTTGAAAGCTTCTTTGATTTGAGCAGGGGGGTGATGCAGTTTTATCAAACATTTTCTCAAAATTTGCATCATTAGCTAAGAAGCTCGTGAAAACTTGAGAATTTGACACATTGTTGAGAAATCTATTAGCATCAAGAACCTGAACTTTGAGATCAGAAATCTGCTGTTGAGCTTCAGCGAATTCCTTCTCTTTAGCTATCTATCACTTTGAAACCTTGTGAGTTTCAAACTTTTGCATGCGAAGATTATCTAATCCTTCAAACAATTCCTTTTTCAATTTATCTTCATTTCGCTTTTGAATGTCCAGATTTGCAGTTTGAACCTTATTAACACTCATCAACTCCCGCTTTTCATCCAACAACGTTTCCATATCAACTTGATAAGCTTCAATCTTAACAGCAGACTCTTCAACATTCTTTGTAAGCAGATCAAGTTTGATTTTGGACTTGTCAAACAAATTCTGAAAATCAGTAGCAACATCTTCTACTTCATCCTTCCATTTTTTGACTTCTTTTACCAATTCCTTCTTTTCTTCACATATCTTTGCTTTTGTAGATTCAACATCCCTTTTGTCTTGTTTAGATATTTCCAAAATTTCAGTCAACATTTTGAGCTCAGTAGTCAAACACTCATTCTTCAAAACCAATTCATTTTCATGTTCCTTAGAAACCTGTAACTCTGAATTGACCAAAGTGAAGTCCTCAGAAAGATTTTGAATTTTATGCAACAATGAAGCATTTTCTTTCAACAAACTTTCCAAATTTTCAGCAGATGCATAGGAACTTAGTGTGGAATCAGTATCGGAACTAGTATCTGAATAAGAATCATCTGATTGAACATGAGTAACAATCAAAGCTGATGAATCATATCCAAACCATTGACCCCAATCATATACACCATCATGTTTAGTTGTTAAAGCTATTGGCTTGTCTGAGTTACTAGAAGATGGTGAAGTAAAACCAGGCTTAGGTGATAAAGGAAAACCAGATTTTTGCTGACATTCTTTGGCAAAATGTCCAAGCTTTGAACATTTGTAACACTTCAACTTTGACTTATCAAAACCTAATTTCTCTCTAAAATCAGCAGTAGATTTTCCATGCTTCTTGAAAAATCTTTTTGAACGATGACTCAGCATAGCATATTGCCAAGATAGATCCAATTCAGTCAGTTGATCATCATCAAGAGCATCAAGATCATCTCTGACTAATTGTGCATCAGCAACATTTTTGATAACCAAGCCAAACGATAATGAAATTAAAGCAGCAATCATTTTGGCACAATCATCCATTGATTCAACAGAAAAAGCGTTTTGATTGGAAGAGTTTGGAATTGTAAAATTACAACCCCGGGATGAATTGTTATCAGAATTACCTGAAGCTCCAGCCAGAAAAGAAATATTTGGTGCAAAACTCAAAGTTGGTTTAGATTTAGCATTCATGCTTGCAGTATTTTCACTATGATATAGCCCAGGATTCTGTAAAGTAGCAATTGACTTCTTAGAATTTAACATTTCCATTTCCCGAGCATGAAGTTTCCCAGTAAGCTCGTGAAATGTTAAAGCAGCATAATCCTTATCATGAGTAAGAAGTAAAACATAATTTTTCCATTTTTCAGGAAAAGCTTCCATAATCTTTTCCTTCAAATCAGCATCAGCCTTCTCTATAACAACAACCTTCAACTCACTAATTAGATGTGAAAACCGGGAAACCAAAGCAGTAATGTTCTCATTGTCATAAGAATGAAAATTATCAAACTCTTTATTCAACACTTTCTTCCGACTTTTCTTGTAATCATTATTACCCTCACACCTTGCTGACAGAGCATCCCACAATTGCTTTGATTTCTTGCAAGTACTAAATTGATGTAGCAACTCAGTGGGTAATGCCATTGTTAGATAACCAAAGGCTTTTTGTTCTAGCTCGTATGATTTTCTCTCAGCATTATCAAAGGTATGAACTTCTTTAAAATCTCCCGCATCAGTTGGATGTTGATAAAGTTTCTTGATCGGAATCCACAAATCGATATCATTCGTACTAATATAAGCCGAAAATTGTTGTTTCCAATTATGATAATCTTCCAACTTTAACAACTTTGGAACTTTCCGACTTGTTCCGATTTCATTATCAAAATTCAGCATAGTTTGCATTGCACTCTGCATCGCGGAAAACGCATGAAATTCCGACATTGTAAAAATTGGAAATCTGATCGGCCGAACTCTCTCCGAACTTATCATAGTGCTCCGAACCTCCATCGAACTCCCTCCGAACCTAAATCAATAGGCCGAACTCTGTCCGAACTTCAGAACACCTCCGAAACTCGACCGAACTTGCTAAACTCCGAACTGTCACCGAACACTGACCGAACTCTCACCAAACTAGAACTTCGGAGCTCCGAACTTGAGCTTCGGAGCAGTTACACCGAACTTGACCAGAAACCTCCGAACCTTGACATAATTTTTCAAAAACGCGCGAAACTTGATTGATTTTGACGAAACTTGCAACAGTGGATCGAGAAAAATGATAAGGAATGATTTAGAAGCAGTTTTGACACCAAACACTCGATAGAATTGATGAAAAACACACAAACAAACTCGAAAAACACCAAAAATGCTTCAAAGATCCAGAAATAGCAACCACAGACCAGTAGTATGAACCAGAAAGCTCTGACACCACTTGAAAATGCGTGAGCATCAGATCGTCTACTCGATCTAGCTAATTGGACATCGAAACCTAATTAACCGATTATTTTATTGATCAACGAAGAACAATTACAATCAGTAAACACTCAGAAATAGACTCAGAGAAACACACTCGAACTCTGTTCGAGTTTTTGGAGTTTTGAAGGCTGTTTGAAGGTTTACGACTGAGCTGCTGCTGTTCCAGTGTGTTTACGATTGCTTTCTGGGCAGTTTTGAGTGTTTACGACTGCTACTGGTTGAAGATCTGCATCGGAAATGGGTTTACGACTTCAAGACGCGATTTTTAACTGATTAAGATCCAGAATTTCGTGTTTACGAGTTCAAGACACAAACTTTGAGTGTTTACGATTTTTTTTAACCGGGATCAGGAGTTTACGATTCTTCTTGATCGGAAACCAGTGTTTACGATATTTCTTTGTCGGAATCGGTTATCGTAATCGAGTTTACGACTTTTTGGATCGGATTCGAGGTTTACGATTTTAGTCAATCGGAATTGAGTTTACGATCTGTGTTTGCGACCCGGAGGAGATTACGATCGTAAACAGGGTTTACGTAAACAGGGTTTACGATCGGAAACAGGATTTGCGGCAAAAAGTCTCTTTTTCACACTTTCACGGAAACGGACGTAACTTTTGACTCGTTTGGAGTTAGAAGCTCAAATTTGAACACGACGTTCGTGACGCCGAGCCCCAGAAATACCCCGGACTAACGTCCAGGGGAGCTCGTTTGGACCCCGAAATTCCACTCCGAAGGCCTCCGTTTTCGCGTTTTAAGTTTCTGACACTATTCTTTGAATAGTGATTTTGCCGATTTTGCCGTTTTTGCTGATTTTTCAAAATTTTCAGAAGCTGCATAATGAGTTCAGTGGTTGAAGAAAAGAATATAGTTGAGGAAAAAGATGTTTTCACAGATGAAATTGACAAAACTGATATATGCCCCAATCCCACTTGTGCTCGTTTAATTCCTGGACTCAGGCAAATCTGTAAAAATTTTCAGTCAGAACTGTTTGAGGTAAAATGCGAAAGGAGTTCATTCAAGGGTAGATGTCACACCCCCAAGTAACCACTAACGGAGTTTATACCGCTAAGGGGTGCGAGCAAACCAGGACCACAACCATTAGTTACAAATACTAAATGAATCAGAGTTAGTCCAAACATATGCCATAAATAAAATCTCACAATACGCAGCGGAAAAATGTTGTCTTAGCACTAACCACGTGCTTTACAAAAATCATTGTTTTAAATTCCAAATTAAGTTTGAACGAAGTAAGTGTCTTCATGTGCCATGCCAACCCGCTCCGGATACTCCTCAGCGATCTGCAAAAGTTTAAACCACGCAAGTGTCAACCTAATGGTTGGTGAGTTCACAGTGGGCTTGACATGCATTGGCCCGGTCTCACAATCATATTCATGGCAACATATACTTATGTAATATCGTTTGTGGAAAAACAATGCTTGGTGACATCAATAATCGTGGTGTTGTGGTTTAGTAAAAGTAATGTCCGTAACCTACGTTATCGGGTATGTACTAGTTTTGTATAGTTAAAGTGCTCAACCGATATCGCGGATAGCTAATCCGTTGTTCCATGCACTAAGGAAGTTCGTACCAAAGCTGACGTAACAGAGTTCGGCATTTGCCGATGGTTTGTGCCTCCAGTTATGTTCCTCGTGGGACCCACAACTAAAATAGGCTGATATTGTACTCCGTTCGGCCTCCAACCGGTTGGCTACACATTTGTGTACCGCGGAGCAGGGTTGTCAACCCTCAGTAGATCTACCCAACATCCCCTCGCTTCTCAAATTAATGGTACTAAGTTGTTGAGGACTTTTAAGTTTCAAGGCATCCTTAGAAATCATGTGATATCATTTGGTTTAGACTTTAACCTACACTAGCCATATTAAAAATTGTTTATTCTGGATTTCATTTGAAACCCTAAAAAAGAGTTTAAGTATCGAACGGTTATTCCGGATTTCATTTGAAACCCCAAGGATGGACAGTTGCAAGTGCTTCCCATAAAGCACTCCAACTTCCATAGCAGATATCCCATTTGGCAATATCTCAAAGTGTCAGCGTTGTTTTCCGTTAAGTAATTTCGTTGCGACCCAAACGGGCTCACAATTTAAGGGTTAGTGAAACTCACCTTAGGTTGCTCAGCTACACTTGTTTAATAACCCAAGTATTTGTTTGCTAAATGAAGACCTAGAAACACGTTTAGGTCTTAAGTATTAGTTTTGTGTCTAATCTTTAGCTTAACGTCACTATGGCCCATAACATAGCACGTTGGAATTATGACACGACATACCGACACACGACACCGATGGTTGATCATAAACAAGGGTTCACATAATTCAGAAATCAAGCATGTTTCATTATTGCATAATCATGTAAGTCATAGCATAACATTCAAACAAGTTGCACAAGTTGGGTTTTGGTCAGATCATAGTTTCGCTACTTAGTGTCGCTACATAGTTTCGCTAGGTGCACGGGCAACACTTTCGCTGGGTAATACCCGATGACACAGTTTCGCTAGCCTAGTTTCGCTTGAAACTGGTTTGAACTTTCGTTCAGGTTGGTTCGCTCGGTAGTTTCGCTTGAAACTGGTTTAAACTTTCGTTTCGCTAGCCTAGTTTCGCTTGAAACTGGTTTGAACTTTCGTTCAGGTTGGTTCGCTCGGTAGTTTCGTTCGAGCAGGTCTACTTAGTTTCGCGGGCGACACTACAGTTTCGCCACATAGTATTGCTGGATGAATATCTATACAGTTTCGCTGTATAGTTTCGCCCAGAGAACAGCTCAGTTTCGCTGGTCGCGAAAAACACATAAATCAGCCTAAAAACCAATCTAACAGCTTCCATACTTCATGTGATTCAATATTTAGCATGCATAAACATTTACCAACATCAAACAACAAGTTTTAACACCTTAAACATGGGTTTTCACATTCAAATCACCAAAAGCACATTTTAAACCTAAAATGACCTAACTAGCATGAATCTTCATTATGGTTTGATTTCAAACGTAAAGTTACAGACTTTATGATAGATCTTGCCTTCCTAAGCATCATATCAGAAGATCAAGTGATTACATGAAGATCTAGGCATGCTTTAAGGTAAAACACATAGAAAATGCATGAAGAATAGTTTTGGGACTCACGATTCGATCTAGGGTCTGAATGGATGATGTCTCGAGGCTGAGATCACGTCGGCTCGGGGTGTTTCTCGACTGACCAGAAATTCCAGGAGAGTGTGTGTGTGTTTAGTGTGGAGATGATGCAAATGGGATATAACTAGGGTTTTATAAAATATATATATCAGGGGCTAGTTTCGCTGGCAGTTTCGCTGGCCAAGCGAAACTGGCTCTGAACACATGTGAGTCAAACAATTTAGCCGGCTACCGAGCGAATCTACAGTTTCACCCTGTAGTTTCGCTGGAAACCAAAAGTGGCCAAGTTACATTCTATTATCAATACTAAATCATGCGTTTAAATCACATTGCACATAATGACAATAAATAAATAAATAAACACATAACACATATGGACGGGTTCGGTGATCAACCAAAGGTCGTGGACGTATTCAGCCTAGTTAAGCATTAGGTACTAAGTTAACACTTATAACGTAACTAACGGAGATTGTCTAACGGAAGTTAACCTTGGAATTCTCGGATGTCACAGTAGATGGCAAAAGAATGAGGAGAAGGTAAAAGCTCAGAAACTAGACATTGTGAAATATCAAAAGCTAGCAACGGAGAAGTCTATTTTATATGATCAGGCTAAGATTGAGAATGGTGAGCTAAAGAAGCAACTGGATGAACTGCAACAAAAATATAACGAGATGCAGGTCAAGTATGATTGCAATCAGGAAAGAAATAAGCGAATGTTAAATGCTGGAAAGGAATTGTCACATGCTGTTGTGACGGGTCAAGTTGGGAAAGACACAACTGGGTTCGGGTCAGAGAAATCTGATAAGTCCTTAGCTGCAAACAGCATTATTCCTCCACCAGTTCCCAGAGACATTGTAGGAATACTTCTTAGTGAGGATCAAGTTGAACGAACCAAATCTGATTATAAAGAACTGCTCCTCCTATTGACAGTGTCTTGGTTGGAACTACACCAATGACTCAAGAAGAAATTGACAATGAGACAAAAATGACTTATGGTGAAGGGAGAATAGAGGACGTATCAAGAGATGATGCTGAGTGCCAGGAGTATAACAGATGTCACAACTCTAAGTCTCATGAGGCTGGGATAGAGTTGAAACCATACCCTGAAAATGAAACCCCATACTTCAAGGTAATTGACAAAGTTGAAAGGGAAAAGGTGATCTTGACGACACGGCCTGAGGGGAAGATCTTTATGACATCTGGATCAATGTTTGACCAAGAACCAGATGTAGGATATGAATTACCGTCCTTCTCCTCCAAGTTCAAAGGCATAACCGATGGAGTGATAAGCGAACCTAAAGTTGAGAGGCCAAAGATCACCATCAAGCATCCAAGCATAAAACCAATAGCTGGAGTGAAGAATGAAAAACTCAAGGGAGTAGCTGTGTCTCCCATTTCTTCAGTTGGATCATGCAGTTGCTGTTGTAATTGCAAGAATGGTGCTTCAACGTCAAAGAATCAAGGAAGCATAAAGACAGTAAAGACAGGTTCGAAACAGGCTTCGACAAACCAGCAGAAAGTCAAATCTGAAGCTGCAGTCAAAGCAAAGAAGCAGACACAAGGCAAACCAGCTCCATATCAGCCACCAAAGACAAATGGGTACACGTCTGACTTCTATCTAAAGAAGCAGACTTGTTTTAATTGTGGCATCGCTTGTCATATTGCTAGAAACTGTCTTTATCACCCTTATGAACCCTATTATCCAAAAGCTCAAAGGGTTTCATCTCAGGAGTCTGTGAAGTCTAAGCCAATGATGGTGCAAACACCTAAGGCAAGGAAGACTGTTGCTCCTAAGGTTAAACCCTCTGATCAACATTGGGGCGCTGCCAAAGCTGAAAGAAAATCTATAAATCAAAACAACAACTTTCCAAGTTACAAAAATTTTCAAAAACAGCTGAAGAAACCATTTTCAAAACAACCAAAGTCTGAAAAACCCAAGGTTACCCCTCCCAAGGTAACTAAAACTGTTTTGAAAAATGATTCTAAAATGAAGAAGGTTGAAATACCTAAAGTCACAACTCCAAAGGTGACTAAAACAAAAACTGTTTTCAAAAATGATTCTAAAATGCAGAAGGTTGAAATACCTAAAGTCACAACTCAAAAGGTGACTAAAACAAAAACTGTTTTCAAAAGTGAATCTAAAACGAAGAAGGTTGAAATACCTAAGGTCACAACTCCAAAGGTGACTAAAACAAATGTTAAATCACCTGGAACTTGGAAACCAAAAATCAAGGCAGTTCCATCCCAACTTCCTGATTTTTCAAAGGGGATGTTCTTACAAGAGGTATCTTTCATTGATTCCTCAGGTGTACCCAGAAAAACAATGGCCTGGGTACCAATGGCTAACTAATCTCTCATTATGTGCAGGAACAGTCAAGGAGGATTATCACTAACATTTTCATTGATTAATTTATTTGTTGATAAGTGATTGTTCCAGGCACATTTTAGGAGACGTATCTTCATGTCATGACAAGCAATTTTTTATGGAGGATATGTTTCCTTGAGAGGTAAAAGGTAAAATTCAGCGCGAAAGGTACTGTTCTTAACTTGGTTGTGTGAATGAAGCGGAAAAGGGTGTTTTGAGTCAAACCAAATTTCCAAAAAAATTTCACTTGGTGATTGATTGTTGAAGTGTTTGACTTCAGATGCAATGAAGTGTGCATGTCATGAAACCCAATTTTCAAAAATTTTGAAATCAATACTTTGAAAGTTAGCTTGGCCAGATATCTTCAAAATTTTGTGTTTTGTTCTTTTAAGTGTGTTTGTGTGTTTTATTTTTTATTTAAAAAAAAACTGATATTCACAAGATTGTGACATTAAAAATCAAAAAGCAAGGGGAAGAAATGTAAAGATAAAGAAAAAGTTGACCCCTCAAAAATAGTGTGGTTTTCAATTTTTAATTGTTTGTGTCTTGTTTTTGAGAAGTTTAGGGGAAGTAAAATGAATGTCCGGGTTGGAGATGACTGACACGCGTAAGACGGAAGTGAAAGGCAAGCTCCACGGTGATATGCTCGGTAGGCTCGACCTAAACTTATGAACTCCAATGTAAGTGCAGTGAACTTAAAAGATATATATGTTTAGTTTCCCATCCTAGGTTGCATGGTTTAAAAGACTGAGTCCCGACAAAAATGGGTTGAGAGTGGTAATTACCTAGTATTCACTCTCTCACACGCCATGTCTCTGCTGTCATGACTACACCACATAATAAAAAGAAAAAGAAAAGAAAAAGAAAAGAAAAAGAAATAAAAAAAATGAAAAAGAAAAGAAAAAGAATAAATAATCACTCAGTTGATCTTCTTTGCGTGCTTAGCGGCCGACCTGATCACCAACTGATGGTTAATGAAATAAGTGGTAGTCATAACGGTGTTGCATGGTTCCTCAAGCTGGGGGTTTGTGAATCCTCAATAATCTCTGAGGTTGGGTAGGTTTTGCTGTGTACGCTTGGGTGTGGGGACAATTAAACATGACGGTAATATTGTACTATATTAAGCATGACGCATTCGGTTGGGATTAAACGGGTTTGAGTTTAAAGCGGACAAACATACCGGCAATCACCTGGACTAGTCGATTAACTGAAGCTGAAAAGGGTTCCTCAGTCAGATTCATACGGTTTGATCCCTTGTAAACTTTCTCATGTTTGGTTTGGTAAGTATTTGTTTAGTTTTTATCTTTCGTGTGTGAGTCGTTAAGTTCTTTTTGGTGTGTTTTCGTCTTGGCCAGGTTGATTTGAGAAGTCAAAATATGTTTTTCATGCGTTTTAATGCATGACAATATGCCCCCGACAGATCTTGCCAAATTTTTAGGGGAAGGAGTATGGGATAATAAGTATTATCCGAAGGGAACTCGAGGATGATACTTATTATCTAATGGAAAAGACTTCCTCTGTCAGATCTTGACAAATTTTTAGGGGAAGGAGGGAGGATAATAAGTATTATCCGAAGGGAACTCGAGGATGATACTTATTATCTAATGAAAAGACTTCCATAATACATAGTATCTGAAGGGAACTCGAAGATAATATGTATTATCTCAGGGGAAGTCCTTAGCTGAGGGGAAGTTATCAGCTAAGGGGAAGTCTTTAGAGGTTTTGGGTTCAGGGGAAGTTTTATAGAAAACCCGTAATCTATATTAGGGTTTTTGGTTAAAATATGTTAATTTGAATCAACTGAACAGATGATAATTACCTCCTAACCCAAAGACCAGTCATCAAATGTCTAGTGGAGTATATTTTTTTTCAAATGTGTGTCAGACAGGTTGATGATAGAAAGATGTTGCTACTGCTCAAGTTAAAGAACCAGCCGGACAAGACTTCCATCTGAATAAGCAACTGTTCAAGGGAAGTTGTTGGTGTCTTTATAAGCTTCTAAAAGATTATCAAAGAAAATGCTCACAAGTTTAGGGGAAGCTGAAGATTTCAAATCAATCTTTGAAAAAGAAAATGATACAGAGAGCGGTCAGAGTTCATGAAGTTTGAAGTTCAACAATCAAGTTCTTCACAGTTAGAGGTTTTTCAAAATTTAACCTCTAATTGTTTTGGAGATTCAAGACAGTTACCGAAGATTCAGCAAGAACCAGTTCTTTCAAAAGAAGCAAGTCAATGAGAGTCCTCAATTTCATTAACTTGTTCATTTCAAGAAGTTCAAGCTGATGCTGATCAAGAGGAAGTCCCAAGTGCCCGTTATGAAACCCAATGAAGATTTCTGCGGAAAGAATCTTCATCAACATCTATGCCAGCCAGTCAAGAAGAAGAATTTCAGAGATTGAAGACATTTAATATCACAAGCCTAGGGAAAGATTGTAGAGGCTAGATTATGAGGCTTGTAATATTAAATAAGTTGGGCTGGGCTTAGAGGGTTTCATTAAAATCATAGGCTAGTTTGCTATTGTATTTAGGCTAGTTTATGATTGGGTTTGGGTTTACTATTGGGTTTATGATCCACAAGGGGCCCAATAGTAAACCCATTGGGTACCTATATAAACCCTCATGTTTATGATTTATGGGAAGCTTTGATATTAGAGATTACGATTTCTGCCTTCTTTGGTGTTTACGATCCGTGTTCATCAAGCTTCAAGATAGTAGTTGTTCTTCATTCAAGACTTCATCTTTTACTTAGATCTAGTCTATTCTTCTACTATTCTTCTTGAATCGATCTTATACGAGGATTCCGCACTCGTGTTTGATTAGATATCGTGTGTTTGGGAGATTTCCGGACCTACACCTATCTTTGGTTGTCGCTTGTTATTCGGTCATTAATCTATTTTGTCTACAAATCTTGCTTGTGTCGTTCATATTCTTAATCTATGGTTTCTTTTGTGTGTTTCTATATTTGGATGTTATCAGTAATGCTTGTTATTCGATTTGTTTTTCATCTCATGCTATTCGATTTTTGTTAATTAGGTGCATGTATTTCGAGTTTTGATTCATGTCATCGGGTTCATGTATTTCGAGTCATGTTATTCGATTCATGTTAATCGGATTCATGTATTTTGAGTTGTGATTTATGTTAATTGGATTCATGTATTTCGAGTTGCGATTTATGTCATTGGGTTCATGTATTTCGAGTCATGTTATTCGATTTAATTGAGTTTATGTCTATCGGACATGCCATTCGATTCATGTTACCGGATGCACGTATTCCGGGTCGTGTTATTCAATCCATATTATCGGATTCTTGTATTTCAGACTGTGTCATTCGATCATGTTATCGGATCCATGATTTCCGAATCATGTTGTTCGGTTCATGTTATCAAATTCATGCATTTCGAATCATGTTACTTGATACATATCACCTGATTCATGTGTCACGAATCACGCGATTCATTTCTTGTCAGCGGGCTCATGTTATTCGAAATGTACTGTTCGGTTCATGCTAATCGTGATACACGAACATTGCTATTCGACTCATGGTGTTCAATGCGTGGTAGTCCGTTCAAATTCGTGGTACCCAATCTTATTTGGTATTAATCATTTTGTTGGTTGAAATATTTTTTTTCACACCTTTGATTTGCATCGATTTGAATTTTTGGTTGTGTATCGTTAATTCGAGCGATAATCATTAATCTACTCTTGCTAAACCAGGAACTCGTACTGATGTACCTTAAAGTATACATATTTTCTATACAAATATCCCCCGCGTATTGGGTAAAATCTAACTAACTATCACAAGAAAACAGTGTTTTTGTCTTCTTTGTAGTTTTTCAGGTTTAATTGAACCAAATTTACTAAAGGAGCAGAAAATAAAGAAAAACTAATCGAAATGAGCAGATTGGTGATTTCTGGAGATCAACACGCCCCGTGCCCTAGCATGGCATGCCCCGTACCCTTCTCAAGCTCAGCTCCGACAGCCTTTTGACAGACACGCCCCCGTACCCTTCTCAAGCTCAACTCCGACAGCCTTTTGACAGACACGCCCCCGTACCCCTGAAGCCTCTGCAAGGCACAACCCCGTGCTGACATGGCATGACCCCTTTGCCTCTGACATAGAAGATACCGATCTTCGGACTGACATGGCACGCCCCGTGCCAAACTCAAAATCTGCCTATAAAAGGAGGCATTGGCCTCCATTCCAACAAGCTCAAGAGAATTAGCTCATCTCTTCCATCTAGTTCTACCATCTTTTATTTTTGAGCCATTTGTTTTAGTGTTCTTGTGTCTTATCGTCAAAGATTGTAAGAACTTTAACTTTTGGTGATAATGAATAGTTATTTGTCTATGAATCTTTCATTATCTCTTAAGCAAATCTTTAGGCTAACATTTGTTAGCCAAATTCTTACACTCGTTTGGGAATAAACGTGTCTTTGGAGGGTTGGTAAACTTTTTTTTAAATTGCTTTTAAGTGAAGTAATGACTTTATAAAAAGACCTTTTTATTGAAAGTTTATTACTGATTTTCTGAACCAAACATGCTCTACGTATCACAGACCATTTAGGGAGTCGAAATCCCAAAGGCCGTACTTGTGACACCCGGTCGGGGGACGATGCATGATCCTTCGAGTGACTCGCGCCCCATGCTACATGATACGTTCGGGCCCTTATGTCTATGTAAGCAAACTCGACTGTCACGTAAGTGCGGACTAAAAGAATTTGGTTGGGAATGAAGGTTGGTAATATTTTGTCCCTTCACGGAAGCCGAGATGGTACGTGTTTGTGAACTTGGCTCTGGTTACGCCGGATGTGCATGCGCGAAAGCGGTGCATGGAAGAAATGGACCTTAGTCCCTTAAAACATCATTTTTATAATAAAATAATCTGGCACATAGGGTTATTCCTCTGCTGGTTCATGACAGCGTGTCAAGTGCGGTGTACTGGCTTGAGAGGGGGTCCCGCAACTAAGTGGCATTAGTTTCACTATATTTGTTTGCCAACAGCACAGTTCCTTGGGGTTCGTACTCCTCGCAAACGATAACCCGAGAGAGTAGTGATACTAGATTTGAGGCTGAGAGGCGGTCTAGTTGCCTATTGTCGAATAATCTTACGGGAATGGTATAATTTACGGGTTACCAACATCACTACTGATAAGTCTCCCAAATGATATTATCTGCGACCGAGTTGACCAAGACACGACTTTTATAATACTATATATATTATTAGTATTAATTTACTTTTATATATTTACTAACATCTTCACTTGAAGAATGGTCAGGTTAGACTTCAACAACGGTGAAGTATCAAGAGCCCTCATTTTCCTTTGTGTCTTTGTCACACCCTCGACTTTCGGGAACGGAGGCGTGTGACGTCATGAAATCATAGTCGTGGATACTTAGAATAATTAATAGTAAAACAATTGATAAACAAAAAGTCATTTGGATTGCAGCGGAAATAATGGTAAAATGACATTGTCTTACAATTAATAATAAAGATGGAAATAGTTCTTAAAAGTTAAGATAGTTCCTAAAATGCTTAAAAATAGTTAGGTGGATAAATCGGGACTATGACTCCATCAGCAGCAGGTCCGTTTATGAGTGATGGCTCCGTTTGCACGTGTGGATACATTTAGTTACCTGAGAAAATCATGAGTTTAAAAGGGTCAACATAACGTTGGTGAGTTCACATGTTTAAGACTCTACAAATAGTTTGTAAATGGTTTAAGGTATACAAGATAATGATATGGTCACCATGATGTAATGATTAGCAATGAACTTTGAATTTGAAACTAACTGATTTACCCACTCATAGCATCTTCCCTAAAGATACTGCAATGGAACAATAATAACTAGCGTGTACTACTCGACAAATGCACACGTCGGGATTGGAGCTACCAATCAAGTAGGGTTGTTAACCCAAATAGATCTGATCTATTCACTAGTTACCGTTTCGAACAAAACTAATCAAATTCAATTAATAGTGGGATTTGTGACAATTCGTTATGTAACGAAATGTATTCATTTATAGGATTTGTGACAATTCGTTATGTAACGAAATGTACTCATTGAATCGTCGAAAACGTTTTACGTTACCACTTAAAATGTGAACGTTTTTATTTTAGAAATCGTCAATGATTAATTTCCAAGTCAAAACGTTTGGTGTCGTAATCGTTTTAAATATTTAATAACATGTTTACTTGAGATTATTTAATAAAATCCAAGTCATTTTTAAGTCAAAAGTCCATTTATTCCATGTCTTTAGGAATATTCCATTTATTAATTTTTAAACAAGTCTTTGTTTATTAAAATTAAATCTATGGTTTTTGTTGGTTATCTAACTTGTTCAATGATTATATGTTTTCATGACTTACAATGATTTCTATTAACACTTATGTGTTAGGATTAAGTCACGGGTTTATTCAAAACAAGTTAATGTTGTTAGATCATTTATTTAAGCCATGAGTTAGTAAATATATATAACAAGTAAAATAAATAATCAACTAGCAAAAGCTAGGACCTTTATGTTCAAACAAGTGAACAAATCTTACTAATACTTGAAGTATTAGGACATATCAACTAACACATTAGTGTTAGGACCAAGATAAATAAATAACAAGAAATTAAATTGCAAGAAATTAAATAACAAGTAATTAAGTGCAAGAAAAATAAATGATCTAGGTTTTGATACATAATACTACCCAAATTTGGTTTCTTACTGTACAACCCCACATCTTGGCAATATTAAGCCCTATGGCACCAAAGAATGTGTTAGATCAAGTCACTTTTAAGTTATATTAAGACTTTTTGGGGTTTTGGGTGATAGATTAAGTATAGAAAAGTGGGGAAAAAGGGGTTAGTTTACTTACAAAAGTAAAAATGGAATGGTGGTGGTTCACGGTGGTAGTGGGGTGATTCGGCGGTGGCTAGGTGGTGGCTAGTGGTGGTTCGGTGGTGACCGAAAAATGGGAGGGAGAGAGTGGGAGTTGGAGGAAGGTATAAAAGTGGGGAGGTGCAAGTGAAAATGGTGATCTTGGCCTCCTTTTTATACTAAAAAGTTGCTTGATTATGATTAAAAATAATCATCAAAAATAAGAAGTAGGTGATTTCTTAAAAAGATGGAGACTTTTTATAAAAGTTGGAGGTGATTTTAGATTCAATAATTTAATAAAAGTCCATGGGTTGGCATAAAAATAGTAGACTAGTGTTTATAAAAAGTTTGGAAAATAAACACTAATTTTTAGTTTTATAGAAACTACAAAGGTGGTGGACTTTTTATATAAAATCTTGTTGGGTTTAATTAGTAAAAAAAATATATATAACCATTTGGGCCGGGTTGGGCCTGACCAGAAACGGTCCAAAAGGGTAGGCTGGATCGGACCGGAAACTGGGCCGGACTGCTGGGCCGGTTTGGTTCGCGGTTCGGTTAATGGGCCATTTATCGGGTCGGGTTACGGGTTGGCGGGTTGAGTCAAAACGCTCGTTGGGTTACATTGAGTCATCGGGTAAATTTTCGGGTAAAACGGATAAGTTTTGAGGTTATTGGGCCTGACTAGGCCCAACGGGGTTACGGGTTCGAGGTTCGGTTGATGTTTGGATTTTCTTGAGTGGAATGGGTTGAGGTGTTCAAGTCTTGACAAAACTTTTGATTATATAAAAATTACTTTAATTTTTGACGTGTCGAAAAGTCAGTTCGGACACCGGGTGAGAAAATATATAAAAGTTATAGTTTTTCTTGTTGTTGAAATTCCACTAAGTCATTAGTGGGTTTGCTTGATTTTTAAATTGGACAAAATAGTTGGTACAAACTAAGGAATTATTTAGACGATTATATATATCCTAGTTAACAGGTAATAATCAGATAATTAACAGGTAATTAACAGATAATGTACGTATTAATGGTAATAATAAAAGTCAAAGTCAACGGGTTGACCTGGTTTTGACCGAGGTGTCACAGTCTTTGCCGATCCCTGTTAGAGCATTTTGTGTTGTCTAGTGCTAGGTCTTAGTATTTTGAATATGTAAATTTATAAGTTTGTGTTTTATAGATCCAGCGGATCAGTGGCGGATCAGGTGGTACGCCGGACCACCTGATACGCTAGTAAGTTGGTCCGCCGGATCAGTCTCTATATATAGGTTTCAGTTTGATTCAGAGAGTGTGAGTGAGGTCTGAGCTTTCTTAAGTGTGTGTTTTACATGGTGTAACCTGAATACTCATTGTTCTCTCTGTTTTACAAGCTGTGATCAATATAAAGAAGATTATTTACCTTGTGTGTCCGAATCCGATTGTAATAATGCACTAGCAAGATCGATTACGTGTTTTAACAAGTGGTATCAGAGCAGGTTTGCTCAGTTGCTGCGAGTTACAGTTCGGTTTTGGGTTTTGGAGAGAAAAACTTCGGTTTTGGTAAGATTTTGATCGATTCTTCTCAGTTCTTCGTCAATTCAGTATGTTTTCTTCATTCAGATTGTTTCTAGTTCATTTTCGCTGAGTTGTACATCGAATTCAAGCATTAAAAGTCAGAAATTATGGAAATTATGCGTTTTGGTTCTGGTCCGCTGGTGATCCGCTGGTGATCCGCGGGTTGAAGATTCTGATCCGCTAGTATAAATTCATAGATTCAGTGATCCGCTGAATTTGATCCGCCAAGCAATCTTCAAACACTGATCCGTGGCGGTTATTGTTTGATACGCGGCAGTTTCAGCGTATCAGAGTACAGCGTATCAGATTAGCACGTATCAGATTAAGCAGCGTATCAGTTAGCAGCGTATCAGTTTGATCCGCGGGTTGTTTTTGATCCGGTAGAAGAATTTTGTTCCGCAGGTTGATTTTTGATCCGGGGAGTTTGTCTTTCTGATCCGTTCACTTAAAATTTGATCCGGAGGGTTGATTTTGATCCGGGGTTCGATATTCTGATCCGCTGACTACAGAATTAAGGTTTTGTTAATCATGGATCCGTTTCAGGCTTTTGCTGCTATGTCTACGACTGTTCAAGCGTTGTTGAACTACGATAATGAAATAGGAACTACGAATAAAGTTCCTAAACTGATGAGATTTGAAGATTTTCATAATTGGAAAACTCGGTATGAGTCTTATATCGGTGTGACCGATGTTAGTGTTTGGACTCCTATGCTGGATGGGTATGAGATTCCAAAATTCACAACTGGGGAGTTTATTGGTCAAGAGAAGCCGTTCAACAAGATGAACGATGCGGAGAAAGAGGCATTCAAACTTGAAAGAAAAGCATATTCCAATTTATCAATGGCTTTGCCTAAGGATATTTTGCATCAATTTAAAATGCATACTACATCTAAGAAATTGTGGGATGCCTTATGTCATCGATGTGAAGGTAATGCACAATACAAAAAGAGCAAGAAGAAAGTGTTGTTACGAGAGTATGATAATTTTGCTCATGTTCCAAATGAAA
The DNA here is from genome assembly GCA_039602395.1 of Deinandra increscens subsp. villosa. NCBI lineage: Eukaryota > Viridiplantae > Streptophyta > Magnoliopsida > Asterales > Asteraceae > Deinandra > Deinandra increscens. The sequence goes on along the minus strand of JBCNJP010000025.1, from coordinate 3,471,058 downwards.
CCATTAATGATCTCATTTCAAGGTTGTCTCATTTGGTCAGTGAACTTGATATTGTTGGAGTAAAAATTGAAGCTGGAGAATTGAAAGAAAAGCTATTAGATGCTTTGCCCGAGAAATGGGAAGGTTACATTTTGTTGCTAACTCATGATAAAAGCTTTGATGATCTCACATATGATGAACTTACAAGGAATTTACTAGCAAGGGAACTGGATATGATGCGTGTGAAAACTTTACCATCTCAAGTTCAGAATCCCGATGTCTACTTTGGTGAAAATGCTTCTACCATGCATGCTAAAGCAAAGGCTAACACAAATCCACCATCTACTGCTTTTTATGTAGAAAATACATCAAGTGGTCATGCAAACATGTCTAGAGGTTCTTCAAGTGGAAGCTATGCTAGTAAAGCTGCTGTAACATATCCTGTGTATTCACATCAGTCATCTTCTGTTCCAACTCACAATCAGAGTGCTTTTTCAGCAAAGACTACAAATGACTTCATGGCTTTATTTTCAGCAATGGTTTCGTCTTATGATGGTGTTGTTGCAGGAAAGTTAACTAGTGCTGAGTTAACTGATGAAGACTATGAACAGATTGATCCTGATGACTTAGAATTGATGGATATTAACTGGTCCATGGCAATGCTTGTTCGCAGAGGCAAAAAGTATATGCAAAGAACGGGTAGGAAGGATTTAAATCCTGAAGGAAAACTTGGATTTGATAAGTCTAAGGTTCGTTGCTACAATTGTCAGAATTATGGGCATTTTGCCAAGGAGTGTACCAAGGGAAAGCAGCAAGAAACTTCAAAGTTGTATCAAAAGTATGCTGCACAGAGTAACAAGCCATCAGGGAGCAATACTAATCCTTCAAGTTCAAATGCAAATGCTAGTGGCTCAAATTCAGACAATAAAGCATTGGTTTCACAAACTGGTGAAGGATATGATTGGGCTGCTGATTTTCCAGATGAATCTGCTTTTCTGTGTACTGAGGAGCAGAGTGTAAAGATTGAAGATGATCCTGATCTTCCTGGTGAAGATTTCTTTGCTGAAGGTCAACATGCATTTATGGCCAACATTCAGGTTAATTCTAATTCTTGTGAACTTTGTCTTAATTCTGCTAATCAGTTGAAGGAACTCTCTGTTGAGAAAACCATGTATTTTGACAAATACTCTATAGCAGAAGAGAATGTCAAAATTTACAAACAGAGGTGGGAAGCTGTTAAAGCTGAACTGAAAAGTGAACATGCTGTGGTTCTGAGCACAAAAATTGAGCTTAATAACAAAACGGAAGATTATATTTTTAGTGAAAAGAAGCTTGCTGAAGCAAATGCTAAAATTTCCGAATTAAACATTGAAATTTTGGATCTTAAAAGGCAACTTGAAAATTTCAAAAATTCATCTTCCTTTGCAAGTTTTCTTTGCAAAGATGAAAATCTAAAAGATTTGCTCAAAGAATCCGGGTGTAACTCAGTTCCTCCACCCATTGTTCATGGTTTAGGACCAAAGGAATCTGAAACCAAAGTTGTGTTTGATTACTCAATGTTTACTGAGGGATCATCTGATAAATCCAAAAGCACTGATAAGAAGAAATCAGGCAAACATGTGTCCAAACCTAAGGTTGAGGTGTCAAAACAGTCTGAATCCAGTGATTTTAAGGTTGAAAAACCTGTCACTGAGGTTAAGCCTCAAAGTGTCAAACTGACACCATTAGAGGCTGCTCAGAAAATACTCGAAACTGCAAAAACAATGAAAACATTTGAAAATTCAAAATTTTCTAAAGGTCCAGATTTGTTTTTTGAAAGAGATGTTGTTTCTGTAAGTAACACAAGTACACCTGATGTTAATACTATACCAGAAGCACCTGAAAGAAGTGCAAAATTAAATGGTGTTGGGTTTGGACAGTTTGCTGGAAATTCTAAGGTCAATCAAAAGAAACCTCAGAAATTTCAGAAACGTGAAAAGAAATTTGCCACAAATGGAAAGTTTGATGAAACTTCGAAAGGCAAAACTGTTGATGGTGATTCTTCTCAGAAATTGAGAATGTATAGTCTGAAAGGAAGTGAGTCAGTGTTTTCTGATTTAGATTTTCCTTTAATTTGTGTTGATCCATCACGTGTTGCCAAAGTGTGGTATGTAGAACCATCTGAGGTGGTTAAGTCAGATTTTGAAGACGAGCAGTTCATTGTGTTGTCTGATGTGCCGTCTGGTTCAAATGATCAAGCATCATCCTCCAAAGGTCAAAGGCTTTCTGAGAAACCAAAGTCATCAAATGATCAAAAGTTTAAGACTAAATCAAAACAATCATCTTACTCACCAAAGAGTTTTTATAACTCTGATGGTCAGTATTCATCAGAAACTAATAGTTTTGATTATGAAGCGTTTGGTTTTTGTGATGATTACAATTTTTATGATGATTTTGGTAAATTTGAACAAAACAAAACCACAAAGGTTAAACCTAAAGGATATGCTGATCGTTGTGGTGTTGATGACTATGGGTTTTATAATGAACATGGATACATTGGTCCTTTGTTTAAACCTTTGCCAAACTCCAAAGGGAGAAGGTTTAAAACCAATGTTTCTAAACAAGGTGAGGGTGGTGTTTCTAAGGGTGTTGTTGATCCCAGAAGGTGTTATTGTTGTTTTGAAATAGGACATATTCGTAGTCGGTGTCCTGTTTTAGCTAGAAAGAGGGCTTCAGCGTATATGCAATCAAATTCAGATTCGAAATCTGATGCAAAGCCCAAGATGGATGATGAAAAGGTTGTTACCAAACAACATTTTAAAAGGAGAAATTTTTTCAATAAATCTTACAAAGTTTTTGGTAATAATTCTACTTCAGATTCTACTGCTGATTCATCCATTCCATCTGTCAGGCAAAAGTGGCTGCCTAAAATGACTTCAAAAGCCACTGAGGATTTTTCAGAAGATACCGGTCGACCCAAAGCTGAATGCTTGGGTCCAGATACTCACTAATTGCTTGCTACTATGTGCAGGGTGCTCGAAAGCCAGCTGTTAACAACTTTTGGGTCGTTGATAGTGGAGCATCCAGGCACATGACGGGTAATATTTCCTTGTTGTCTGAAGTCAAACCAATTCAAGGAGGAAATGTTACTTTTGCTGGCAATAAAGGTGGGAAGATAACCGGTGAAGGAAAGATGGGTAACGAGAAGATTACTTTTGAAAAAGTCCAATTTGTGCAAGAGTTGCAGCACAACTTGTTAAGCGTATCTCAAATTTGTGATAAGCAGTACACGGCTGCTTTTACAAGTTCAGAATGCTTGATTCTGAAACCTGGCATTCGAATTCCTGAAGACTGGATTGTGATGCGGGCTCCCAGATTTCGGGACTTATATGTGTTAAATATGAATCAGACTTCATCTGCTGTATCTGCTACATGTTTCATCTCAAAAGCTACTGAAAAGGAATCAATTTTGTGGCATAGGCGCATGGGTCACATCAATTACCGAAAGATGAATTACTTGGTCAATCATTCGTTGGTAGAAGGCGTTTCCAAGAATAGATTTTCTATAAATGATGTGTGTGTCTCATGTAAGAAAGGTAAACAGAAAAAGAAGTCTCATCCTTCTAAGCGTTTGAATTCCATTGTCACTCCCTTGGAACTGCTTCATATGGATCTGTTTGGTCCTATGAATGTTCGTAGTATTGAGGGTAGTTACTATTGCTTAGTGATTACGGATGACTTCTCAAGATTTTCGTGGGTGGCATCTTTGGCGTCCAAGGCTGATACTCCAGATTCAATTCGGAACATGTTGTCTAAGTTTGAATCGTTGTACAAGCATAAAGTTTGTCGCATTCGTACTGACAATGGTTCTGAATTCAACAATGCCAAAATGAAGGATTTTTGTGGTTCGTTTGGAATTTATCATGAATTCAGTGCGCCGTATACTCCACAACAAAATGGAGTTGCTGAGCGAAAGAATCGAACATTGATTGAAACGGCTCGAACGATGCTAGCAGATGCACATTTACCAATTAAGTTTTGGTCTGAAGCTGTTCATACTGCATGTTATGTGCTCAATCGTGTTCTGATTGTTAAAAGATTTAACAAGACAAGTTATGAATTGCTCAGAGGTCGAAAGCCAAATTTGAATTTCTTGGAACCATTTGGGTGTTCATGCACGGTTCTCAAGGAAGGTGGAAAGTTTGATGCTAAAGCTGTTGAAGGCATTTTTGTTGGATATCATCATCCAATGAAAAGGGTTTATTTTACATCTTCCAAAACCATTGAGAATCATATGAATGTGGATTGTCATCGACATACCTTTCTACAACCTAAATCGGTTGATTCTCGAGCTTTTGATTATAATTCTTTTGTTGATTCGTTCTCGGCTGCACAAAAGAGTTCTGCTAAAGAAGATGAGTCTGAAATCTTATCTGCTGCTATCATGTATACATTGTCTACTCCTGGTTCCGGGTCATGGATTCCTAAGCTTCCTAATTCATCTGTCACTACTTTGTCTAGTCAGGATGTTTCTAGTTTAGAAACGATGAGTTCGTCTGACGATGATGATAAAAGTTCGTATCATGAAGCTGAGTCAACACCTGTTGACGATCCAATACTGTTACCAAGTACAAGTTCTTTGGTACCAGTTTCTTTACCGTTAGATGATCTTTCAAGCTCAGAAGAAGCAGATGCAAGTTTACCTAATAGTTTGGCAGATAATATTCCTGTTGCTGATTTAACTACTCTAAGGATACACACCATTCATCCTCAAGAGAATAACATTGGTGATCCGAGTTCTGGAGTTCGCACACGTCATCAATTAGCAGATTCCGTTGATGCTTTAATTGCTGAAATCAGGGATTCAGGAGTTCAGAATGACGTGTTTCATTCATGTTTTCTGTCTCAAGTTGAACCAACCAATGTCGATCAGGCGTTGGAAGATGCTTCTTGGGTTGAGGCTATGCAAGAAGAGTTGCAGCAATTTCAGAAATTGGGTGTCTGGCATCTCGTGGATTTACCCACTAATTCCAAAGAACCATGTGGTACTAAATGGGTATTTAAATACAAGAAAGATGATCGAGGCATAATTGTTCGAAACAAGGCTCAATTGGTGGTTCAGGGTTTCTCACAGATTGAAGGTGTTGATTTCAATGAAGTTTATGCTCCTGTTGCAAGGATCGAGGCTATCAGAATCTTTTTAGCTTTTGCGGCATATCATGGATTCAAAGTGTATCAAATGGATGTCAAGAGTGCATTTCTTAATGGGTTGATTCGTGAGGAAGTGTATGTGAAGCAGCCGCCTGGGTTTTATGATCCCGATTATCCAAACAAAGTGTACAAATTAGACAAGGCGTTATATGGATTGCATCAAGCCCCGAGAGCTTGGTATGAAACTTTATCTACGCACCTGCTGGAAAATGGTTTTCGGCGTGGAAAGGTGGATTGTACGCTGTTTTCGAAGAAGTTTGGAAAGGATCTGTTGCTTGTCCAAGTCTATGTGGACGATATTATTTTTGGAAGCACAAATGATGCGTTATGCAAGGATATTGAACGTGTGATGCAAACAAAGTTTGAAATGAGTTCTATGGGCGAGATGGGATAACATAAAAAAATTTTGGAAAATTCCAAAAATTTGAGAAATGTGATCCAACCTCGTGAGAAATGATAGTACATCAGTGAATGTTACTGACCATGGATAGACTAGATTGAAAGGCTGTAGATACTTGTTTGTTTCATTGAATGTGCCATTCATATCTGATACATGTTAGTATGATATAAAGATAATGCCTGTCTGAAATCTGTGGCGTACCATGATTCTTGTTTTTGTTTAATGCTGAGCTTATGTGAAAAATCCAAAAAGAGAATAAGAGATGGTCTTAGTGTATGCATGCTTTATTTTGCAAAGATTTAAACTTGTTTTATTTTCTTTATTTTGTCAAACGATCGGACTTTCTCTGCGTATCGAAAGATCGACCTGATTGTTGTTCGTTTGACGTTCTGCTTTATTTTCTTGGTGTTTAGTATAATCCATCGGACTTTCTCTGCGTATCGAAAGATCGACCTGATTGTTGTTGGATTATACGATTTCTGCTTTATTTTCTATTTCTTATTTTCCTAAACAATCGGACTTTCTCTGCGTGCCTACCAGCCGACCTGATTGTTGTTTGTTTAGGGTTCTGCTTTCTTTTTGCATGAAACACTATGAACCGATTGTCTCTGTAAATAAATTCTGTGATGAATAAGTGAAAAATAAAAAAATATATAGAATAAATCAGATTATCAATTACTTGAGTCTGTGGGTGCTATGATTTCTGTACTTGATAAACATACCTAATGCATATCAGAAAACTGTAAAAATTGATTTGAATTGGCTGAAATAAACATTATGTGTTGTATTCGTGGACAACTTGATTTGCATGCTGATTAGGTCGAAATTGAAGTGTGTTAAGAGCATCTCACTGATATGATCTCATGTTGTGATCTTTCTCACAAAAACATAAATTATGATAGTTAGTTGTTTGATTTCTGTTATTTTGTTCTTCAGAAAAGTTCAAAAAGATTTTAGGTGTGTTTTAGTATAAGTTTGAAAAATCAAAAAGATTTTAGTGTGTTTTAATATAATTTTGTCAAAAATCAAAAATATTTTCATTCTGCTTTATTTTAGATCAACTGAATTTCAGAATCGACAATCTGTTGTTTGATGAACCATAATCGATGCTAAATCAGATTATCATGTTTGCAATTGAAGAAATTGCACGTTTTTGATGAAAAATGAGAAATTTGATGAAAAGGGGCAATGTGGTCTTTTTCTGATCCGGCGGACCAACTGATCCGCCGGCGGATCAAAATGGGTATAAATGACAAATCTGATCCGCGAGAGTTCATAACTCGCGGATCACTTACATTTAACACAGAAACCCTCAAAAACCCCTGCATTCATATTTGTCTTGATTTCTCAGTCGTTAACGAAGCTCTGTCCGAAATTTTTGTTGCTACAGGTAGGTTGTTTGATTACGCACAGGTTGATGGTCTTGATTTCGACAATGGTGGTCTGATTAGGGTTAAAATTGAGTTTTAAAGTCTCGGTCTTTGAGAAAAATGGCTTGATGCTTGTTTAACCGGTTTTAACCGATGATTATGTGTATAAAACACATTGCGAGAGGCGCAATACTCTATGGAATGAACTCTTGTTCTTGGATTCCAAAACAAACACTTCAAAAGTGCATAAAATTCAAAGTGACTGTTCGATAAACTGTATCGTCCGCCGGATCAACTGATCCGCCGGACCAGATTTTCAAACTGATCCGGAGATGATCCGGTTGACCAATCTGATCCGCAGTCAACGAATTTGATCCGCCGGATTAAGTGATCCGCCGGATCAAGTGATCTGCTGAATTATGTGATCCGCAACTGGTCCGCCGGACCAGGTGATCCGGATGCACGAATTTGATCTGGGGCTGATCCGCTCATAAAATTTTTCAAAAGTTATTCGATTGAGCGATTTACTTAATATCAGAGATCGTCATTGAAAATTTTGATTATATTAACTGATTTTAATGACAGTTTGTTTTGTTGACTTGAACAGAAATGGCGGATTTTAAATCAATTGGAGAACAAAATGTGTGTGCTTTTCTTGATGTTGCAGAAAAATGGAGGCCACATTTTCTTAACATATTTGAGTTCATCCGACGATCGAGGATATTCTTTGCTGCTACTCATGAATGTCCGCCGTATAAAGACTTGTTAGTCATGTTCTGGAATTCAGCACAAGTAGATTGTTCGGTGACTCCATCAGTAATACGTGCAAAGATACTTGAAACTGATGTCATTATTTCTGAGGCTGATGTGCGGAGGGTTTTACGGTTAAATGATCAAGCTACTTATCCAACTGAATTTCCTGAAGAAGATGTGGTAGCTTTGCTAAAAAGAATTAAGTATGATGGACAATTGTATGTTCCATGGTATCTTAAAGCAAATCTGAGTCCTCCTTATAAATACCTGATGCACGTTATCATTAAATGTTTTGGAAATAGAACAAGAGGTCAAGAAGAGTTTGATTTGAAAGTGCTATCATTCTTTTGTGTATTGGTGCTGAACAGAGAATTCAATTTTTCTGGTTGGATCTTTAACTACATGAGAGAGAATATTCTGGTAAAACAAGTGCGGAGCATCATGTATCCGAGGTTTATACAGATGATCTTGAATGATATGCATCCGAATCTTCCAAAGAATGCTGCTGCCATTATTGATATGAAGCACATGAACAGAGTAGCTGTTGGAAAGATTCCAGTGTATTACAAGAGAAAGGGAAATGCAGTTGCTCCACCAACTAAACGATTGATTGGTCATCTTGCTAATCCTGATTATAGAGCTCCAGAGAATGGTGCTGCTAAACATTCTGACAGTTCTGATGATGAACTACACTATGATGATAATGGCTTTCCGACTGTGATTGTTGAAGATGAAATTGAGCAACCGGCTAATCAAGAACCTGTTGTGCAACAACCTGTTATGCAAGAACCTGTTCAGCAACAACAAAATCCAGAGCAAGTAACTTCTGAAGCTGTCAATGAGTCTGAACGGGTGAATGTTCCAGATGCTGATGCTACTAGATCTAAGGGAGATGATATTTTTGGTAGTTCGTCTGAAACTGATTCTGATTCTGGTGAATATGTTCTCATTCTGCATAATACAAGAGAAATTCCAGTAAAGAAAGGTTCTAAGGCTCACATTGAGTATTTGAAATCTCAGAATCAAGATACTTCTGTCTTTGAATCTAGAACCAAACAGGGTGAAGATACTGAAGATGATCCATCTTATACTCCTATGATGGAGGAGCCTGTTGCAAAGTCAAAGCCCATAGATAAAGGCAAAGCTCCTGCAGTTGCTTCTGGCAAACGTTTGAAGAGTGTGGCTGTTGGATATAAAGGAGTAAAGCCTGGTTCATTTCTTGCTGATGCCAGAAAATCTGGGCAAAGTCCTCCTAGCAAGAAGCAGAAAGGTGACAACGTCATCTACAATTCCAAGTCAACCAACCACCAAAACAGCTGATGTTCAAAGTTCACAACAACCTCTTAATCAGAAAGTTAACTATCAAAAGACCGTCTACTACTGGTTCTGCTTCCACGTCTTCAACTACTTCCACAATTTCGTCTACTGATTTAAAGCTCGCATTGTTTCAGGCTCGATTTGAAAGAGTAGAACATACAAACAAGGTGCAGGCTAAAGAGATTTCTGGGCTGAGGAATTTGTGTAAAGAATTGGTTGCCAGAGATCAATCTCATACAAAGGAACTTGCTCGATTAAAAGCTCAGGATGAGGCAAAAGATCGGGAAATTGCTCAGTTAAAGCAATTGTCTCTGTCTATGGGTGAGCAGCTTAAGCACGTGCTTACAGCTTTAGCTGCTCAGGGGGAGAAAAGGCCAAATCCTGAAGAAACTTGCAGAGAAGAAGAGGATTTGATGAAGTTTTTAAACGATGATCCTGATAATCCTGAAGGTGGTGCTAGTGGTGCTGGTACTGGTACTGATACAGCAGGAACATCATCTGCTGCTGCTGGTACAGCCACGACATCTCAGGGGGAGTCTACAGACAAAGAGATATATGATGTGACTCCGATATCAAGGGTTGAGATGAAAGAGGGAGAGTTGGTTAATCTTTTCACTAAAGAGCAACTGGCAGCCATATTTGCTCTAAATGTGGACGATGTTGAGAATGTGCCAGTTGCTGAGCCATATCAGGAAGATGATTCAGAAGAAGAAGTGGTATTTGAAGATGAACATGTGGAAGTGGAAGATATGACGGCAGAAGAATATCCCAATGATCCGACGATGTATGGGAATTTTTCTGATAACGACTATTCAGAAGGTTTTAATTTCTTTGGAAAAGACAGTGAGGATAAGGTTGAAACAGAGAAACCATCAGAACAATCTGAAGCATCTGAATCTGTTAATATGTCTGAAGAAGAGGAAAAGAAGCTGTTATTTGAAGCTTGGTTAAAAGATCAAAGGGCTAAGAAACTTCCAGTTCCAGTCCAAGTTGAAAAGTCTTCAAAACCTGTTGATCAGAAAAGGTTTTTTGATAGAAAAGGAAGACAAGCTTCTGGAAAGATTATCAGCTGGATGTATGATTCTGAACTCAAATGCTATGCTATCAAGAAGGAGTTCGGGATTGTATATCTGAAGAATGCTACAAGGTTCAACACATTACCTGTTTGTGATGTGAGGGACTTGGCTAGAAGTCCATTTTTGAATTCTGGAGGAAATATTTTGGCTGCTGTGTTTAAAGAGAAGTTAATTGAAGAATGTCAAGGAAGATTCAGGTTTTTGACTCCTCAAAGGCCAACTTACTCTGAGCATCCAACAGATATTCATCCTATCACAGGCAGACCAGTAGTGATTCTGAAATATAAGAAGCCGATTCAGCTCAAGAAGATACCTCTAAAAAGACTTGAACAAGATTTCATCAAGACTTTGAGGTGGTGGTATTATGATGAGGTGTCTGGAGAAGCTGTAATTGTGATCAAAGAAGATAACAAGGTTGTGAGAATCTACGACCCGATGTCATTGATAAATCTGTCAAAGAATGATATTGAAAAGCTACATTCTAACAAGATTCTCTACAAACCTGAATGTTGTGATCAAGCAATGCAATTTCAGAAGGTGATAAACGTTTGTTTTGGTGGTGGGATTCATGCTGGAAATAACAGAAGACGGGATTGGAAGAAGACAGAGTCAAAAGCTTCTGAAGACTAGCATAAGACAAGGGGGAATTTGTTAGAGCATATTGTGTTGTCTAGTGCTAGTTCTTAGTATTTTGAATATGTAAATTTATAAGTTTGTGTTTTATAGATCCAGCGGATCAGTGGCGGATCAGGTGGTACGCCGGACCACCTGATACGCTAGTAAGTTGGTCCGCCGGATCAGTCTCTATATATAGGTTTCAGTTTGATTCAGAGAGTGTGAGTGAGGTCTGAGCTTTCTTAAGTGTGTGTTTTACATGGTGTAACCTGAATACTCATTGTTCTCTCTGTTTTACAAGCTGTGATCAATATAAAGAAGATTATTTACCTTGTGTGTCCGAATCCGATTGTAATAATGCACTAGCAAGATCGATTACGTGTTTTAACAATCCCAATTCAACTTGCCGCTACTATACTACTCCACGATGGGTGCACTTGCTCGTGAATGTGGTGAAATAGTAGTAAGTTAAGTAAATCGTGTTTTATAAATTTAAAGGCTAAACTGCTAAAAATGTGTCACAAATAATACAATATTTTATATACACCACAGCCACGTCACGTATGTACTACTACCAACGATTGTGTGTGATTCTAGCTTAGCATACGATCGACATTGGTCGTGTGACAACCGGCAATTTCCCAGGTTAACTGCGTTAATAACTTGTGTTATCTCTCAATAACGTCTGTTACCTCGGTTAAATAGAACAGTTAATATGAGCACTGCATCGAGACGTCGGTTGACTAAACGGAATAATTATAATTTATGATTTTCTTTTTAAATTATATTTTATAATTTCATGTGGACGTTTTGTCATTTTATGTGACGATTATTTATAACTTTATGTGTTATATGTATACATATACACGTTGCATTTCACGATTTTATGTGTTAGCGTAGCACATAACCACATACGACATGCCCTAGTGGTTAGTGGCTTGGTTGTGAACCTAGAGGTCACAGGTTTGAACCTGGCGACCTTCATATTTTTATCTTTTGCTCATTTTTGTGATTTAGTCATTTGTTTGATTAGAAACTTTATGAAATGATTATTGGTAAATATAAAAAAATAACGTAAACTATTGAAATGGTTTAAATAATTATAAAGTGTCGTTTTTTTCTTTTAATATAAAGTAAACGGTTTTTGGACACGTGATTTAATATAATATTGATATATTATATTTTTCGCAATTTTTTCCGATAATCACTCGGATTTGGCAAACGTGTCATCCTCGACTTGCTATGAATCTCACGATCACTCTTTTTTTTCTTCCGCATACATTAGACTTATTCACTTCCAGTTGAACACACACTTACGTATATGCTCGTTAGGTGCTTGGTAGATTACAAGAGACCTGCTAATTGCTACTTGCTGTGTTACTTATCTGGATTGCTGTGCACCCTAAGGTGAGTTACATAACCTTTTACGTTACGTCCGGGTTTGGACGATAACACACACAAACACATTACACCTGGGTTAGGGTGATAACACGACAACTTTGATGTATGATTAAAGTACAAATCCAGTATATATCACATGTTCATGTAAAATGCTTTATTTTTCAAGTCCTTACTATATCGAACCGTTACTAGCAAATAGCGAGGGGATATTGGGTGGTACTACTGGGTCTGACAAACCCCACTCAGCGGGCACGAGATGCACCACCCGACTGGCGGTCAGACTAAGGACAATGTCAGCCTAAACTTATCGTGACCGAGTAGACACGGGGAAGGAAAATACATGTAAGGATGAAATCCTACACTTTTCAGATAGCTTCGGTTGCGAACGTTTTAGTGACATGAACTTAGGCTCGCTACCTACGATATGGGTTGTACTTGTAATATACACACTAACCTACGAATAGAGACTGTTGTATTCATACTGCATATTTATATTAGGTATACACAGGTGCTTATGTGAACTTACCAACCTTTGGTTGACACTTCCTCTTTAAACATGTTTCTCTCAGGTCGCAGGTGTTCGAGTATCACGAGTATGCATGCATGAGCCTTTAAAACCCTTTTATGGTTTTTCTACAAGTTATGTTATTTCGAATGTCAAATTTTGTGTAAATACTAAATATTTTTCATATGTTTCCGCATTTGTAAAAATCTGAAATTATATTATAATTTAATATGATGCAAATATTTTGATATTTAATGGTTGTTTGGTGTAACTAATGGACTGGGATCCTGGTTTGTTCACACCCCACATGGTAAAACTCCGTTAGTGGAAATTGGGGGTGTGACAGATTGGTATCAGAGCCCATGGTTACAGCGAACTAAGATTTTGGTCTTAGACTGTAACTGTTTTGCATTAGTGCACGCTTAAACGTTTTCCTCATGCATCATGATACTGACTCCAACGCACACCTGGTATTCAATATGTTGTATTGTTTCTATCATATAACTCTCATACACTTGGGAAGGGAGCCTGTTATTCTTGAGACGTCGTCAACATCTCTGATTTGTGTATCTCTTAGTTAACATCCATGGACAACGAGACGTCGAATCAGATTAGAGGATCACATCTTTGCTCTTGACGAGCCAATTGTTGCTCGAGATTATTCTAGTTTGAAAACTGGGTATAGTACCCAAACGATTGACATGTGCTTACCTAGGGAAGGTGGTATAATACCTCTCCCTGATCTTAAATCTTTCTCCTGGCATGGGAAGTTCTTGTTAAATTTGCTCTACATGTATCTTTGAACTGATCTGTTCAGCATTGAATGGATTCAAGTGGTCACCCAATGGGGATTTGTAACTGTTCTCATTATGCTAATTGTTTTCACATACGCCATGATCTTTTAAGATCCTTCCTTTCGTGTATCTATACTTATAATCTAACGGTACCTGATGTGGTCCGACCAAAATTTTCTCTTAATGTATCGGATTTTGGTCAAGTCGGTATGCGGGATAACTATTTTATGACTTCAAGCTAAGCTAGGGCCACTGTGATATGCCCTCTTCAAATCTTATTGAACTAAATTTCTAGTTGACTCGTGCCAAGTTGTTTATTCCAAGTAAGCGAATATTATGTCCTGGAGACTTGTCTTCTTAACGAATTCTGGTCAAGATAACTTTGGTTTAATGACCACATTCTTGATACCCATTCTTTGGATACCTCATATGTAGTTCGCCATACCTGGTAGCTGAAGTATGAGTAACTAGGGTGACCATATAAGGCAATTTACGGTGCACACGTAAATGTAATTTGAAGTGTATGGAAGTCCTTGTGCACTCTACTAGGCAAACTAATGGTTGTATTGGGTACAAATCCCTATATACATATATATATATATATATATATATATTTACTCATGAAATTTGAATGTTGAGCATGTTGATCTCAAGCGGATAGTTGAAGTCGCCTATCTTGTAAAACACTATCACACTTGATTTTGCCTCTTTACTTATGTATTCCAACCCATTCGAAAAACCTTAGAAATGTGTTGGGGATTATTAGTCCTGGAAGAACACCGTTACAAGACTTCCTTAACTATAAACGTTTATTGACGAAACCCCTTGACTAGTTTTGATTTATCTTGAATCATAACTCTACTTTCATGACCTTACTAGTCACATCAATCCCTTGAACTTTTACAATCGTGAGACGGCTTACATAAACCGTAACAAAAAAAAAGCCCAGATAACATTGGATAACCAAATGGAGGTGGTATATACCTCGAGCACTGGAACATATCTTTTGGCATAATACTTTTGTGAAGTTTCCTTATGCAGACTCGTATTCCCTGATATTTTATGCGCTAATCAAAACTCGTTGCCAGCAACATCGTCATGACCTCACAAACTACATACCCAATCAAACATAGTACCGCTTTTGTAATCCTTTATGTCTTGGTTAAGCTTTCTAGATTTGAACCAGCAAGTGTTACACTCCTTGTTAGTATTTCAACTAGTTAACATCAATGATGATGAGACTACCTTGTGTCTCTATCGCTATAACAATACAGAGTCTTTCATGAAAAATCTAATTACACTCATCGAGTATGAACCTTTTTGTTATCTATATCTAAACATCAAACCGGTAATTTCTCTACTTACGCATTGAGTACACCAGGTAATCCATACATTTTGTATATTTATTAACGCTTCTGTCATAATTACCTACAAGGAAGAATAGGCGGTGGTAGGCTTAGAAGAGTTTTTGCAACTTAAACTTTGGGACGCTCGACAAACTTCTGGTACACGGATCCTCATCATGCTTTTCAGAGAACTTTTATTGATGAACCCTGGCTTGAACTTCAACCGAATGATCTGCTTTAAATTTTGGATCGTCTTGAAATCCGAAGCGTTAGGATACCCGCACTACGCGTGTTAAACTCTCAGAGATTTTCACTAGAATGACAAAGCCTACGCATATTACTGGTCTTGTGTATGGAAACACCTACACTTTTGTTTGCACAACGTATTGAGGTTTTAATCTCTCACCCCCTTTGCATTCTAACGTATGGAAGAAACTTGACGAACCCTATTTCTGTTAGAAATATCTAATATGGTTTGACTAATAGCTAGTTACGGTAGGTATCTGGTACGCCTTCAAGGTGCTGGTAGTGTGGTGGGTTAGCTGCAGTACACTCTATATAAAAACATTAGTGGCATGTTGAATGTGGGACCAATATCAGACCAAGGTTGACTTTAGAGTACACAAGAACCTCATCTGGAGAAATTCCATCTAACGGGACTATGTCCTTGACAATATTGCTTAATTCTACTTCCTCTGAGATTACAAATATCTCTTACGTATTTCTACCAAAAGAGACGTACCTGAAATAATCAAAATTCATGCTTTTAATTGTCCGAGTCTAGAAGAAAGACTACTAAACGAACTTCCTGTTATGATTCGGTTGTAAGTTCTGACTCAGATGAACACCAACGTTTTAGAAACCAGAGATTTTTTTTATGTCTCTTATGAACGACAAACCGCATGATCGAATGAACAACTTCAACTTTTATAAGTACATGTTATGAAGTAGATCGACTTTCGTTTAAGGGAAAACTACTTTTAAATCGACAGTGCCTTTTGATAAACTTTCCACCTACCACTAAAGAGATACTCTCGATCCCTTCCTATGAAACACATGATTTAACCTCTTAATTCGTGGTAAACGTGCACTAAACCCTAACAAAGTTCATATGTACGGTTATCCAAAACCGAAACCGCTTTAAATACCCTGATGCTCTGTTTTTCGAAGACACACGTCTATTTCATGCTCACGTTGTGCAATAGGTTCAAACACTATTTAAACCAATATTCTGGAAAGAATGACTCATATCGCATGAAGTGCGAGAACCCCAAGTAGATTAGACATATTTGTGAACTTAAGCAATGAATACCCCTCTTGACAAGATGCTTACTCTATGGAACTGTATAACCGTTGACACGTTCATCTCGATATCTATCGATGCGAATTTCTTGCCAACTCTTGTCAAGCATGTTGGATATTTCTCTTTGAACTCTACACTATCTATTACGTCAGTTACACCCACCTAGTTTATATCTCAACCGGTGCCTTTCTAAACTCACATGTCATACTTGGGAATGTGTAATTGCGACAACCATATGCTGCTACCTCAACACTCACTTGAATTCCTGAGCCGAGCTATTGGTGCTCTTATCCTCAAATTTTCTATCCTCATATTTCATTTCATGCATCTTTCTGTAGGGCACCTTCGATTATCGGTACCTCACAGTTTACACTTTTATTTTGATTGAACTTTTGTCCTTTTTTTTTGACCTTTACGAAGGGTAATATGTATGATGATATGTTCTATGGTGTTGAACCCCTGTTTCAATTTGAACCTAATTGTTTACATTAATACCAGAATTAATTCGTAGCAGAATTTAGTAAGATAATTTTTTTTAGAAACAATCTTCTAAATGTTATCTTTCATTATCTTCTACATTTTTTTTAGTATTTCTTAGTATGATCAATTGTTGAACCATTTTAACCATGATAAATAATTTGTTTGCTTCTGATCTTCTCATGAGAAACATTTACAAAACATATGTGTTTATCCATGCTAAATTTGAGAATCTAAACCTATGTTTAGGGTATAGAAACATAATAATTGTTGAAGTGATGGTTTAAACACAAGTTGCGTAGAATTGCCTGATTAGTTATGTGTATGAAACGTGTTAGGAACTAGAAAATGACCTGTTATGAATGCATTAACTTGATTGAGTATGAAACCATACACCATATAAGGTCCTAAGTCTTCTACCTCGGTGGGAATGACAAGACTGTGTGAAGTTGCCCTGTCAACTTTGCACCGTATGGGTTGTGTTGGTTAGTGTATGAACTTATATGCTAGAGATATGCCATGTTAGGGTAGTATTCTAGTATATATGGTGTTGGGACAATTATATGCGTGGTATAGTAAAACCTTTATGATAGATTGCATGCTACTATACGTTAACCGTATCAACCATTAAAGGAAGCCTCCATAGAGACACACATGTTATCTGAACCATTGTTGCATGAAATGTGAATTTCAATGTGGTGATGAATCATGTAAACTTAAGCGTTCGAACACTATAAAGTACTAAATCAACCAATGGGTCCTCATATTAACATGAGTAGTCTTGTGTAATTCTATGCTATTTGCTAGTTGGTAGGCAAATTTAGGTGTTTACAATTTTTTAGAAAATAGATCTATTAGACAAACACTGATTGACTTGATACACACAACTTCCTCGTATTTAAATTCCTCTATCTTCAATTCACCTGGGTCATTGGTGAATGTGAATACCTTAAGTGGAAATGTGAAATGAAACGAAAATCTCACTCCTAACATTTGGTACGATAGCTGAAGTTTACATGGACATGTGATGGTCCCTTCATCACACTGAAATTTTGATTTCAGACACTTATGTTGTCTTCTTACTTGTTAAGCCTGACCACTTGACACGATCCCTGTAATGCAGTCGTTCGACTATTCACATACAAACACTTGATTAGAAAATCACTTCCAATACTTTTGAATTGTAATCCTTTTCGAAATCCTTTAAAACTTCGACATCTCCTCGACATGGGGTACATACTCTTGGACATAACGACCATCACTCCTTTCATGGTAGAAAACCTAAATTCTTCGACATGTACTGTGATAACTGAAAAAAAATTATTTCCCATTTTTCCATCATTCCAGCCAACTAGTGAGCACACCTCAAGCATTACTTTAATTTTTGGGACGAAAATTCCTTCAACTTAGGGATGATGTGATAACCGGAAATTTACCATGTTAACTTCGTTAATAACTTGTGTTATCTCTCAATAACGTCTGTTACCTTAGTTAAATAGAACAGTTATTATGAGCACTGCATCTAGATGTTGGTTGACTAAACGGAATAATTATAATTTATGATTTTTTTAAAATTATATATTATGATCATGTGAACGTTTTGTCATTTTATGAGACGATTACATTTATAACTTTATGTGTTATATGTATACATATACACGTTGCATTTCATGATACACGTTGCATTTCACGATTTTATGTGTTAGCGTAGCACATAACCACATACGATTTTACGATTAAACATGTTGGTGTTCTATGATTTTATGCGAACCACTTATATGATTATAAGTTTGTATTTTATGATTTCAAGTGACAAATCAAGGTTTATATTTCATAAACATTGCACACCGATCCGACTCTGACAAACACACGTATATATATGGTTACAGTTATTCCTCGTTAACTCCGTTAGAGTTAACTAACGACTTGTAACTTCTAGGGGTCATTCCTGTCATTTTATAAACTTCCTAAACTTCATCTAAATGAGCTATGTTCTTAAGGGACCAGAATTTTCAATTAGAGGAAGTCTAATTGCTGCCATAAAAGAAAGAAAAAAACGGAACGCTCGGTTCATCCTTCACCTCGCGAAACCGAAAGTCGAAATCAAATCCTCATCAAAGCTTCAATTCAATTCGCAGGTTACTACTGGATTCAATGATTTCACTCTCTCATTTGGTTGATTATAACTTCATTTGATCAAAAACAACAAACTTTGAGCTCTAGTTCTAAGACCTGCAAAAGACACAACACCATCACTGACCTTAACTTCCGTTCTGTCGATCGCCACCCAACCACCACTGTTTCACCACCATTCTGACACCATCGAGCCCCTCTTTGACTCCAGTGACATCGACGATCGAATGGGAAACGATCGAGTTAAAATGGAACCAAAATTGAGGTATGGATTCCCACAAGTTTTTCGTTTCAGTTCATACACTCGTTTTCTGTTTTTACGAATTTCCGGTGACCGAAAAATAAATCCGGCGAGTTATGAATATCATAATTCTTTTCAAAACTGGTTTACATCATCTGATCTAGCCTAGTGACTAAGGCTCACGATTTATATCCTAGGGGTGCCAGTTCAAGACCCGCAAGCGTCAATCTTTTTTCTCTAATTTTATATATTTCGATTTCGTGAACTATTGATGCTTAGAAATATTTCCGTTCGAAATGAAACCAAGGATAACCCTTGGCACAGTGGTTAGGTCGTTGTTCGAAGACCTTGAGGTCGCGGGTTCGAATCCTGGCCTCATTCTTTTTATTCCTGAGTTTTACTAAACCCGATTTTGACCCTCTGTTGTTGTATGAAGTCGCCCAGATCGAATCTGCTAAACATCGGGGACATGCCCTAGTGGTTAGTGGCTTAGTTGTGAACCTAGAGGTCACAGGTTTGAACCTGGTGACGTTCATATTTTTATCTTTTTTTATAATTTTTGTGATTTAGTCATTTGTCTGATTAAAAACTTGCATGAAATGATTATTGGTAAATATTAAAAAAAAAACGTAAACTATTGAAATGGTTTAAATATTATAAAGTGTCGTTTTTATCTTTTAATATAAAGTAAACGGTTTTTGGACACGTGATTTAATATAAATAGCGGTTTTCTCTAATAATTATTCGTGTCATCGTGATTTAATATGTATATATGTATGTATTTATGTTGGATCTTTGAACTTAGAAAATATATTATTGATATATTATATTTTTCGCATTTTTTTCCAATAATCGCTCGGATTTGGCAAATGTGTCATCCTCGACTTTCTATGAATCTCACGATCACTTTTTTTTCTTCCGCATACATTAGACTTAGTCACATCCAGTTGAACACACACTTGCGTATATGCTCGTTTGGTGCTTGGTAGATTACAAGAGACCTGCTAATTGCTACTTGTTGTGTTACTTATCTGGAATTGTTGTGCACCCTAAGGTGAGTTACACAACCTTTTACGTTACGTTCGGGTTTGGACGATAACACACAAACACGTTACACCCGGGTTAGGGTGATAACATGACAACTTTGATGTATGATTAAAGTACAAATCCAGTATATATCACATTTTCATGTAAAATGCTTTATCTTTCAAGTCCTTACTATATCGAACTGTCAATAGCAAATAGCGAGGCGATATTGGGTAGTACTACTAGGATCTGACAAACCCCACTCAGCGGGCACGAGATGCACCACCCGACTGGCGGTCGGATTGAAGACAATGTCAGCCTAAACTTACCGTGATCGAATAGAGACTATTGTATTCGTACTACATATTTATATTAGGTATACACAGGTGCTTATGTGAACTCACTAATGGACTGGGATCCTGGTTTGTTCACACCCCACAAGGTAAAACTCCGTTAGTAGAAATTGGGGGTGTGACAGATCATTGTAACATCCCACATTGGTGGGGAGGAGAACTAAGCACTGCTTTATAAGGGTGTAGATATCTCTCCAACCAAGACGCGTTTTAAATCCGTGAGGGGCGGATGCCTGAGGGCATGCCGGCTGCCAAAGTGGACAATATTTTGGTTACGACGGGCCTGGGTTGTTACAGGTCGTGGGTATAGGTCTTGGGTTTCAGCAAGGGTTGATTTGGATTCTATCTAGGTATCTTGTCTTGTAAGGTAAATTGGATGTGGTCCCTACCCATCTAGTTCACCAGAACTTGCCGCTTTGTCTGGATAAGAAGTCCGAAACTCCAAATCTTGTTTATCATTGTTTATGTTTATTTATCAATTGTGATTATCTATGTTATGCTATAAAATTGTGATGATCTCTGTGAATCTAAGTTGTGCTATTATTTGTGATGATCTCTATGAATGAAAGTGAAGCTATCAAAGGTATATATGTTGCACCCATCACCCAGTCGTATTCTACTTTCCCTAGTCTTGCTCCTAAGGTAGGGGAGACTATAGTCTTCGGTCTTCAATTGGTCTTTTGGTCAGTCATAGTGTGGTCTTTAGATTTGATTACTCACCTTCGGTTAAAAACCCTTAAGTTTTGTTGTGTCAAGCTACCCGGTGTCTATATCTCTCTGCCACAATCCCCAATGTTTGTACTAGAAGGATCAATTGTCTATTGTCTGGTGTGTGAGTTGGGATGTTCTCCGTAGGCAACCAATAAAACGTATATAAACATCAATGGTACTTTTAGGGTGGACTGGGGGTCAGACCAAGAACTGTGTGTGTATGTGTCTGGTTGTTGGTTGTAACACAAATCCATGTCAAATTCTTTGTGGCCGATCCTAACCTAACCTTTTTGGTTAGGTGAAGATTGGCATCGGCGTAATCGATTCAGTAATCGAGAACATATTCCTATCCTCGATGAAATCTTTTATGTCGCATCTATATTTCGTTCTAAGTTCAAAATATATTTGGTACTATTAAGACCCTTATACTACTTTTCCTTAATAGTGCTAAGTCTTTACTAACTTCGGGATGAAATTTCTTAAAGTAGGGGAGACTGTAACATTTGCAGTTTACCCGGTTGTGAACCCGGCCCATTTGAAATTTCGCGTTTTCCCGATATAAGGATTTAACAATACAGGGAGAAATCTTCAGTTATGTATACCTCCAAATAATGCTTTTAAATAATTCATAATCATTTTTCAAAGAAAAATATTTAATTAAAAGCTTTAGGAACCAATTGGGTTTTTCAAATCGAAGATAAAGCAATTTGCGGTTTTTACGCGATTTAAGTACGCGATTCGTCGTTAACCGGGAGATCACGTTTTGAGTATCGTATGTCAGATTTGGTATATATTTATGACTCTATTGGTCTTAAATCACAACTCAAGTCATCATACATAAGTCGAGTCACGAAACGTTGGTGAATTTCCTAAAAGTGATACGTACGTCGAAAACCGATAAAAAAACGTGTTAATTGAATTTAATGGTCAATCGTGAATTGTTATATATCATGTTTGTACTCGATGTTAGTAGAATAAATGAAATGAATCTAATAGTGATAAAATGGGAGGCCAAAACCTTGAAAACCGCAACTAAACCGTCGATTCTATGCATTTGTCAACAAAAGTCAAAGGAGGGCCGACCAAGGTGGCCGGCTCGCGGTACGCGATACCTTCCTCCCTGGCCCGTCACGATATGTGACAACCTCTAATGGGAAAACCCTAGATTTCTTTGCCATTTAAACGTGTTAAGCCTTATTTTCCCCATTTCTTCACCACTAAACCCTTATCAGCCGCCTCAAACCCTAAACCATCATCCTTTACCACCTCCTTGAAGATTTTTGATCAAAACAAGTAAATCTAGGCCCAAATCCATCATCATATTCATCCTCTATCACTGGTAAGCGTTACATCTTATTTTTGTTTGTCTTAAATGCATCAAGATTCAATTTTTTGTGTTAGTTTCGGGCTGATCTTTGTTATTCATGTCTTAATATGTATAGATCTAATGATATCCATGATAAAAATGTGAACTTTGGGATAAAGGTTACGTTTTTATGATGATAATGTTGAATCTTGCATGTTTAGTGTTAAAGACTTGATACTGATGCATGTTTGTAAATAAATGTGTCATTTTTATGATAGATCTAAGGTTAGATGGTTAAAGTGGCATGATTGAAGTTATAGGATCATTAAACGTTAAATAGATGAATTAGGGTTATCTTCAAAATAAATGTAATTTTTGTAAATATATATATATACTATCTTAATATATATATATATAGAGAGAAAAAGTTAATGTGTTGAAATTTTAAGAGTTTTACAACTTTGAAAGCATTGTGTACAAGTCTTTTATGCATAAAATCTTAAAAATTAGGTTGAAAATGTCTTGGTTTCAAAACTCCGCAAAGTCTACTGACACGGAAGAAACCTCAGTGCTCAGGTCAAACTCCCTAATTTATGCAATTCCTGCTTCACCCTCATCTCAGATCACCCAAATCGGTATGCTAAACTTCTTCGTTCTCCCCTTTCTTTTACACAGAGCCTTAATCTAGCTATCTTTTTTCACAGTGACTTTGAAGAAAGCAGAAATCCAATGATTCCTCTCAACACCATCGCTAATCCGACAGATCATCACAATCCTTTCACGCGGATTGCTCTCAATTTGGAGGTTTCTTCTTGCAGCCCTCGAATTGTCACATCGAATCCGTTCTTCATTTATATCTCTCATCTCATACGAGCATCGGAAACCTAATATTCTCAAGCAGCGTTATCAAATCTAGTCTTTGTCTATTCTCTTCGCATTCAAGATGAAAGAATGCAGAGAATCAGGATCCTTTCAGGTATAGAAACAACAGTTCGATTTGAAATTTGAATGAAATTCAAATCCTCGATCTTTAATTACAAAATATCTTTCACTTCTTAAATCTGCAAAGCGACTTGGATTAGGTACTGCCTCATCTTCTCCCGTCGATTACTAACCTCCGCTGCTCTTGATTTGTTGTAGCGATTTCTCATGAGTTGGATTTCAAGGAACCTCCACGTTTTGATTTGGCTATGGAGGAGTGATATGAGGGGCTGATTACATCTCCAATATCCTTGTAAGTTTATATTCATCTTTGATGTGTATTGTATTTGATTTAGTTGTCCCGATTATGGGAGAATATACTGCTGTTTCTTTGACTATTGGGTCGGTTGAGGGTTTTGTTCTTCAAATCTAGATTTGTGTTGCATCCTCTCACTCCCAATTTCCCAATAGCATTAAAATTAGAATTATAGTATTGATAATGGATGCAAATAATTCATAGCTAGCAAATTTGACAAATTTTACTTTTTAACATTGTGTGCAACTTTTACAGGAATAAATAGTGTGATTTGTGCTGTAACTATTGGAGCTTATTACCTCAGGTCGCTGGAAAATGAATTGAGAATTGGTTTTGATATCTAGCTCTGGTATATTTTGAATCTAAGTTCAAGAGGTTAACTTCCAGTTAAACGGTTTCCATTCAAAAGCCTTTGTTTATAACACTAGATAGCTGCATCTCAAAAATATGGTCAGGGAAGTATGTTCACTTTTTTTTTATCCTTTTTTGTTCATGTATATGAGTTGGTGTCTAAACAAAATCACAACCGCAACACACATAACAAGAACATTCGTTTTAATATTAATGCGATCAGTAGTTATCATCAGAAAAAAATAAGTGCAGAGAGATTGAATTATATAACTTTGATATGCTGTTATTTCATAACTTTGCTACTCATTGTATAGGGCTTTAAAAACAAGCCCGACTTTTTTATGGAATCATCTCCTAATCTTTGAGAGTGAGTTGGTTTTACAAACTTAGCCAAAAGGAGAACATGCATGTCATCATATTAGATAGACTTAAGAGTGATATAGCAAATCATTTGGTTTAAAAAATTTAGGGATAATATTGTATATGCCCATATTCGATGAACATTCTGCAAAGATAGCCTCTGAATTGAGCAATACTTGTCCATGTAGTGAGGTTAGCGGACCTTTTTTTTAACTGTTGATGTGAGATTGTTTAATTATTTTTTATTATTGATTAAACTGTAGCATAGTGGAGATTGAATACTTAGACTAACAAAAATAATAGATACCAAAAAGACACATACCAAACAACCAGATAAACAAGTTTGATGCTATTAACATGTGGAGACGGGTCCAGGTTGGTTTCACCAATTAACAACTGAATCGAGTTGGGTTGGATAACAATCATTAGAGTTATACAAGTGTAGAAAAGTTTAAACCTCTTTTTTACAATCTACTTCTATTTGTTTTAATATTAAAAGAAGACCCACCTTGCAAACAGGTGTTTGAGTCTCTGAATTTCAGCAGCTTGTTCAGCAATTACTTGTGACTGATCAGAGATTTTCTGGTTGGCCACTTGTAGAGAATAGTTCAGCTGATCATTCTGACCCTGAAGATTTTCAATCTCAGCTTCGAGTTCCATAACATGTTCAGACTTAGCAATGGTCGAGCTGGCAACAACATCACTAGTTGTTTCAACAGTGGTAAGTACAGTTTCGACAAGCTTTTCCAATAGTCTCATATGCAGATCCATTATCCGTGGCTGAACCTCAGGAAGTGGAGAGATGGTGGATGACCTTTGAGCTGGATCAGGTTGTGTATCTGCTGGACCAATGACTTCATAACCAGATTGTGAACCGGGCTTTCTCCTAATCTTAAGTTTTTCAGTGCAAGACTTGCTTCGTTGAGCTCTGACTATCATGAAATCAGAGGACAAGTTTCTATCTTCAGCGGTTGTTGTCAAATTTTCTATACTAGTCTTTGAGGAAATAGATGAGGACTATCAGGCTCATCGAGATCATAAGCAAGATCATCTTGAGCGACAGACACTGAAGTCTCATCATCAGCTCCATCGTCTTGCAGTGGATCATAGCTTTCATCTGATGTCGATTGTTGTGTCTGAATTATAGTGGCCCTGGAAGATTCTCCAGTCCTCTGTCTCTTCCGAGGGTGAATCCCTTCAGGTTGTGCAGGACTATCATCAGAGTCCGGGGAGTCAGACTCTTCATCATCATGTTTGTCGTCTCCTTCCTCAGTTTCTGATGAGACCACATTCACAGGACTTAAAGTATGTTCAATATGCTCAGATGCTTCAACACTAGCACCCTGGAGATTCCCAAGGTCTTCAGCAGCAGCAACAGGATCAGTAATAACTAGTGCATTTAAATACAGTTGAGGTTGGACTTGAGCAGCTACAGGATTTTCAACTTGAGCTTCTACTGCAGCTTCACCCATTTGAATATCTTCTTCATCACCTGCAGGAGCAATCCGAGCAATCATCTCAGGAAAGAAAGGTACATTGATCCCTTAATATTTACCTTTATGGTATTTACTGTAAGAGCCAACATTCATTGAGCTAGTGGAGAAGGTGTCTCCTTGCTTGATCAAGGTTGGATAATAATGGTCCAATATAGCTTGAATGAACCAAGGGTACATCAGAAACTTCTTCGCCCTTCCAGTAGGGTGTAGGTTCGTAATCATCCACTTCATAAGTTGGTGAGATAGATTGAAACCCTTACTAGTGACAACCCCGTGTAGAGCACAGGCGGTTTCATCAACAAAATCATCTGGAGCGGCCTTTCTATGCCCAAAGGCTGAAATGAAGAAACTGATTATAAACCCCAGTTGATTGGAAATAAAGTTTTGAGTATCTTGTTGCTGACATTTGGGAGAAAAACTCCAGAATATCCCATCCTTGTGATAGTTGACTGCCACTGAGTCCTTGTGAAGGTCTTGGGCATGTCAGCGTCTTGTAAGTTCAGGAGAGTTCTGATCTTTTCTTCAGTAATTTCAACATCAGTGTTCTGGATTCTGGACTTTAACACATTGGTACCATCATCAAGATGTACAGATTGAGCATTGTTCAAGAATGTTTCAATGATGTGTTTATAGATGACAGGGTCAATCTGCATGGCTGTTACCCAAGTTGACTGTTGCAGTATGTCAATTGCTTGCTCATTAGCTCCTTCCCAGTTCTTGTTAAAAACACATCTTCCGTTGTTCAACGACCATATTCTAAAGATTCTACAGCTTGTCTGGGAGGCATCTGCACATATAGAATTACAGGATTATATCTGAGTTGAAACTAGATGAATGTCATGTCACACTAGACTCGTGATAGTGACAGAGCTTTTCATATGAGAATCAAAGACATTAACTGACTCACACAGTGCATATACTTCAAAATGATCAGAAGCAACCAGAATATCATGATTAACAAGGCAAAGTATCATTGGAACTTAAATGTATTGTGTGTGTAATTGAAATTTGGAAAACAAGGAGCCAGATCTAAATCTCCATCAATTTTAACTAAACTGAAAGTTTTGCATGAGAACTACAAATGACCCACAAATTTTAATCTAAATCAATTTTATCTTGATTTGTTGTTGAGCCAAGGAAAAAATAGTGATAACATCTACTACTTAGACTCAACAATAGTCAAGAATACCAAATTTAGGAACTTTTGACAATCTAGGATCAGAAACCTAAAGACTTTAAGTTCATTTGGTATAAAATGAGGTTTTAGAATTCCAGTTTGTCAACTCAGTTCCAGGAAAGTCACTTTACGACTTGGTTCCACCCAAGCTTGTGAATCTCTTGATTTGGTGTTTTAAGACTGAGAAAAAGGAAAAACTTATTCTAAATCAGCACATTGATGTATAGGACAGACAAATTAGAATATAGCATGTTTATCCTATTTCAAAGACCAATTAGATACATGCAATAAATGTAACACTGACTAGTTATGCTAACAGAACAAACCTAGTGTATCAGAAGTTCAAACACTGATCTAATGGCACGAAGACTTGACTCAAGTCTGCTAAGCTGGAAAACAAGTCCGCTAGAAACTCATCAAGTTCGCTAAGCAGAAAAACAAGTCCGCTAGAAACTTATCAAGTTCGCTAAGCAGACTTGAAGTTCGCTAAGGACTAAATCAAGTCTGCTAAGATCAGTGAGATTTCACATGCAGATACATAACACTTAGAATTTACTATGAAGTGTCTAAATCACATTTCAACAACAACTGAGACTGTCTAAAAGTAACAGAGTCAAGTTAACACATATGAACATGCTAGAGGTCCCTAATGGGTCAAAAAGTTTAATTTTGAACTTTAAAGGACAGAATGTGGTGATCTATGCTTAACAGATTAAATGATGGCTTTAACATGTTAAGTTCAATCCAAACAAACAACTCAAGCACATAAGGATAAAAAAGACACATAATCAAGTCACCAAATTCACATTCAAGCAAGATACTCACATAAGTCTCATAATGTCAATTTCATGCAAAATTTGACTTAGTGAAATCAAAATGACCAAAAATGTGTTCAATCAGAGCTTAGTCACCTAAGATAGTTCACATGAGCCTAAAATAGATCATGGATCACACCCTAGGTAATTATGCTCACTAATGATCACATGGATGATAAAATCAGCTTAAATAGGTCAAAACAGTCAGACAACTTTAAGTTTTGTGTTAAATGAGTCCAAGATCCCTTCACCTGAGTTATGGACTAGTTCAAGATCCAAGTGGATCCTAAACAAACTAAACCACCAGTGTTAGGCTTAATTGGATGTCAATCAACACAAAGAGAGCAATTTGCAAGTAAAGTTGACAAAAGATGATGATCTACCTGATTAAGAATATAAATGCTAGAATTGAGAGTCACATACCTTTGTGAAGATCTATAGGTGACTAAGATCTAATCTAAGATGCAGTGAATTCTCAAATGACTCAATGAGTAATCTGCTAGGATCAAGCAATTTATATTACAAATCAGACAAGATTTAAATTAAACAAACACAATAAAGATTTGCCCCTGTGTAGCTAAGTTTGAGTCTTAACTCAAGTTCCCATTTGTTAGAACATTATACCTTTTTGATGATCTAAAATGTGCTAAGATCACAAGAAAGAGATACAATGATCTTGATCAATATCACAATAGTAACAATTTCTGTTATGGGATCAGAAAAGCTAAGTTAGACTCAAGAGATAGTCAAACACAGAAAGTATTGGCAAACACTTACACAAATTGAGTTAAAGACATAATTGAGGAAAAATTGAACTCAAACCATCAATTTGACTAATCACTAGTTATTTACAGTTTTAAGTTCTTGATTCATCAACTAGTCAATAATTTTTAATAAAACAAAACTGTTATTGGAGACAGGGTGAATTCCATACAATGTATGATTCTCTATGTCAATCCAACTTCAAGGTCAAGAATTTAGGAACTAACTAGGTTGCTAACTTAGGTCAAAAAGGGCACCTCTACTTAGTATAATTTGAGCATCACAAACATGACAGCAGCAGCCATTATGAATCTGAATTGAGAAACCGAATTCCAAAATTTTGAGAACTTAAAATTTCTAAGTACCCTAAATAACAGAGATCACAACTTTTATAGTTCTTAGTTTAACAATACAAACAATTTCCATGGTTCAAACTAAACAACTAAAGCAAACTTAACCAGCTGTTATTAAATACTCATAGAAATTTTGTGTTTAAACACCTTCATCCGAACCCCTGTTCACAACATTCTTGGATTTAAAGTATAAAATTTGTGAGGTGAGATTCACATACCTTAATCTTGATCACAAGTGAATTAGGAACAAGAAAGAAATGATTTGAATCTGTTCAATCAACAAATTATAACATTAGAACCCTAATATATCTACAATCGCACTATACGGCTCAAGAACACTAACGAGATCAAAATTAACCTAAGTATAATGTAAAATCAAACCTGTAATCGCAAGAAGAGTGAGAGAATCAACCCTAGATGCAAGTATTATCACAGATTCAAGAGATACTATGGCGATTCAATCGCACAGTGAGGGTGGTTGAGTCGCCGGTTCGAGAGCGAGCGAGTGTTTTTGAGAGTTTGAATGAGTGAATAGGAAATCTGATCAAGTCCCCCTTTTATACGATTACGTTTAGCGAACTTAGAAATATCTAAGTTTTTAAACAAGTTCGCTAAAAACAGTTTCCAAGTCCGCTAAGAGTAAGCAGACTGAGACAAGTTTGCTAAAGGGAGATTCACGTTTGTACAAGTTCGCTAAGGCCTGAAAGAAGTACGCTAAGCCTAAAAGAAGTTCGCTAAGGCAAGGAAAGTTCGCTAAGCCTAAGTAAGTTCGCTAAGGCTTGAAACAAGTACGCTAAGGCCTAACTGAAACTTGAGAGAAAAATGAAGTTTTCTAAGTAATAAATGAAGTCTGCTAAGGTGTAAACAAGTTCGCTAAGAACTAGTTTAACCTCAGTTGACTTTTAACAAGTGGAGAAGTTCGCTAAGGCAAAAACCTTCTTAGCGCACTTCTCAAACACTTGATTAAAATTTTTAGAGAATAAACAAGGGAGAAGTTCGCTAAGGACAAACTCTACTTAGCGGACTTCAAATCCAAAAAAAAAATATTCTAAGTATATAAGAGAAGTTCGCTAACAATAAGTGTTTAGCGGACTTCTCAAGACTTAGACAAGTTTAAAAGAATAAAAAATTTAACAGAAAAGGAGAAGTTCGCTAGGGACTAAAGTCAACTTAGCGGACTTCTCGCCTGAGAGTTAAAATGAATATAAGGGGAAGTTCGCTAAGAACAAATTTGTTCTTAGCGGACTCCAAGTAATAAAGGACAAGGGAAAATTTTAAAGAAAAAATTTTACAAGTCAGGAACAAGTTCGCTAAAGGCAAACAAGTTATCAAACCTATGGATTGTTCTTAGCGGACTTGCCTCAAGATGAAGTTCGTTAAGGCAAACACAAGTCCGCTAAGACCAGAATTTTTAAAAAAACAAAGAAAAAATCTAAGTTTTAAAATTTCACCAAAACTTTAAAAAATTAAACTTTAACTACAAGACCAAAACCAAAAGGCATGTCTACCACCAGTATCCTACCAGGAAGATAAATTTTATATAACAAAGTCAAGTATAAGTAAATTTCAACATATTTGACTCAGACACATTTAGCAACAACAATTTGACTTTTACTGGTCAAAATTCCACCCGAACTCAAAATTTCCATTTTCATCCGAGTTGGGTCAATTTTCCACCCGAACTCAAGATGTCATTTTCTTTTAAGTTGGTTAACTTAAAACCACTTCAAGGATTGATTCTAGCACAAGTTGGTCATTTTACACCAAATTTGGAAATTTAAGTACTTTGACTTAAAATTCACCTATTTTTTCATGGTCGTGGTCAGACATGTTTAGAATCATACCGGTCATTTACGTGATCAATAACACTAACAATTCTAATCACCTTTCGTATCCGGTACCCTAAGTCAGATTGTCGGTATTGTTTATCCACTTAAGCTCAAACAAGGTAATTTTCAACATATTTCTGTGATGTATTTATCATGTTTTATCCGATTAGTGAAATATGTGATTAACCTTATATACAACTTAAGTAACCAGAATCCTACCATAGGTCAATTTTTCAATTCGGATACAGCCCACACACATAAGAATTTTCAAAATGCACATATGGAATTTCTTCAACATATGACAACTTTTATTATTTCCCCATATTTCTTTAGTGTTAAGTAGCTGATTTCATGAATGGATGTTATGATAGATCGCATGAACACAAGGTCATTGCTTTCGTAAAGCAGATGTGTCACGGATAATGTTGAATGTGATGATGGGATCGCGTGGTCACAAGGTCATTGCTTTCGCAAAGCAGATGCCACGGATTTATTGATGGATGAAGCAGCACCAAGGTCTTTGTGTAAGCAAAACAGATGGTGTGCTGATGAGTGAAACTAGGGACTTAATGCTAAAGAAATATTCGTGTGTGTTCGCATATCGTACTTAGCTCAGACTTAGGCAAATTTAAAGAATTTTACACTGGTAGACTTAAAGGTTCACATTTTCAAGCAAATTAATGTGTAGACACATAAATAGTCTAGTTCTAAGTATGTTGAGCCTACCAACACATCAAATGATAGAATTGCCGGTCGATTGGATCCTATCCTATGGTTAGATCTACAAGACCAAAATCATATCATGTTCCTTTACAATTTGTCCGACCACATACCAAAGATTTTTCATTTTTCATTGTTTTTTATTTGACTCAAGGTAATTTGTACATGTGTTTAAAAACACTTATTGAATTTCAATAATAGACACTATTTTTGTTGTTTTTGTCAATTTTTCAATGTTTTTGGTTTATCTTCCACATTGCAGGACCATCAGACAGACACAAAAACAGAAATAAACAAGAAAAAACCTTTTTGGTCTTTTTCAAAAGAATTTGACACAGGACAACCACTAACAAAGGTGTTTGGGTCAAATCGAGGTCAAACAAAGTAGGAAAGTGACTCAAGGAGTCAAAACAACAAATAATCTTAAATATTTGCAAGAAAAACTATATACAAATAAAGAAGGTAAAATCTTTTTGTGAAATTTTCATGCAGGGCACATATAACACTTCTAAGCAGACAAACCTATGAGATCAAGACACTAACATACTAGGGAATATAGAAAGCTTAGTCATAGTTAATCATGTCTACATCACTAACCAGAAAGTTAAACCTAGACATATCAAATGGCTTAGTGAATAGGTCTGCTAACTGATCGTCAGTACCAACATGGACTAAGGTAACTAGCTTTTTCTCGGCATATCCCTAATGAAATGGTATCTAATCTCAATATGCTTAGTCTTAGAATGCTTAATAGGATTTTTAACAATTGAAACAACAGCAGTATTATCTATATGAATAGGGGTACCCATGAAATTCAAATCGTAATCCAGTAGCTAAATATAAATCCAAAGCACTTGTGAGCAGCAGGATGCAGCAACAATGTATTCTGCTTCAGCCATTGAGACTGACTCTATAGTCTGCTTCTTACATTGCCATGAAACCAAACCGTTACCCAAGAACTGAGCACCTCCCATCGTTGACTTGCGATTGAGTTCACAACCGGCATAATCACTGTTTGAGAAGGCTCGATAGTCAAAGAGTGGGTCTTTAGGATACCAAAGTCCTCTGTTCAGATTTGACTTCAGGTATCGAAAAATCCTCTTCACGGCCATCAAGTGCGATTCTTTTGGCTTGCTTTGGAACCTTGAACATAGACAAACTCCAAACATAATATCGGGACGAATTTCTGTCAGATACATGAGAGAACCGATCATGGACCTGTAGAGATGCTCGTCTACACAAACACCTTACGGGTCCTGACTAAGCTTGTGACGAGTAACCACAATTGTAGAAAAACCTTTAGAGTCTTGGAAGCCAAACTTCCTCAGAATTTCTTTCACATATTTTCCTTAACTGATCAAAATACCATCAGGCTTCTGTTTCACTTGAATTCCAAGGAAGAATGTGAGCTCACCCATTGCACTTATCTCAAACTTCTTCTTCATTAATTCTTCAAATGCATGACATAGGCCGACGTTGGTTGAGCCAAAAATGATGTCATCGACATATACTTGCACTAATAGCATATCTTCCTCAACATGACGTATGAAGAGCGTCTGATCAATCACACCCCTTTTATAACCATTTGACAGCAGGTAAGTTGATAATGTCTCGTACCACTTCCTTAGGGCCTGGTGTAGACCATAGAGGGCCTTATCTAGTTTGTAACACTTCTCTGGAAATGACTTGTGTACAAATCCTGGAGGTTGTTGCACATACACGTCCTCATCAAGCTCTCCGTACAGGAACGCGGTCTTTACATCAAGTTGATAAACAGTGATATTCATTGATGCGACATATGCCAGAAAGATACGAATTGCCTCCAGACGAGCGACAGGTGCGTAGACATCTTCATAATCAATGCCGTCAACTTGCTTGTACCCTTTCACAACCAGACGAGCTTTATTCCTTATAATAATACCACGGTCTTCTCTCTTGTTTTGAAAATCCATTTGACAGATATAGGCTTATACCTTCTGGAGGATCGACCAAGTGTGAGACATTGAGTAATTTGAACTAAAGTAACTCTGTTTGCATTGCATCAATCCAATTTTCGTCTAATAAGGCAGCAGCTACTATAGTAGGCTCCTCTTGTGAAATGAAGCAGGAGTACAAACACGTATGTAAGTCCTTGGATTTACTTCGGGTGAGACGTTGGTCAACTGGGCCGATAATCTGACTTGTAGGATGAATCTTGTGAATTTGAGTCTCTTTAACAGCAGGTGCTGGAATAGACGAGTCCAGATTTCCTATTTGTAGATCATCACCAGGGGTCTCTCTAGTATCAATCTCTGTAATATCGTCTGAATCTGATTCATGAGTTACAGCTTCAGTTTCAACAATGTTGTCTACTTCGGTTGTTGTCGGTGTTGGTTCTGTTTCCACAATTACAGGATCATGTATCTGAATTGTTGGCTAATCAGTAATAGAGGAAGTTGAAGCCCCATCCGCCTGTGCCATAAAGTAGAGTCATCTTCTGATGCCTTTGCCAAGAAGCATGCTACAGAACCAGTCGGCCTTGTAGCAGACATATCCAAAGCATACATGTTCCCTTTTCGTTTTGCATGCAATAGAATTTGATCTTCGGGAAACTTGAACCCAGGCTTCAGAATATAGCATTCTCGGTTATCGAAGAACATCGGCATCTTGTTGTCGCAGATTTGTGAGACACTCAGCAGGTTGAATTTCAAACTGGAAACCAGATTAACCTTGTCAAATGAAATTTCTCCATTGGTCAAGAGATCGTTACCGATAATTCTACCTCCCCGAACATCACCTCCAAAGGTAACAGGACCACCATGCGATATTGTTTTGACATCATACAGCATGTCCTTGTTCCCCGTCATGTGCCTGGAACAACCACTATCTAAGTACCACGTGTTGGCAGCACTAAAGGCCAGTCCCTACACATGCAAAAGAAAGTGATTAGTTTTGAGATGGACCCTAGCCAGATTGAATGGGGACCTTCTTCTTTGGTGCCTTTTTCATAGGCAGAGTAGTTTGTGCATGAACGACAGCAAGAGGAGTCTGTGAAGCTACAGCACTTGGTCGTGGAGCCAGGACTGGTTGTTGAACCATAACAGGCCTTGGTATAAATGCAGGCCTGGGTCGAGGCGTCCAAGATCTTACAGGAATAGGATTTGGTGCAGTCATCCTCACTGGTTGTTGAACTTGTGGCTTGAAAGTATTTGTACTCCTTCCCAAACCTCGAGGGACATACAGGGTTTGATTAGGAACATAGGGTTGGTTCGGGTAAGATTGCGGAAACGTGGTGTCAAACCGTTGATCCATGTAGTCCTCACCATAGTTCCCATAATACATTAGGGCCAATTGATTTCCTTGTGGTACTACTTGTTGCTGGTAGAAGTGAGCAGGAGGCACTGGAGCGTTTTTGTAAGCAGAATAACCCGTGTTGTACACACACACCCTTGCATCATGGTGTGGATTTCCACAAACCAAACATCCCAATGTCTAAATTGTCCCACTATTAACCACAAGAGGTAGTTCAGCAATTTGGGGAGCCTCCTGTTGTGGCTCATTTGACATAGCACTTTCATCCTTATATGTTTCAGTGGCTGTCTTCTTCTTTCTTATCCTGGTTTGTTTCTTCTTCTTTGGCGTGTTCTCAGTTTCATGGTCATCAACAGTAGTAGCATCTAGCTCGACCACAGCAGGTGGATCTTCAACACTTGGTTAAGTAGTCAAAACAGGCTCATTCTGAGTTCTTTTCTTCTTAGCATCACTTGCTTTTAATAGAACCATTTTGGACTTTCCGGCCTTATTAAGAGCTATGCTGACAGAAGCTTCACTTGGTTTGAAAACCACGGATGCAGAAGTGGCTGAGCAGGCATCGTTGGAGCGTTCAATTGTGCAACAGGAACAGTGATCACCTTAACATCGGTGATTGTAAGACCAGCTTATGTGTGCATTACCGTCTTACCATGTTTTAACGCCATTTCAGCAAAAGCATGACTAAACTCTTCATCATTGATGACTTGCTGAACTTCAAGTTTCTCATATGCAACCTTCTTCTTTGGCTTACGCCTCCGAACGGTTTTAGTTCTTTTAGAAACTTCATTTGTGTTAAAAACATCATAATTTTCATTAAACATAAATGATTGACTATCTGATGCATTTTGAGTACACAAATTGAGAAACTCGGTTTCAGCGGCCCTTTGCACACAAGCTTCAGAAATGCTGGTGTTAACGGAATTCAAAGAGATTGCATCAATCTCCAAATTTTAGGGTTTCATCAATCGGTGGGAGACCAGAACCAGTTTCGGAGTTAACCAATTGGTCTTCCAACGATTTGAGTTCAGAGGCAGTTGGAATCATGCTGGGGTCGATGAACTTAATATGGCTCTTTGAATTGATTTTGGTCAATTAGAGGGACACTGTAATAGTTATGATTGAGCGGGTGCTCAGCAGCACTATCTAGTATCTCCCTAGTAAGACCCAAACCAGTTCTAAGTCGTGACATTATGTCCTTCGCTACAACACTTCCCAAAGTTTCAGAATTCAATTTCATCAAATCAATAGTTTCTCGAGTTTCAGCATAGCTGTTTCTCAGAGAAGTTAATTTGTTTAAAAGATCAGCAATTTGGATTTTTAAATTTGATTCCGTGTGCTTTATAAACTCAATGTCACCCTGGAGTGATTTAATTTTGACCAAAAAGTCTTTTTCATTTGCTTGAAGAAGCTCAACTTAACTTTCGCACTCTGCCGCCTTAGCATTCAACTCTAGGTTGTATGTGCGGTAGCGAGCGACGGTTTCTAGACACTTATCTGAATATAGCTGTGATTTTACCTCATCAGGTTTTTCTCTTTTCTACAATTTAAGAAGACGCTTGTTTGCTTCAAACTCGATATCTGATGGAGTCACAGTAGTAGCTTTTCCGACTGCAGGTGAGGATTCTTTAAGTATCTCATCAACTCTAGCCATCAGACAAAAATTAGTTGGAAAAAGAGGGTGAAATTCTACAGACATGAAATTCTCTTCCCCATCAGAGTTAACAATTAGTGCAAAGTCTGACTGGCTTGAGGATTGAGATGGTGAGGGAGCTCTCCAGTTGTAGTTTCCTCCTTCAAGAGAAACCAGTGCCTTGCTAGAGTTGTCAGCTCTTTGAGCAGGTTGAGAGCTTCATGGTGCTTGATGAGAGACATTTCCATTCTGAGGCTTTTGAAAGGATGAACTGCCAGGTTTTTGGTAAGACTGGTTGCCATTGCCTCCATGCTTTTGATAGGTCTGGTTACTTCCTCCTGAGCCGACGGGAACATTCCACGTTTCGGTTTAGCACATTCACGTGCGAAGTGACCGAGCTCTTGGCAATTGTAACACTGGGCTGTTAACTTATCAAACCCGATGTTAGCATTAGATGATG
Source organism: Deinandra increscens subsp. villosa (assembly GCA_039602395.1). Classification (NCBI taxonomy): domain Eukaryota; kingdom Viridiplantae; phylum Streptophyta; class Magnoliopsida; order Asterales; family Asteraceae; genus Deinandra; species Deinandra increscens. The sequence continues at coordinate 3,434,281 of JBCNJP010000025.1, read as the reverse complement.
CTTGAAATAATTTTCTTCTAGTCTTCCTGAAGAATTTTCTTGTCTTAGCTGCGATCATACCCATTTGCCATTTAATATCTATCTCTTCAAGATCATCAGCAAAGATTTGGTCAAGATCCTCTTGACAGATGGTCATTGTTTCAATGTTGCCATACATATGTGAGTTCATGCAAGCTAGAAATACATTGCATAACTCCTGATCCATGTTTGTGTTGTTGGAAGAAACTGGTGCATTCTGCTGAACAGAGTACCCAGAAGGTGGCTGTTGAACATAGGTCACATTTGAGGGCTGATGAGTAGCATGTGACACCAATACTTCAGTTTCAGCATGAGTTGGTACAGGAGGTGGAGCAATGGCAAGTTAGGTTGTACCAGAAGAGTTGGAAAACTGGTGATTCTCCTCAAAGGCAGAAGCAGCAAAAGCAGCACTAGGAGCTGAAACAGATGAGCTCCTTGAAGTCACTTTGCCCATAAGTGACGTACCACTGCGTTCAACTACTCTCACTTCATAGTCTCTAACCTTGTCAATCATATCCAGATAGTCAGTCTGGGTTAAATCAGTACTCTCAATCAGGTATGTGACATATGAGGCAAATTCCTGAGGAAAAGAATGCAAAATTTTCCTGATGTATCTCAAGAATCAGGACAGATTTTCTTTGTAGTCATCTCTGTAATGATTCTGCAGAAGCGGTTGACATGGGTTTCAAACGACTCTCCATTTCTGTGAGCAAAAATGTTTAAAGCCAATTTCAAATTTTCAAGTCTTCTCTCCTTGGTAGCCGGATTTCCTTCATACTTTTTTCTCCAAACCAACCCATATTTCATGACCTGAGGTAGCCTCACGAAATTGATGTAATAGATCATCATTGACTGCCATCTTGATGCAACCCAATGCTCGCTTATCAATCCTCATCTGTGCACGTTCAGCAGTAGTTAGCTTGTCCAGCGGCTTTGGAATCTTCTTCTTGGGATTTGGTGGGTCAACTATTGAATTCAAGAGATCAAAGTCGACATACTCCAGAAACAACACAAATTTTCCTTTCCAATCATCAAAGTCACTCGCGCCCATTAGTTTTGGTGGACGGTTGTTGTTCTGTATGACGGGAACAAACTGATTTCCTTCAGCCATTTGGAAATGAGAAACACAAAAACTTAGCACAATTTGCTAATGTGTCGAACGGGTCGAACAGTTTGAACACTAGGTTCAAAATGCTTGAATGCTTGTAGAACGCTTGAATTGACACAAATCCTACATTCACAAAAAATAACAAACATAATTAGTCCTTAACAAGTGAGATTTCAGCAAAAAAAAAATTAAAGATCAAATTATACGATATCACATAGACGAACTTAAAAAATGGTGTCAAAAGGGCAATTGTCACCAGGTTGCCACCAAATATGTTTTGGTAGCAAAATGGTGTCAAAAGGGCAATTGTCACCATTTTGCCACCAAAATATGTTGTGAAAAAACCTATCTACACGCAAGTCCTAATCACGCAAGTTATACGAGAGCACATTGACGAACTTAAAAAATGGTGTCAAAAGGGCAATTATCACCATTTTGCCACCAAATATGTTTTGGTAGAAAAATGATGTCAGAAGGGCAATTGTCACTATTTTGCCACTAAAATATGTTGTGAAAAAACAAGTCATAATCATGCACGTTATATTACATAATCACGCAAGTTATACGAAAGCACATTGACGAACTTAAAAAAATTGATGTCAAAGGGGCAATTGTCACCACTTTGCCACCAAATATATTTTTGGTAAAAAAATGGTGTCAAAAGGACAATTATCACCATTTTGCCACCAAATATATTGTGAAAAAATATATATACATAATCACGCAAGCTTTATTTTATAAGCAAATCGCCATCATTTTGCCACCAAATATGCTGTGATAAAATGTACAGGTCATAATCACGCGAGTTATACATAATCACACAAGGCTTTATTTTTATAAGCAACTAGCTAGCGGGATTTGCGCATTGCGCGAAGTGATGTAAAATCATTCAATCGTAAAATCATTCAATCGTTGTAAATACTTACCCTTTGAGCTTTAAAAGAAGAGGTTGTTTTTGTTGGACTTTTTTAGAGTCAAAATGTAGATTCAAAACCAATAGTCCATTGAAGAGGTTGCAATTTACTTTCTGTAAGTCAAACTGCACATTCACATAATTGTATTAATAATTGATTTCCTAATCTTTTTTTGTTAAAGGGCAAAAGTCCAACAAAAATATTATGAACCAACAAATAATTACAAAAGTTGAAGGGTAGATAAATTTTGTATTTAGGACATCTCCCTAAAACAAAATTTATCCCAAAACACCTACTACCATCTATGACACTATAAATCCGCACTATACATCTAAACAACCAAACAATACCTAAGAAGAACAACCAAAATTACTCTCCTGACCCATACTTTGTATCATCGTGTAGTAGTCAGCAAAATCAGCACCAACAACTCTCTGATGAAAGCATTTAAAACCCCTATTCAACCTCTTATTAGCCAATCTCAGCCCACCATTCTTGACCATCTTTCCTTTATCAAGCCACATATACATTCCATGGATAACATTAAGAACCCACCCCCAAATCACAAACAACTTTCCTATCCAAATAGTCCAACCTAATATTCAATCCACTTCCACCCCTGATTGTATTATAATAACAGCCCAACAGTTGGCCCACAAAGTCAACCAACCCAATTTTCTTCTTAATCATTTGCAAGCAAAGCCAATGTTGCCCTTTTATCACACACAACACATCCCAGCACCCAACATACCCTTTCAAGAAGACATTGATTTACTACTCTTAACACTATCATGTAATAATTATAAACTGTTACCGAATTAACATCATCAAACAATAAAATAAAAATATATATGGACTCAATTGTCAGACTCTAATAAATATCCACTGAAAATTGATCCTAAGTTACAACTTGGTGGGCTAGATGATGTGGGCGCCCAACATGGGGTTTTGCTTTAGTTGTCGGGAGAACTCATCCAATATAATTTTCAATCCAAATGAGTTTTACCTCCTAATTTTGACTTTTTACAATTGAAAGTAAAAATCAGCTTACTCACCAAGATTCTAACATACCCAAAAACTCGTTTTACTAATTAACATTCTAAGACACAACTTAAAACTCGATGAAATGACCATTTAGATTAATGTTCTAAGACACAAATTAAAACTCAACGAAATGAAGATAAACTAAAAATTGTAAATGAATACTTACAAACAAAGTAGTGCCTAACCCGTAATGGCATTTGCATAATCACCTTAAGCTTCATCTCCATGCTTTCCTTCATATCCTTCCACTATATTCTGCCCATTTTAAACTCAAATTAATAAAAACCAAAGCCTAAGTAAAACTTCAAATTGTAGTAAAAAATTAAACCTATTAACATTAGATGAATATAAAACCTGCAAAAAATCAAAATGCCACTGCATCAAATTAAGATTTAACTTTTTACAAAGGAGGAAGGAGCGGTGTAGAAGTGTAACCTACAACCAAACATCCATGTTTTTATTAATTCTCGAAATCACAAACTGATAATTAAAGAGACTTAATTAAAATCAAACCTGAGGGTCATTAGAAAACGTCATTATAACAGCAGGATAACTGTACCAAGTTTATGAAAAACGATTAATTCTCATGGCTAAGCAACGGTAAGCTTTATCATCGTTATCTAAAATTATCATTGAAATTAGAGTAAGATATAGCATTACCATCACTCTTAAATTTAAAAAGGCTATTCATAAGGTTTTTAAACAACGAAGAAGAACACGGGCAGAGAGTAGCATCTACACAAAAGTCGATTCCAAGATCTAATCAAGATTAAAGATTATCATAAACCAAGTGGATGATAACATCAAAACTACTCATAAACTTACAATCTAGAAAACAACCATTTAAGAACATCGCATACCTGTCGCAAGAACCACCGCATGTAGAAGCAGAGGAGATTTGTGTAGAGATGAACCTAATGTCCAAGTTAAAGGACCAAGGGATGTGTACCACTGAAGACGATTGTCCAAGATTATTTCAATACACTCATGAAATAGGTTTTTGAGGCTGATAGTGGTCAGCTTGTGTTCTACATGAATCAGAATACCAGATAAAGTCACAAAATGAGATAAACATGCAATTGCTTGACTTTGACTTCCAACAATTTGCTCAAAAATAAAGTCTAATTAGAACAAAAGAAAACCTAATCTGGTACTTAAGAAGGGGAAAACCCTAGATATAAAGATCATAAGTTCAAACAAATACATTTAAACAAACATGAAACTGAAAACCTATAAGAAAAGGGATGAACAATCTTCACCTTGGAAATAAAATTGGAGCATAAAGTCCCCCATTTAGTAATCCTGCTTCTCTAAACTTCAATTTCACAGCCAGAAAATAAATAAATAGATAAACAAATAAGTTACTGATATAGAACATTTCTTGAAAAGTTAACAAATGGGTATTTTGAATTCTAACTCACGGATCGCTAATCGCCTCACACATCATAAGGGAACTAAAAAGACAAAATTTGAGGGTAATTAGATAGAAAAGAAAGGTTGTCCTTCGCTCTTGAATTTTCCTCTTAAAAATGGTTGCGGCCTGCAGAGACTATCTCCCATCGATGAAGTATAGAACGTGAAAACAAATCGACGAAAAAAAAGATTAAACCCTAACCTATGAAACGCAAAAAGGGATGAGCTTTTGGCCATTCCTAACGATGCCCAACAATGGTCCTAGACGGCAAGAGCGATACAACAAAGTATCTCTACATAGACTTGATCCGATTCACCAACAACAAATACGAAATTCAAGCCAACACCTCCGGCAACCGCGTAGAGGGAGAGGGAAAGAGGACGATCAGTGAGCGCAAATCGGAGTAAATTGGATTCAGCTGAGCAATTTCTCTGTCTATCCTTGAAATCAGAAGAGACGATGGCGAAAAGGATAAGAGAGAGCAGATGAAGAGTACAGGTATGGGAGGTGCTTGGTGGGTTTTACTATACACCGTAGCGTGGGCCACAAAATCCACCTCTTTTACCGGACGTTGAAATTGAAGAGGATAACGATGTTAATCACGGCAACTGAAGTGTTAGTTTCACATGCATCAAACGATGGTACATTCAGTATGTGGAGTTCTACATAGACGGAAAACCCTATTCATGGAGTTTCCAATTGTTAATAGGGGGTAATTGTCACCATTTTGCCACCAAATATGTTTTGGTAGCAAAATGGTGTCAAAAAGGCAATTGTCACCATTTTGCCACCAAATACAATAATCACGCATTCTTTATTTCATAAATCACGCAAAGGTTACGAGGATACATAACGAGTTCAAAAAAAATAGTTTCACTACGTCAAAAAGTGGCTTTGGCCACGGTTTTTTGATAACGCATAGCCACTGTTTTGAAAAAGCGTGGCCAAAGGTAAGAAATTCTCGTTTTAGCCACACATATTTTGTACCCGTGGCCAAATATATAGCCTTTGGACCCTTTTAGCCACGTATTTTTTTGTTTATGTGACAACAACAATCAGGTGCAGTGGCTTTAGCCACTGTTTTACAAAAACATGTGACACTTATTTGTCACACTTAAAAAAGAGTGGCGAAATGCACCAAACGGCCATGGAATTTTTATGATTTTTTATTCGTGTGACCAAAAAGGAATGTATGGCCACGCTTAAATAATGTTGTGTGACGGAAGAGTAGATTTTATTACTTAGTAAATTAAAAGAAAACAAAACTATTTATGCGTGGCTAAATGTGAGCAATGGCCACGCTTTTTACTTAGTTATGTGGCTAAAAGCTAGTACATATGGCCACTGTTATTAGGTTGTGTGACTAAATATTAGATGACTAATGGTCACGGTAGGTTGTGAGTGAATAAAATCTATTACCTATGGTCACATATATTAACCGTGACTAAATGGTAGGTTGTGAGTGACAAAAATTTATTTTATGGTCACGGTAAAATATTAAACGCGTGGCGAAAAAGAGAAGATTTGTTACCCTCTAAAACAACGCGTTTTTTTCAATTGTACCAATTAATTCGAGCGGGTTAAAATCTGCTACCCTATATATCATCATCATTGTTATTTTCCTTTTTACCGCCATCCCTTTCTTGATCTCAAATTCTCTACACCAATTCGTTTACACCAATTCTGGTATCAAATGGCCGATAATCAACGCTCCCTTAATTACTGGTATGTGAAGCATAACCGTATTTTTTTGGTTTACAGTAACAGGAGAAGAAGATCCTTCAAGTCCCACAAATCTATGATTAAACACAACGATGATAACATCCTGAAGCAACTCCATGCGCAGAAGATTCCTGATTGTTTTGCCTACCATGTTGAGACAGCGAAATTATTTCGTGTCCTTGATACAAAATTCAATGAACCCGAAGAAGAAGATGAAGAAGATGATGAAGAAGATGAAGAAGCAGATGAAGCAGATGAAGAAGATGAAGAAGATGAACAAGATGATGATGATGATGATGATGCAAGTTCAGGATACATATCCGAAGGTTGCAGTGATCCGGATTATTAATTAGGGTTTAGTTTAATTATGAACAAATTAAGAACAATGTTTTATATGTTTATTTTTAGTTATGATATTAGTAGTTATAATTGAATATATGATGGTTATATATTAACTTTAGGTGGTTAAAGAATACCAACAGTCGACGGCGCATGTAATCATTCAAATCTCCATCTACCACGCCCCTCGAGTATCGATATATACTATCTCTGTATCAGTTTTCATCATCATCTCCACCATGACCCTTTTCTCCCAGTCTTTCTCTCTCTGTTTTTCGTCCATCATCGACGGAAAAAAATGTGGAATTGGCGTCATCCGTATGTGGAAAACGGTAAGTTATCATCTTCACCACTGAAATTCGATTGAAATTTTCGTCTCAGATTTGCTAATTTTTTCTTGTGCAGGGAAAGATTGCACTCTGTATCTCCTACGAGCAGATTTTAAGTTATTGTGGAAACCATGGAGACGAGGAGTCTCTAATGGTTCATACAAATGCTTTACTGAGAGCAGATTTTAAGTTATTGTGTAATTTTATAACAGTCAGCAGTAAGGGCACATGTTGAGGTTTGCAGGACTTGTATTCTTCATGTGCTTCTCTCCCTTCTGGCCCCATGAACCCAGTTTATCTTCACCCACGTCTTCACCATTTTCAATTGATCATAAGCAAGTGCATGTGAGAAAGCAAAGAGGGATTTTTCTTCAGCCG
>JBCNJP010000025.1:3383295-3426515 GCA_039602395.1 Deinandra increscens subsp. villosa | reverse complement strand
TAAACATTTAAATGTTTTGTGGTTCTCTCACTTCTCTGTTCTAGCTAGAACAATTCTTGGTGCTCTTACCCATTGTATTTTCTTTAAATGCATGTTTTGCTCTTTGTTCTAGCTGGAACAATTCTTGGTGCTCTTACCCATTGTAATTTCTTTAAATGTTTTATCATTATTTGTTCTAGCTCATGGTTAGTTCTTTTAATAAAATTATTTTTGTCGTTAAAAAAGTTAACACCGTTACTAAACCTAATCACACACAAGTTATCATTTTTAATCAAAAGAGAAAATGAAATTTTAACCTTATGCAATATTAAGTATTAAGTGAAAGCCTGCAACATATATATACACATAGTAAAAAGTTTCTAGTAGATACCCCCATAAATGTAGACATGTAAACATCTTTTTTCATCATCAGATCTCTTGATCGAATGGTTATGATAATTTTCCTTTTTCCTTTTTTTCTTTTTTCTCATTGTTCATAGAATTCACATGTGAAAAAAGGTTATTATATATATATATATATATATATATATATATATATATAGGGAAAGAGTATTTTGGAACCCACGTTGAGTTGAGGAAACTTTGGAACCTCGTCAAAAACGAGGTTAAAAAAACGTTTTTTTTTCTAAATTTTTTTATGGTGGTTCTTTAGGTTATAAACTACTCGTATATGAAAAAAATCAAAAAACCGCCTAGTAGATTTTTTTTAAAAAAATCTCAAAAAAGATTGGTTACATATGTAACTTTTATGTGTAAATGCATATATATACAGTTTACACATGAAAGTTACATATGTAACATTTTTTTTTTGAGTTTTTAAAAAAAAAAATCTACTAGGCGGTTTTTTGATTTTTTTTTTCATATACGAGTAGTTTATAACCTAAAGAACCACCATAAAAAAATTTAGAAAAAGGGTTATTGGATTTAAATAATCCCAACTATTAGTAATTGGCCGATAATAATCCCAACTCAGGAAATGTTTTCTAGCGAGCCAAACTTTCACCTTATTTTCTTCTAGCAGTCCCAAACTAACAGAATGTTAACGGTGTTAACTTTTGATGCTTTACGAAAATTAATAAAAGATGAGGGATCACATAAGAAAATTTAATAAAAACATTTAATACAATTACTAAATTATTATTATTATATTATATATATATATATATATATATAATATACACACAGATATATATACAGTTTATACAAACATCACCACCATCATCTTCCTTGACAATTCACCACCGGCACCACCACCGTTCCGACACCACCACCGGCTCCGACACCACCACCGGCTCCGACACCACCACCGACTCCGACACCATCACCACCACAGCTCCGGCACCACCACCGGCTCCGACACCATCACCACCACAGCTCCGGCACCACCACCACAACCCATCGACATCACCACTAACAGCTCATCGAATATTTCGACATCTCCATCTCTCCGAATGGTGTCGTTTCAAGCATTTCCGATGAGGCTCCGGCGTGATGTTGAAAGCCGATGCCAGATCCGGCGATATCAGACACTTTCACGCGTGACCTGCAACTCTGGCGACCTGCAACTCGGCACCACCACCAATTGATTGAACAGATCTGAGAATAGCGACTGGAACGAGATGGCGATGGGAACTCACGATGGTGACGGAGACATGATGCTTAGATCTGAGGTTGGTGGTGGTTGCTGTAGTGAGGTTGGTGGTGGTCGGCGGTGGAGGTCACCGGTGAAGTATTAGTCGGGGATGACGAAGTGCAGGTGGGTGGGTAAGATTTTTAAATGTTTTTATTCAATTTTCTTATATGGTCCCTCATCTTTTATTAATTTTCACAAATGCTCCTTATCTCGCCACCTCATCATGCCACGTCATCAAAAGTTAACACCGTTAACATTCTGTTAGTTTGGGACTGCTAGAAGAAAATAGGGTGAAAGTTTGGCTCGTTAGAAAACATTTCCTAAGTTGGGATTATTATCGGCCAATTACTGATAGTTGGGATTATTTAAATCCAATAACCCTTAGAAAAAAAAAACGTTTTTTTAACCTCGTTTTTGACGAGGTTCCAAAGTTTCCTCAACTTAACGTGGGTTCCAAATTACCCCAACCCTATATATATATATATATATATATATATATATATATATATATATATATATATATATCTTCCTACTTTAATAAATGATTACAATTGTTGACATATGTCAACACTAAATTAATTCTCACAAAATTTTTCCCTCCCAAGTCTATTTCCTAATTAATTCTTTTAGATTGGAAATTATATCATATTTATAATTAATCATAATATATTTGTATTTATTTATATTATGAAACTATGACAATCATATATTAATTTTTATCTTATTTTTATTATTATTTTTTTATAAACATTATTATTTTCATTTTAATAAGTTTATAAAAAAACTTCTAAAATACCAATAAAAACTTATTTCGTGTGTTTTCAAATATAACTGAGCAAATTATATTTAATACTTTAATTAATGAATACCTAATATTATTTTACGGATTCAATCAACATTGTGGATGATACTTTTTATAAAGAAGTTCATAAACGGAAAAAATCATGTTCATAAGATCCAATAATAAATACTAGGTTAGTAACCTGTGTACTACACGAGCTGAATATAGATATATAATCTTAATCCTAATAAAGCACTAAATTGGTTTCCACATGTCTTCTTTTTAAGGTGTCCACATCAGCACTGCCACATGTCAAAACCACATTTAATTATCAATTTAGTAAATTACCGATTAACTCTAATTACCAAATTTATCTTAATTAAATTTTTCATTTTAAAAATTTTTGGTAAACTTAATGTAGATTTAATAATTAACTAAATAATTTGAGTTTTTTTAAGGAAACTAATCAAGAATTTGTCATCTTTAATGTATTAGATTATTAGTTAAAATTTTATAATGAATTATGTCATTTATAATTTTTAAATTTCTTAATCATTATTTTATTTTATATTTTAACTAATATTATGAACCTAAATTCACCCGTGTAGTACACGGGTTACTAACCTAGTATTAGATAAGTACAAAGAAAAAGATAATGATCAAGAAATTTAAAAATTATGATTGATATAAAATTCTCATATTATATTAAATAATAATTTAATACATTTAAAAATTTATTATGTTTGACAAGTTATTGATTATTTCATAAAAAACTAAAATTATTGAGTAATTAATCAAATCTACATTAGTTTTATCAAAATTTTAAAGTAAAATTTTACTTTTGATAAAATTGGTAATTATCTTAATTGATGATTTCTTAAATTGGTAATTCAATGTGAGCTTGACATGTGGCGTGGTGATGTGGACACTTTATAAATGAGACATGTGGCACAATTTTTATTGCTTTATTAAGATTAAGATTTTCTACCATATCAAATGATCCATGTTCATCCAATTTGAGAATTTTAAACATAATGACTAATTCAATTATAAGTTTCCTATTGTATACCAATATAACATTTTTTTATTGATATAACATTATAATATTGATTATAACTCAGATTTTATATGTGTTCATTATAATCTTAATCAAACTTTATATTCACCTAACTTTCTACAAATACTTAAAGTCTCAAGTTTGTCAAATTATAAATTAACGTTAGTTGCTATCCAGGGTTAGATTGTTTTTTTTAACAATCATTTCTGTACGTTGCATTTTCCAAATATACAAGTAGAGACATGAGCTCTAAATATTGTTTTTTGATAAAAAGGGTAAAGTCACCAATACCATATTAGGAATAATAACTTTATCTTTTTATTTAATATAATGTAATACGTTATTCCGGTATTAAGAAGAGTGTGCAATTATCAACTATATATATTTTTTAATGATTCAACCCGTATAACATACGGGTTCTATCCTAGTATATATATATATATATATATATAGGAATATATATATATATATATATAGGAAAAAGATAATTTGGAACCCACCTTGAGTTGGAGAATCGTTGGAACCCGGTCAAAAACACGGTCAAAAAAATGTTTTTTTTTCTGAATTTTTTTATGGTGGTTCTTTATGTTATAAACTACCCTTAAATGAAAAAAAATCAAAAAAAACGCCTAGTAGATTTTCAGTTACGAAAAAAGTTACATCTGTAACTTTTATGCATATATTTGCAGTTACGCAAAAATTACATGTGTAACCTAGACATTTTTGATATTTTAAAAAAAAATCTAGTAGGCGGTTTTTTGATTTTTTTTCATTTAAGAGTAGTTTATAACATAAAGAACCACCATAAAAAAATTAAGAGAAAAAAACATTTTTTTAACCGCGTTTTTGACCGGGTTCCAACGATTCTCCAACTCAAAGTGGGTTCCAAAATACCCCAACCCTATATATATATATATATATATATATATATATATATATATAGGTGAAATTTCAAATACAAAGGGATATTTCCGTGCGAAGTGATGTTAGCCTTTAATTTTATAGATGAGTGCTCCAGATCTTGGTAGATCTAACCCAGATACAAAACAAAAAAATGAAGCGTGCAAATAACCCAGAGGGTAAAATGGGTATAACCTATAAAAATGTTTCCCCCATCTTTTTTAAATGTCTATAACTTTTTCAAATGACATCGGTTTTTAAAAAAAAATTACACCATAAAAACGAGCATTTAATTCTCTTTAATTCAAGTATAGTATTGCTATACTTTTTTTGAAGTTAAAAAACTTCTTTTAGAACTCGACTATACGTCCAGGTGACGTTTGCGTGATTAGGGGTGTACATCGGTTCGATTTTCGGTTAATTTGGTTAATTCGGTTTTGAAATTTTTGAAAGTCTATCCGTAAACCGAACCGAACCGAAATAATTAAAACTCAAACCGAACCGAAACCGATCCAGATGCAATTCGGTTCGGTTTGGTTCGATTTGGTTGAAAACCGAATTAACCATAGTATTCAAATTTAACCAAATATCATTTTACACTTTTTTAAACCAAGTGTATCGAAATCCAAATCCAAATTGAATCAAATATTAACCAAGATATCTAAATTCAACCAAATCATAAACCAAGTGTTTGTAGACTAAAAGAAACAAGGTCAAAATCATAAACCAAATGTTTGTAGGCTAAAAATCATAAACCAAGTGTTTGCCCAAAGTCATAAACCAAATGATTGAGTCTATGAAGATGAATAGATGATGGTCGGACTCGGATAGAGGCATGATGGAGGGCTGGAGGGACGAAATCGACCGAAGTGCTGGAGGGACGAACTCGAGAGGAAGAATGGAGGACAAAGTGACGAACTTCTGGAGTTCCAGGATTGAAGATGGTCGATGACTCGATGGAGGCAGGATGGCGGAGGCTGGAGGATTAGCAGAAGGCCACAAGGCGTGTTTCAAGTTAGAATATTATGGTTAATGTTTTAAATGATATATATATAAATATATAATAATTAAATAAAAATTTGGTTTTCGATTAAAACCGAACTAACCGTATTAACCGAAATTTATAAAAATTATAATCCATAACCGAACCGAAAACCAAATTAAAATTTCGGTTACGGTTACAAAACCGAACCGGAAATCGAAATTGTATAACGGTTTGGTTTTTTTTTATTACGGATACGGTTCGATTTACGGTTTTTTTTCGGATTATGGTTTTTTTTGTACACCCCTATGCGTGATTATGAAATAAAACATGCGTGATTATTGTTTTTGGTGGCAAAATGATGACAATTGCCTTTTTAACACCATTTTGCTACCAAAACATATTTTGGTGGCAAATTGGTGACAATTGCTTATGAAATAAAGTCCTTGCATTGGGTGATTATGACCTGTACATTTTTCACAACATATTTGGTGACAAAATGGTGACAATTGCTTATGAAATAAAGTTTGCGTGATTATGTATAACTTGCGACCTGGACATATTTTTACAACATATTTGGTGGCAAAATAGTGACAGTTGCCCTTTTGACACCATTTTTGCTACCAAAACATATTTGGTGGCAAAACTTTTTTTTAAGTTTATGATATTTGGTGGCAAAATGGTGACAATTGCCTTTTTGCCACCATTTTGCCATCAAAACATATTTTAGTGGTAAAATGGTGACAATTGCTTATGAAATAAAGCTCTTGCGTGATTATGACCTGTACATTTTTCACAACATATTTGGTGACAAAATGGTGACAATTGTTTATGAAATAAAGTTTGCGTGATTATGTATAACTTGCATGAATAGGACCTGGACATGTTTTTACAACATATTTGGTGATAATTGTGCTTTTGACACCATTCATATTTTGGTGGCAAAATGGTGACAATTGCTTTTTTGGCACCATTTTGCTACCAAAAACACGGTGGCAAGATCTTGCGTGATTATCAAGCGTACGCGACAATATTACCCTCCTTCGCACACTTCGCACCGAAAGTCCCCTTTGTACAATAACTTTCCCCTATATATATATATATATATATATATATATATATATATATATAATAATAATAATAATAATAATAATAAAGTTATTGTACAAAGGAGTATTTGTGTGCGAAGCGTGCAAATGGCGTTAGCCGACGATCTGCGTGCAGGTTTTTTAGATATGACGGCACAACGTGTCTTTAGGCGGTTCATTAAAAAATTTGATTAAAGAGTCTTTCAAATACAACAAAAAGGGTAGCATCGTCTTTTTACAATATAAATAAACACGCAATGGATTTTACGCATAAGTAATAAAACACGCATAAATTTTATGCAAGGTTACAAAATAACGCAAACGTCATTTTACAATAAATATAAACACGCAAGGGCTTTTCAAAAACGCATAACAACAATAAAAATGCAAGGTCTTTAAAACATCGTAATCATTAGCATAGGTAATAAAACACACACGGATTTTATGCAAGGTTTAAAAATAGATTAGATTGTTACTAAACCTCAAAGTTATCACACAAGTACTAAAATATCGTTGAATTTATGTTTCTTACACGTTATGATTATCACGCATTAAACAAAATTAGCAACTACAACTATCGTAATCTCAATCTGCTTCGGAATTTATATGTAGGGCAATAATAAAAAATACGATGATCTAGTCAGTTGAAGGGAAAATATAACGGATTCCGGAATAATAGCGCTCGACAAATCACACAAGGCTTACCATTTAAAACATGTAAAATGACGAACAAGCCCCTCCATGTAAAAATTTGAAACAGCACATGTCGGTATCTCCTCCCTTCGTACGCTTCACATGCAAATACTCCTTTGTATTTGAACTTTCATATATATATATATATATATATATATATATATATATATATATATATATATAGGGTGAGGTTCATTGTAGACACTTTCGCATGTGAAATAGCTCTTTTTCACATGTGAAAGTTTCTGATTAATGAGAAAAAAGAAAAAATGAAAAAAGAAAATTAATCACAACCATTAGATCAAGAGATCTAATGATGAAAAATGGTGTCTACCTGTCTACACTTATGGAGGTGTCTACAATGAACTTTTCACTATATATATATATATATATATATATATATATATATATATATATATAGGGAGGGGATCATTTGAGAACCAATTTGATTTGAGAACTAAAAATAACTAATTTGAGCCACAAGTTTATTACATGTATCCCCCCTCTCATGAATTGTAGTGATCCCCCCCCCCCCCCCTGAAATTTGTGGTTGAGATTTAGTTCTCAAAATAAAAAGTTCTCATTTGAACCTAACCCTATATATATATATATATATAGTGAAAAGTTAATTGTAGACACCCCCATAAGTGTAGACAGGTAGACATCTTTTTTCACCATTAGATCTATTGATCTAATGGTTATGATTAATTTATTTTTTCTTTTTCTTCCTTTTTCTCATTGTTCAGAAAATTTCACATGTGAAATAGGGTGTCTACCTGTCTACACTTATGGGGGTGTCTACAATAAACCTCACCCTATATATATATTATATATATATATATAGAAAGAGAGAGAGAGAGGTGATTGTGAGAAGTTTTCCTTATGTTAACAAGGTTAAGAAAGAATCACAACCATTAAATTCTCAATTAAATGAATATTTATGGTTCAAAGTTTTTCTGTGTAAAATTAAAGAAAAAAACAAAAGATGGAATGACATTTTTGACTTTTTATCAAGTCCCCCATCCCCTCCTCAATATTTTAAACCTTCATAACTCTTAGATACGATATTAATTTTTTTAAAATTACATCATAAAAACGAGTATTTTTTATCTTTAAAACGCATACAGTTTTGTTATACGTAAAACTAAAAAAAAGAATTTACTCTTTTGATAGTTACCATATCTATATATATATATATACACGTGTATAATATTCACACATCTGTCTTTATGGTTAAAAATGTGTGCCCTTTTTTTTACACCATTTATTACATTCTTATCCTTCATCCATTTAACAACTTCATTTTCACAGTTCTACAATTATCAATTGATGTCAACGGGCCAGGAGGCGGGCGTCACAAAGTTGTTCACTAAAAGCAAGTCAAATGAAGACGGTTGTAAAGATCTCAAGTGATGAAGAGCTTGAGTTGAAAGGGTATGTTCACGTGGATACTGATGAAATCATCATCATCTAAGACTAAAGAGAGGTGAGGCCATCAAGAACATGAAGAAAAAAATTGAAGCTTACGAGGGAGTATTGAACTTAGGTTAATCTTCAATTATTTAATTCATGTTCTTAGACCTGGTTTATATTTATTTATGGGTCTATGCATGTATGGGTCAAGAGTCCAAAACTTTAGGTGTGGTTTGTTTCTTATTTGGGTTGTAGGCCATAACCTTTCGGATGGGTTTTGTGTGTGACTAGACACACCAGATCCACGACATGTCATTAGAATCCAGTAAGTTCGAGTTCCTCCTTAAACGGCGGTTTTGTAGTTATATAATCAACATAACTTTTTTTTTTAACAGCGATTTCTCAGTCGAACTTGATGCTCAGCCCACCATGATGACTCAGTGTCTCTGAGAGTGTCTCAAGTCTGCGGGTGCGAGCGAGTCAGGACACCCCCTCCTTGCCCCAGTTCGGGGGGGGGGAACCCGGCCTACGATCAGCCACCGATAAAACCCCCCTCCCCAAATCGAACCTGGGTCGCTAAAAGCTTCTCAAACCCAAAGAGCTTTGGGGGGTACCAAAGAACAAATAATGTCATTAGTGAGGTTTGAACTTGAGTCCTTAGAAACCCAAACCAAAGCCCCAATCAACATAACTATTAGACGAAGTTTGGAGCAAGGGACACGTTGTTCCAGATATATTGTTCATTTGTTGTCGCACAAAAGTTTAGAAGTCAGTTGTTGAATTCTTATGTTTCCAATTTATTGAATACAAGTGTTCAAGTTTATGTTTGTTTAATCATTGTTCATTATTGATGTTATTTTTTTTACACATATATATATACGTAGAAGTTTTGCTCGAAGTTTATTCGTGAACAATGAATTCAAATACCAACGAGAAGAAGGAAGATCGAATGGAATCATGGAACCAAAACCTGGACAACAGAGGTTGTTAACCAGTTTTTTGTGTCAAAGTATAGGCCAACTAGTCACACCGGTTTGCAATACAAGATCATAGCAAAATTTATGGCTAATAATTAAGATCTCGGTTGTATCATATATATGGATTACTACTCATGAGGTTTCTTCATCCTGTAATGACTCGAACTCGAGACCAGTGGCGGATTCAGGAAAGAATATCAGGGGTAGCGGGGACTAACGGGGGTTCGGGGGCAGCGCCCCCGAAAATTTTTTTTAGGTAGTTAACAGGCTTTTAATCATATTTTTAAGGGGCTTTTGATCATATTTCTAAGTAAAAGCCATAAAATTTCTTCCAGGGGTCGCGAAAAATTCGTTTCAGGGGTCGCGAAAAACCGAAAACCTATAAAAAAAAAATTTTTTTGCACGTCGGGGTAAAAGTTCAGGGGTAGCGGGCGCTACCCCTGGACCCTTAGTGGGTCCGCCACTGCTCGAGACAAGATCATCTATGAAAACAAAACCTACCCAATATCATACATAATGGACATAACTTTCTTATATCATTCATGTAGTAAAGGAAAGGAAACATGAAATCCGAAGAAGCGGTTATTGGAACATATTGAAAAACACTTAGAAAAACAAGCAATATATAGGATCTTAATATTGAATGATACACTACATCATAACAATTTGTCCTTAAACATATACAACACAAAAGTAACAAGTATATTTTATATATATATATGGGAATATATAAAAAATATATATAAATTAACCCTACTTTTGAACAAACGCATGCATGCAAGCAGCAAATGAAGTCGATCGATCGATCTCGGTATTAAGTCGTCTAACAAGGACCTAACTTAACCACACGAACACAAGCACACTCAGCGTCGGGGCATCCGCACTCATACGTAACGTTATTCTCACCACAAACGGGATCCGGTACAAAGCAATTGAAGCTGCCTTCGCAGGGAGTGCAAGGTTCTGCGATGGAAGGGCAAGTGGAGGCAGTAGTTACGGCAACCGCCATGGTGAGGAGGAGGAGGAAGATGAATGATGGTAATTTAGTAGACATGGTGGCCATTGATAAGCAGTGGGTGGAAGATTTAAAACGATACGGTAGGTTTTTGGAGAAAGAGGATTCGGGGGAAGTGTATATATAGGGTGTGGCCACCAAAAGTTCTCTGTCTCAAATCTCAATCTTGATTTTTGCGTCACAATTCTTATCCTCATATTTTTCAACCCTAGAAAGCAAAATTGATTTCGTATAGTTGCAAAGTCATATTTCATTATTTATATATAACTAAGGGTGAGAGTATGGTTCGGTTTGATTTTATTGTTTGCTCTAATCGAACTGAAACCGAACTTTTTGGTTCCCAGAAAAAAAATACATCGTGGTTTCGGTTTTTTTCGGTTTTGGTTCGATTTCGGTTTTTTTAATATTTTTTATTATATTTTTTTATAATATGTTGTTAATATAATTTTAAATTTCAAATGATTAATCTTAAAAAGATAAATAAATGATAGTAAAAAATAAGTATCGTCATAACTATTGAATTAAAAAAAAACACAAGTAGTCATGTGAATCGTGTGATCATACAAAATACGAAGTGACTTTAAATTTAAAAGTTCTTAATACTAAAGATTTTAACGTAAAGTATTAAGTATGAACTTAAAATATAAATTAAGGGAACAAAGGTTACTTTCAACGTTAAGTGTTAACCTAAAATATAATTAAGGTTTAAAGGTTAACAACGTGCCCTCCTAAAATGTTAATTAACACAATTAGCCCTCGGTTTGGTTTTTCGGTTTTTTATGCCGGTTCAGTTTTTTCGATTTTTTGCTAACCCCTAAACTAGAGTTTGTCAACCGGCGTGTTCTCTCTATTCTCTAAATAGCATGAACTCTACAAAATAATTGTATTGATAAAATATATATATAATATAAGAACAACAAAATTGTAAAATGAATATTACCGTAAGGAAAACATAAATGCATAATGATTGTTTGATCAACGGCGTTAAATAAAAACAAAGTTAATAGGAACGAAACATTTTAAAGAAATGATTTTGAAAGAACTAAAAACAATTAAAAGAATTTAAAAATGAAACATAACATGCATAATATACCATACCACGTGACAAACCATTAACATAGCAATTTAAAGAAAAAACAATTTACAAATAATACATTAAAATTTAACTAAAAAAACTATTTAAAGAGTTAAATAAGAAAAAACCATGAACCTGCTAGGTGGGAGATCATGGTTGGCCAACTACTTACTACTCACTAGGGAATGGAGTTTGGTTGTATATAGTATATTAATTATAACTAGGATGGAACATGTGTATTACACGGGTTTAATTATTAAAAATTTGATACATAATTCACGTTAAAGATTTTACATAAAAAATATTTTAATAGATGTTATTATATATAATAACCATCGATTACAAGGAGCACAAAGAGATCAGTACACAAGTTCTTTAAGCTCTTCAGTTAATTGCAATTTCATACCCGATAAAACGAAATTATTTGATTTTTTTAAACTATTATAGACAAAAAGTAGAACCATATGTTATGGGTACAAACAATATGTATCATTCAATAAAATATTGGCACAATTAAATAAATCCAACGATTCACATGTTTGTTAACTGCTTCTTCTCTACCTCTACGAACTCTCGATCGTAACCATCTCCGATCGGAACGCCGGAGCACCGGATCACCAGGAGAATCGGAGCACATGGTGGTTGGTGGTTGCCATGGTGGTCGCCGGAGTTTGGTCGGGAAAGAGAACGACTACTTTGTTTTCTTTTCTTTTTTTTAATTATTTTTTAGAAATTTCAAATCAGCCCCTCCATTTTTAAAAATTACAAAACAGTCCCTCAACATTTGCCACGTCAGCAAATCACTAACACCGTTAGTGTTCAACTAACGGCATTTCATTATAAGCACCTACCTCATTAATTGGTATTATTGTATGCTATTTTTGAAACTCGTATTATTATCCGTCAATGAGGCAAATCTGGTATTATTAAAATCCAATTTTCTATAATATTAATATTAAACTTCCATTCTATATCATTTATGTTTTATAAGAAAATTATTATATATTATCTCCATGTCATATTTAAGTTCAAACGATGACCAAATTACAACAACAAATATGAAATCGAATTTCGTAATTTGTTAGTAATGAAACATTTTCGAACAGAGAATTGAATTGCATTGTTATATTTTTTAACGGCTTCTAGACCAAGTGTATTTGAAACCTTTTTTTCATCGGGAGCCGTATTAATTTTAACTAGGAAAAGTTCCACCGCTGTTAGCTCACCGGTATCGCCATTATCGCCGCTCTCGGGTTAGCGATCTTCACGGTGGGTTTTGTTAGGACTCTGTCCATCCTCATCGTGGATTGTATCCTCCGTTGAGTGGTTTGAGTTTGACTTTACAAGCTGCTGCTAACGTTGTTTGGAACGGTCTGTGTTTTTCCGGCGTTTTTTTCTGCTCTGTTTTTCGTACTATGGATCAGAGGCAGAGAGAAGTGGAGAAGGCGAACGGAAAAGGGATTGCCTCCGGCGAATGGAAGGAGGTCAGGAGGAGGAATCGGTATGGGAAGCAGGGGAAAGCTCCTGGTAACTGGAGTAAGGAGAAGGTCCTCACGTCATTCTTTGTTTCTAATCTTCCCACGGGGGTGAAACCAGAAGATCTATGGCAATCCTTTGGTAGTTATGGGGAGGTGGCGGACGTCTTCATCGCTTCTAGAGTGGACAAAGGTGGTAACCCGTTTGGTTTCGTAAAGTTTGTGAACGTTAAAGATAAGTGGGAGCTCGAAAAGAAGCTAAACGATATTCGCATGGATTTCTTGAAGCTGTCGGTTAACTTAGAAAAGTTTGATCGATACGGTAAGCCGGTTAACAGAAGGGACGCTCGTCCTTCAGGGAAGCCTAGCTCTCAGGGTTTCTTTGGAGCGGGACGTCCGGCGTCGGGGGTAGCGATTCCAGGCGTAAGCACAAGATCTTTCGCTTCAGTGGCAGGGTCGTTGGGAGGCCAGTCAGAAAAGATTATACATATCCCCGATACGACATCGTTGTCACTGGATGCGTGGGCTGGGAGATCTCTCTTGGGGAGGGCCAAAGATATTAAACGATTGTGCACCTTGGAGGAGTGGATGTCAGAGCTTCCCATGAAAGGATGGAAAATTAGATACATTGGAGGGCTGCATGTGCTTCTGACATTCGAGGATTGTGTGGAGGTAGAAGACATTCTGGCTGTGAAAGCGCTGTGGGAGCCATGGTTCTCCAGGTTGGACATTTGGAGGGGACAATCCTATAATTTAGAAAGAGTCGCTTGGTTAAAAATAGTTGGTGTTCCCCCGGATCTGTGGAGCAACAAAGTCTTCGATGAAATTGGGAAATCGATTGGATTGCTTTGCCATCCATCGGAAGCCAGTCTGATGGATGGAGATTTATCTGGGGACTATGTGGGTGTCTTAGTTTCTTCTCCTTCATCTATCAAAGATTGTTGTGTTGTGAGTTGGCAAGGCAAAAAGTTTAGAGTGGCCATTACTGAAGTATGTGAGGATTGGAGACCAGATTTTGTGTCTAACCAGTCCTCATCTATGGAGGATGACACAAGCCACCGGAGTGCGGATTTGGTGTCGTCGGAGTTTGGCCGGAAGTCGGAGGGTAGCAACTACGAGGGGGACGTGCATGGGGAGACGGAAGGTTTGGTGGTGGGTCCCGAGGTCCTGGGAAATCTGGTAGCCGCAAAAAATACCATGAAATATGGTGCTGAAGATAAAGTGTGCAATGATGATGTCGTGGATAGTGGACCCCAAGCCCCCCAGAAGGTTCCTGCTCCTATTTCTGTTGGACCGTCCATGAATGGGCCTAGTGAAAATGTTTTGGAAGCTGTGGTGGGCTTGGCATCTAGGAAAAGAGCCAGATATAGGTCCAATACTCCCCCTTTGGGCTTAAGGGTTAGGAGACTTTTTAAGGGCAAAAAGAGCAGGGGTCGTTGTTTGAAAAATAAATCGGTGTCCCCTAGGTGGTCTAATGACGATAAAAGTGAGGAGGGAGATAACTCCCCCCACGCTGGGGGTAGTTGTAATCAGGAGATTGAAGGCGTTCTAGAGAATCGGGAACCTTTAGCAATATCGAGGGACGTTCCAATGGAAGAAGTGGAGGAGGAAGTGAGGAAAACTATGAATGTTGCTGCTGTGGTTGGTTTGAAGATGGACGAGCAGGGGGACGATGTGAGGAGGGCAGTGGAGGAAGAGGGTGAAATCTTTGGTTGCTGATGGATATTCTCTCTTTGAATATAAGGAGCTTAGGGGATTCAGGGAAGATGGAGTGGGTTAAAGACCTTAAACGGGAGACCAGGGCCTCTATTGTTTGCCTTCAGGAGACTAAATGCCCTGACGGTAACAAGATTCAGATGCAGAAAATTTGGGGGCGGAAGAAGGTGCAATCGGAGTGGGTGTACTCGGTTGGAAGATCGGGGGGTATTCTCACTGTGTGGGACCCATCAATTTTCCAGGTTAGATCGGTGTTTAAGGCCAGAAACGTTCTATTGCTTTCAGGCTGGTTAATCAGTGAACAAGTCCCATTCAATATTGCCAACATTTACGCTCCACAAGATCTGAGAGACAAAGCCAAGCTGTGGGATCTGCTAGTTAATTTGAAAGATGAAAAGGTAGGTTGGTGGGTTATGGCCGGTGACTTCAATGAGGTTAGAAGACAAGAGGAGAGATTCAATTCGGAGTTCAATTCGAGGGTTGCTGCTATCTTCAATAATTTTATATATCGTGCTAGAGTGGAAGAGTATTCCATGGGGGGTTTTAGTTTTACCTGCGCTTCTGGGGGAGGTACGAAATTTAGTAAACTTGATCGAATTTTGGTTTGCGAAGATTTCTTGGGGCGATGGCCGAATGCTGCTCTTACGGCCCTCCCTCGGTTGCTGTCCGATCATAGCCCTCTTTCTCTTCGCACCTCGGTTCTTGATTTTGGTCCGACCCCTTTCCGTTTTTTCTCGGGGTGGCTCTCGCACCCGGATTTGGAAGGTGTTGTTCTCGAAGCCTGCTCTCAGGAGGTGGGTATGTCCCGTAGCGACAAGAGGTTGGCTTGTAAGTTGAAGCGGGTTAAGGAGGCTGTCAAAGGGTGGCAGAGGAGGGTGAAAGAAAAGGAGGATGTCGAACTAAAGGACGCTGTTGAGGCTTGTTTGTGTATGGAAAAGGAAGCGGAAAGGAGGCCTCTGAACCAGGTCGAAATGGAGAATTGGGTTGAGTCCAAGAGAAAGGTCCTTTATATCAAAAAGAGGAGGCTGGAAGACCTAAGGCAAAAATCTCGTGTTCGTTGGGCCCTCGAAGGAGACGAAAATTCTGCCTTTTTCCATGGTATAATTAAAGCTAACATTTCTGCTAATAGGATAAATGGATTGTACGTTGATGGCAGGTGGATTACTAAGCCGGAGGAGCTTAAGCTGCAAGCTTGGAGATTTTTTAAAAATCAATTTATGGAACCTTGCCATTCCAGACCCTCGATGGATCTTTCGGGCATTAAGCGGTTGTCTGGATCGGAGGCAGGGCTGCTTGTGGATCCGTTCACCCTAGCTGAGATAAAAGAAGCAGTTTGGCTCTGTGGTAGTAACAAGGCTCCCGGCCCCGACGGTCTCAATTTCGCTTTCTTAAAAAAAATTTGGGGGGTTTTTGAACAAGATTTTGGGGAAGTGCTAAAGAGTTTCTTTGAGGATGGGTGTGTCAGTTATGGTTGCGGATCCTCTTTTATACATTTGGTCCCTAAATCTTCTGATCCCCAATCGTTCGCAGACTTTAGACCGATCAGCTTGGTTGGTTGTATCGTTAAAGTGATATCCAAAGTACTCGCAAACAGAATGAAGAAGGTTATCGGGAAGGTCGTGTCGGAAAATCAGATGGCTTTCGTGTCTGGTAGAAACATTTTGGATGGGCCTTTGGTGGTTAATGAGATGGTTTCCTGGCTTAAGAGGACTAAAAGGAAGGGTTTGATGTTTAAGATAGATTTCCAGAAAGCTTACGATTCAATTAATTGGAAATTCTTGGATAATGTGCTTTTTCATATGGGGTTCCCGGATCGCTGGAGGAAGTGGGTTCAAGGGTTGCTAAAGGCTTCCAGGTCATCGGTCCTGATCAACGGGTCGCCTTCTGATGAGTTTAACTGTTCTAGGGGGTTGAGGCAGGGTGACCCCTTAGCGCCTTTCCTTTTCCTAACAATCATGGAAAGCTTTCATCTCTTGATGGAAAGGGCTGGTCGTGCGGGGATCTTTCAAGGCATCAACCTCCCTTCTATGGACCCTCCTCTTTCGCATGTTTTTTTCGCCGATGATGCTTTGATCCTCGGTGAGTGGAGTATGGAGAACGTGCGAAACATTAAAAGGATGCTGCGATGTTTCTACCTTGTCTCAGGTATGAAAGTAAATTTGGGGAAGTGTCAGATCTTTGGGATTAATGTGGGTGATAGTGAGTGCAGCTCCGCTGCCTCTATCCTCAAGTGCAAAATTGGTGCTTTACCCTTTAAGCACTTGGGTATGCCAATTGGGGCTAATATGAACCGGATAAGCTCCTGGAATGCGGTGGTGGAGGTTTTTGAGAAAAGGCTTTCGCTGTGGAAAGCGGAGACGTTATCTTTTGGTGGAAGACTTACTCTCTTAAAATCGGTCATGGAAAGTCTTCCGTCTTATTACTTTTCCCTTTTTAGAGCCCCGGGTAAAGTTATTAACAAGTTAGAAAGTTTAAGGAGGGCGTTCTTTTGGGGTGGAACAAAGGATGATGGGAAGATAAACTGGGTCAGCTGGGAAAGAGTGACTAGGCCGAAGGATAAAGGGGGGTTGGGCCTTGAGCCCCTTGCTGATATAAATCTATGCCTTCTAGCTAAGTGGTGGGGGCGTTTCTGCAAGGAAAATGATAGCTTATGGCGTAGAGTCATTGTGGGGTTGCATGGCATGCCGAGGGGGTTGTGGTCGGTTCCTGTTAGGCCCGCATACTCAGGGGTTTGGACGAATGTAACAAGAATCAAGAGGGCTTTCGATGATAAGAATGTTGACTTGTTTGAGGTGTGCAGTTCTTTAGATGGTACGTTCTCTGTCTCCTTGTTAAAGGAAAGAATCCACAGTCATATTCAGGAACCGGAGCGTACTCTTGAGTGGAACAAGATGGTGCCGATCAAAGTTAACGTTTTTGTCTGGAGGGCTCAGATGGGGAGGATTGCTACGTTTGATAATCTGGCTCGGAGGAACGTCATAAGGGGATCGGGCTTATGCCCTTTGTGTGGTCAGGTTGACGAAATGGTTGATCATTTGCTCATCTCCTGCGAAGTCGCGGCAATAGTCTGGAGTATTGTGTCGGATTGGTGTGGCATCCCCCCTTTATTTGCGTTCTCTATTGATGACCTGCTGGGGAGTCATGGTGTCACAGGGGTGGAGAAAAGAAAGAGCAAGACTGTGCAGGCGGTCATTTTCGTGACATGTTGGGTGCTTTGGAAATCAAGGAATGAGGTGTCTTTTAACCAAAAAACTATCACTATGGATGGCATCATACAGGAGATAAAAAGTTACTGTATGCTTTGGTTGAATAGCAGGTCTAGTGTTGGTCTTGTGAATGGTCATAGGCTAGTTTAGTCTATGTTGTTCCTTCTCCTGGTGTAGGGGGCTGAGGTGTTGTGGTCCAGTCCCTGGCTGGATTCCTGTTTTTTCTTCCTGCTTTGTACCCCCCCTTTTTGTCTTTTTGGTGAATGTTGAATGAAGTTTTTGCTGTTCAAAAAAAAGAAATAAAAATTTTATATTTTTATATTTAATTATTTAAAAGCATTTAATAAGTGCGATAATTGATATTTAATAGGAGAGAGAAGCGGGAAAATAGTGATGAGAATGAATCTAGCAATAACATGTGTCCTCAAATGTAATTGTTTATTAGATTAGAAAGATTATTAATTATTAATTATTAATTATTAATTATTTTTTATATTTTTATGAATGGTTATTAATAACATAACAATAAAAATAATGAAGGAAATGTACATATATTATTTAATTAAAATTTAAATATGGAATGAGGATGGGTTATGAGAGGTTTTAAAAGATAAAAGACATTTTAGGGATAAATAGAATAATTTAGAAGTATGTTTAGTAAGTCTTTTTATTTATCTTTTTTAACCGACAAACACACTCTCTTTAGAGGGGGACGTATGGTTACAACACTATCCTTAGGGTAGTTTATTTTTATCCAATCATTTATCATTTGATGCCACATGAAAGAGAAGAATGTAAGAAGAAAACTACTCTTAAGGTTCATTTTAAGGGGATATGGTCATGAAAAGTATAAGGGTTCAATTTTTTTTACATTTTCTTTTATAAAAAACACATAAAATTAAAACACATAAATAATAAATTAATACAACTAAATATTAATACACAATACTAGATAAAAAAACTACACGTTTTAATACAACTTATTTTAAAAACACAATACTAGATAAAAATCTACGCATTAAGCTTTTCCTTTGTTAAATAAACATCCATGTGTGTGGCAATGTGCTCCGTAATATCGAATCTAAGCTTAAAATGTGTCTCTGTGACAACCGGACCAAAAATCAGGTCAACTCTCTCTCCGTTGACTTTTGTTGACTTTTAAATTCGTTATAATTACGTGATTTACCGCTTTAAACTGCATGATTAAACGTGATTAATTAAACAATTAACTGTTATGAAATTCGCGTTGAACAACTGTGAATTATGAATGTTACTTATTATTATTAATGGAACTTTAATAATAAGAAATTAAATATAAAATTGACATTTTATATTTTATCAAACTAATATAAACTGTTGAAACATTTTATGAACTTAAAATGTAATACGAACGTTACGTTGTCAAGACTTAGCCAAACATCCAAACCCTTTTAGCCTATTGGGCCCGGTAAGCCCAATAAGCCCAAATCAACCCGGATCGACCCGAAAACGTAACCGAAGGTTCACCTCGACTAACCGAGTGAATTCCCCAACCCGGAAACCCGACCGCGGCCCGTATCACAATGGGCCGAACCGGCCCAAACCCTTTTCCTTTCGACTCGCGGCCCATTCCCATATCGAAAACCGAATGGGCTTCGGCCAATTCCCCTTCCCCATCGCGATTGGGCTTTGGCCCAATCTTAAACAAACTTATTTATTTGTTAGGCCCACTAGTTTTTATAAAAAGTTAATCCCATCTCTTTAACCCACTAATATTTTTATAAAACTTGGGTTAACAACTTTTATAAAAATAAAAACCACCATTCCATTGGATTAATTATACTTGGATTTTATTTTAAAAAGTTATGATTTTTATAAACTCCTAACCTTTACATATTTTATAAAAGTTACTAGACTTTTATAAAATTTATGTCAACTAATCAAAAAGGCTAGGAAGCATGAGAACTTGACAACACATTAAAACCTAGTGGTTAATAACCTTAAACATGATTATAAAAGGGAGACCAATGTCCCCTTTGGTTCCCTTGCACCCAACCAAACAAACCACACCTTTCTCTTCCTCTCCTCCCTTAACCGGCCGACAACCACCACCACCCCCCCCCCCACCGAGCTGCCGCCGCTGCCCCACTCCCGGCCACCATCCGGCCACCGTAGCGCCGCCGCCGGACCACCACAGCCCCGCTGGACCGCCGCCACCCCCACCTCCCTTTCTCGGTTTTTCTTCTCACACCTTTGTGAGTATTCTAAACCCCTTTCCTCCTATATTTATCTTACATGTTTACCACCCAAGAGAAACCCTCAAGTCTTGACAACTAAACCAAATGATCAAAGAATGCTTGTGTTTGCAAATCAACTAACAAAACTCTCTTCTTTACCTCTTTCTTCCAAGATCAAACACTTGTTTGGTGCATTTAGATGCTTAAAGATAGCCAACAAGTGTGGTGAAACACATGTGTGAAATCAAAAGAAAGTAACAAGTGGGCACCAAGATTCTTGTGTTTATGAAATCTTGATTTCATAGTTAGTTGTTTGAACAAACCTCCAAGCCTCTTCATATAAAATGAAACCTAAATCATAATCTATGCATGTTTACATTATTTGTCCTAACACAAAAGTGTTAGTTGATTGTTTATATTTAATTGTCCTAACATGAAAATGTTAGTTGATTGTTTATATTTAAATGTCCTAACACCAAAGTGTTAGTTGATTGTTTATTTATATTTAAATGTCCTAACACCAATGTGTTAGTTGATTGTTTATTTATATTTATAAAGTCCTAACACCAATGTGTTAGTTGATTGTTATTTATGTTTATATATGTTACATGTTAAAACAATATTAAAACAAGATGAAATAATTAAACAAATGTTATATATGTAATCTATGACTAAAACAAAAGGAATGTTACTTGTTTTAGTAAAAGTAACACATTAAATGTGTTATAAAAAGAAATCAAGACAAAAAGAATATATTAAATTCTTGCTAGATTTAGTAAGAATAATATTTATGTCAAATGATTAATTTGACATAAATGCTTGGATTTATTACAAGTTTTAACCTTTCTTAAAACTTGCTAGAAATGGACATTTTTCTATAAAAAGGTCACATTTGAAAATAAATATTTTTATAAAAGATTTTTATAAAAATAAATTAAAGACAAATCATTGGCTTTAAATGTTTACATGGACTTTTAATATTACTTTGATGAAAACAAAGTATCCAAAAATGAACTAACGTTCGTTGGAGATTTTAAAATAAAAGTCAAGTTTTATAAAGACAACGTTATATAAATCCAAGCGTCGCTAAGATATCATGAGAAACATATATTTCATGAAAAAAGGAAATATTAAACGCTTTCGAAAAATAAATGTTTAAATGTTAGAGATTTTGAATATTTCTTCTAAGGTTCATGTTTTAAAAATAAGACAAACAATAATAATTATTTTGACAAATAATTATTTGCAAAAGGTATAAACCATGTCTTATTCACCAAAGAATTGTTAATCATAATTATTTAAAATAATTATAACTCGCAAGATTAACAAATCAAATAAGTAATTATTTAAAAATAATTATTCGAACTTGTGAAAATAATAATAAACATTATTATTCTTCTTAACTCAATTTCCAAGACTTGATTTAATTATTGAAATGATTATTTGTTTATATTTATTGAACATAAATATAAATAACCATGAACGTATTTATTTAATAAATACAAGATTAACGAGTTTTCAATAATACAAACGGACCTAAAACGTCAAGACTTGACCGGTATCACTTGGGTGACTTATGTTACTCAAATGATCATAGACCTTATACATATGTTATTAAATGATTTAGGACGTTACGTGCTGCCATCCTTCACTGCTTATTTACCGCTTATCTGCTGAATCTGTGAGTTTCACGGCCCCTTTTTCCTTTTAACTGTTTTATACTTGGGGGAGAAATCATGAAAACTGATTAAATGCTTTTTACTTAATATTATGGTTTACTTGTTAGCCGTATGACTACTTGTTCTCTTACTGATTGCCCAACTTGGTATATTATCGTTATAAACGTTTGTACAAGCGAAATCCCATCATTAATTGATTTCAATTAGTTCTATACGAAACGATAGCTAGTGAATAGATCTATTTGGATTGACAACCCTACCCTAACTGGTAGCGATGCTGGGTGGGTAGACCGTTAGTATTTGAAATCAAGGTTCAGGTGAGATCATACAACCACAACAATAAACCCCGATAATATTTAAGTATACTGAAAACTGTTTTACAACTGTTTAAACTTTTGAGTCCTAAACCTGTGAACCTCACCAACTTTATGTTGACCCGTTTTATATTCATGATTTCTTAGGTAATTGATGAAACTCTCTGAAGACATGCAAATGGGGCTTACAAATGCTATCGGACCTGTCCTTGGAGTCATAGTCCCAACTATCCAATTTAACTGTTTCATGCTTTTAATAATTGTTTAAGACTTATGTTTTTAAATTGTAAGACATTATCGTTTCCACTATCTTTTCCGCTGCAATGAAATGAACTAATGTTTTATGAAGTTTTTAAATTATTAGAAGTTGTTCTATGTATCCTCGACTATGATTCCATTCTCGCTCACACCCGAAACCGTTGACCGGGGTGTGACAGTCTCGCTATCCCGCAATTCCAATAAGACATTATCATCGATAACCAGCTCTACTAAAGGATCGCGAATGTGTACCGGTGATATCGCTTTGCCCCTGTCTTTGAGCACCATATTCTGAAGTATCAATACAATGTACATAATATTCTTCATTAGATTTTTATTCACCAGACGACCCTTTCGATCAACTATCACGCACTTTTGCTTTAAAATTCCAAATGCTCTTTCGACGTCTTATCTTACCCCCATCTTGTATCTTCTTCATTTTCTTCTCCTTGATTTCAAATGGGTGTTGAAACGCCTTAACAAAAGTAGACCAAGTGAGGTATATGTCATCAGCAAGGTAATAACCACGTTTCTATTGTCGACCATTAACAACAAAAGGACATTTGGGAGAAACTTCGTGCAACTCGTTCGTAAACAAGGGTGACTGGTTAAGAACATTGATGTCATTGTTGGAACCGGCAACACCAAAGTACCAATGCCAAAACCATGTATCTTGTGACGCAACTCCCTCGAGTATGATCATTGGTTTTACCATAAACCATTTGTTAACATAACACCAAAAAAAGTTGATAGTTTGTTACTAACAAACACATAATAACAAATGAAACATAAACCTACAACTAAGGAGCATGATCGTCCTAGTCATCCATCTCCTGGTCGGCGTCAGCATCCGGGTCCACAAAGGGCTCTAGATGAGGCGGTGGCTGAAGCACCACACCGCTCCTCTTCGCCATCCGCTGCATACTCTCCGTCGTCCACGCCTTGAACGCGATATCGTGTCGTAGTAAGTGAGTCACCTCACGCAACTGGCGAAGAGTCTCCCGCATAAACTCGGGGGTGGGTGCAACCGGTGGAATGATGACATGTGGATGTATCTCAGGAGGTGGCGGTGGTGGTGGAGCCGGGCCCGCGACCTGTCCCTGCTGTGCGGTTTGTCCCTCCTGTGCGGCCGCATCCTCCGCACCTATCTGCTGCAGGTAGGCCATCCGAGCCACATCGGCCTCCTGGGGTCCATTAAACACATGCAACCCCCCGTCTGCAAAATAAAACAAACGTTAATAAACATATTAGACAACAATATATATTGTAATTACCCAATTTTCATACCTGCGGTCCATCCATAAACACCATCCCCCACCGGCATCACTATATGCATGTTCAGTGCTACCTGAATATCTAGTCGGGCCCAATGTATCTGTGGACTCAGCCCAGCTATCACCTCCGGTGTAAGAAGCCCCATATTCACGACGATGGCCGTGATCATGCCACCGCATACGATTGGGCTCTCAGACTGAAACACAAGTTCGTTAGTTTTATAAATATTAACAGGGGAGCTCGCATGACGAGGAAGGAATAAAATTTAAACTAAAAATACCATCAAAATGATGTTTTGTTACCCGCTCGTATGTAATTTACCAAACGGCATGAATAGGGGAGCCCGCATGACGTCCAGACGTTACAAGCGCAGCCACGACGGTACTGGTAGAGTTTATCAATCCGTCTTACCTCCTTAACCATTATATCCAGGCCTTTGTGTAATACATGGTATATGAGGTCACGTAGTACTGGAATATTATTATGCTCGTGCATCCTTTTGATCTTACTATCGGTGAAGCTGGTTTTTATAAGAGTTTCTTGTGCCGCCACAATATCATTCACACATGACATAAACCTGTCCAACGTGCAGTTTGTTGCGTCTTCTAAATCCTTTTTAAGCCTTGAGTGTTGGCTTTCGACTCTGTTTGTTGTGTAGTTTTTGTAGTTCCGGTATCTATCGGTCCAGGCGGACACAAACTTTTCCTTATAATAATCTAGCCAACTTTGGTTTAGGTACAGCAGACAAACTAAATTGACACGAGAAAAAATATTACGAATACATACGGTCAAAATACGATAATTGAACAGTGATTTAGAAACTTACCTCGATTGTTTTCGGCAAGTTCTCGATAAAGTTCGTCGTAGCGGTAGTTAAAATTCTCCGGCGTGTTAGCGTTTATTACTTTGCTCCACAGCTTTAAAAACCGTTCCCATCCAGGACCGTCAAACCCTTTATTGCATTTTTTAAAGATGTTTTGCTCTATGTGCCATCTACAGAGGTTATGCTTCGCGAACGGAAATACCTGGCCGTAAGATTTGACAAGATCTATGTCTCTGTCCGTGACAATTACGTTTGGCTCTAGCCGTTTGTCTCCGATGGTTTCCTTTAGCCGAGACAACATCCAGGTAAAGTCTCCATGTCGCTCCTGGCTTATGAAGGCGCTGGCGACAAGAAACGAGACACCTGTTGACGTAACTCCCACTATCTGAACGTATGGAAACTTGTAGACGTTTGTGCCATACGTAGCATCTATGCCGAGGATATGCGAGAACGCCCTCCACCATTTATACGATTGCTTGTGTACAAAGAATACTGCGTCAACATTATTTGTTCCTGGTGCTGTTCGATCGTTGTAAATGTACCCACCTTTAGAAAGGAGAATGAAGAAAGCCTGCATCGGGGTATCACCAATCCTGTCTTCACCTTTAATCCTTTGTAACAGGTTATACAACGTCCTTTTGCTGGATACTTTCTTCGGGTTGTTTTTCATATTTCAGTCATCATGTGACGCGGCCGTATCTATTGACTTAACATCTGCCTCACATGAGGAGTCTCCCCGTCATTAAACTTCATTGCCATTGGATGACCCTCTAGATCCGCCGACGGTTCGTGGTTATGTTCATGGTTTCGCAAGGTTAGTTTCCACCCACCTAAAATTTCCCCGTAATTACCTAAAATCTCAAACAAACAACCACATTTCTTGCTTCCAGTCTTTTTCGTGGTGGATTTCCCCCTGTAAAAACCACTACGATCACACCATATCCAGATTGTATCGAACTCACCGGATGATTTGTTCTTTGTTGTCCGTTTTGTTCCAAGAACGTAACCCCTAAGGTATGCTCGTTCATTTGCCCAGTCAAACAGTTCTTGTTTTGATAAGAAGATCTGAAATTATGTCATGGGTATATCAGATGAAAATACTATATTTTTTCTTTCAAAACACGTGTTTATGAAGCTTATATTAGGTGTACCTGATCGGTCGTGTACACCTCAGGGCCATCGTTGTTATTGTTGTTGTTGTTGCTATCGATGTTGCCGTCGTAGTCGGCGCCTCTG
Organism: Deinandra increscens subsp. villosa; assembly: GCA_039602395.1. Lineage (NCBI taxonomy): Eukaryota > Viridiplantae > Streptophyta > Magnoliopsida > Asterales > Asteraceae > Deinandra > Deinandra increscens. Next base: position 3,400,703 of record JBCNJP010000025.1, on the reverse strand, counting down.
TTGTTGTTGCTCTCATCGGCGTAATCTCCGTAATTACCACAATAGTTACCTCCATAATTATAATTATCTTCGTGATTATAATTATAATTATATCCATGAATATAATTATCTCCGTGATTATCTTCGCTGTTAGTACCACAAGGGATGGAGTTATCACCTCCACTATTACCACCGGGGATTGAGTTATCACCTCCAGTAGTTCCACCGGATGTTTCATCGTTCTCAAATAGATAGTTGAACCACGACATTACTTGCGTATTTATTTGAAAATTCACAGACGATATAAGACAATGAAATTAAAATACTCACATCCTCGTTTTATAACCAAATTTTTCATACGTACAGAAAACAAGCGGAATATTACGTCGAATCAATCGAATCGTTAATTCGACTTTGAAATGTGTAATTTTGTTTTTGGAATCTCATAAACGGTCGTTTGTAACCAAACGACCATAGAAAGGGGTCGTTTGTCACCAAACGGTCGTTGCTTAAAGGATAGCTCACATGCTCTCTCAGCTTTTGTAAACCGAAAATAATTCACACATACAAAACGACCGTTCTTGGTCATACGACCGTTGTGACGAAACATGAACGATCGTTTCATTCTAAACGGTCGTCCAAAATAATTCTCTCGTACCTAGTTTTCCGGACCAAAACCAAACGGCCGTTTGGCATCAAATGACCGTATGATTTCTGTGTCAAAATTGATTCTTCCTGTGTCAAAATTAGGTCCCTAAATAAAATATTGAAGATAACTAAAATAATTAAAAATAAACAAAAAACATAATAATAATACGAAGAAATTAAAAAAAACGGCATCATGGCAATATGTCATGGCATGAGGTGTGAACAGCAGGGATACTATATGTCAAACTATTTGACTAAACCACCTGTTAGTTGTTTTCTTTGAAGAGCGGATTCATTAAACGAAGGCCCAGCAAGCAACAAGGAAAGTCAAACAAAAGACAATTACATCATAAACATACACCGATCCTCCCATACGATGCCCCATTTTTTTTTAGATATATTTAGTTATTGACTACCATAAGAAACTAAGACTTTTAATCTTGTTTGAGGTCTTTTATTGTTGAACACCACATCATTTTACGTACGCTTCCAGATCACCTAGCACGACATGAGAATAATCGCATATATCCTCTCCTTTTTCCTCAAGTTGTTGGAATGAGAATCCGCTAAGTTCACGAGATCAGAGATACTAAAAGCGAAGATCAGAGAAAGGTTACACCATACCAAAAGCCATACCTAAACCATGGCCGAGCAACCAGTGAACAAGTGGAGAGCCGTTTCGTCTCCTTCACCGCATAACGGGCAGGACATGAAATCCACCGCAACATTCTGTCTAGCGAGGGCATCTTTGTTTTGTATGGCTCTCCGTAAAAAGTATGAACTTTTGCGGGCACCAGAGAACTCCAACTAAAAAAACTCCCATTGCGAAACCGTGTATGTCCCTTGCACCAACTTTTACAAAGATCTCACATTAAAGTTTCCCGAATTGTAATATATCCAACGGATGTTAGACCTATCCATATTAATTATGTCAGCCAAATTGACATTAGAGCTCTCAAGTCAAAATCAGTTTTTGCAATTCCATTCCAGACACCTGTTATAGCCCTCCAAATAGGAATGAAGGGCATCCCTATTTTTGCCATGTATAGCTCTCACAACTTTATTCCACAATTTAGTAGGTTTATTGTGCATCCTCCAAACCCATTTGGCTAATAGGCACTAGCGTGTTGACAACGTGAAGCTGGGTCAACCCAAGGCCACCTTTCGACATTGGCCGAGCCATGACATCCCGACTAACCCAATGAATGCACTGCTCTTTACCTCTTCCACCTCAAAGAAAATTAAACTGGATTCTTTAGAGACACTCGGTGATTTGCACCGAAGCTTTAAAGAAGAAAAATAATACGTTGACATACTATCAAGAACCGCTTTAATAAGAACAAGACGACCCCCAATCGATAGGTGCTTAGCCTTCTAATTGACAGCTGAGATTCGAAATTCTCAATAACTGGTTTCCAAAACTTCACCCTGTTCATATTTGCTCCCATCACTAATCAAGATATTTGAAGGGGAGGGTCCGCGATTGGCAGCCGACTTAGAAATCTCCACCGAATGTCCGAATCCACATTAATCCCATAGAGACAATTTTTTTAGATTCTCTTCGAGTCCCGAAACATACCAAAGTATCTCAAAAGCCGAGAGAGATTGATCCACAAAAAAAATATTCTTCCCAGAATGTGTCCATCGTAAATTCCCCACAAGCGACCTGTCTCTCTTTCTGTCCTCGGCCCTTTTTACGTGTAATTGGGCCAGACACACGAGTAATACTGGGCTTCGGGCAGTGGAGGAAAATTAAGATCCTATAAATGAAGGGTTTTACACCTTTTGTTATCTCTGGGCCCAGACCGTCCAACATGTTCATGAAGTCTAAAATTCCTAAGACTCCACGTATTGGTGGCCCTTCCTCCAGCCCTTAGCCGACATGTAGTTATGACATTTCATATTTTCATAATTAACTCAATTCAAGAGTGTCTACAAGCCTTTGAAAGTTTGAAACTAACATAAAAAAAAATATGAATTAGTCGATCTATATTAGAATGATTATAGATATATGTATTTGTAGTGGTTAAGATCACATGGTTCTAATCTCATGTTTATCCCAAAGCATACTACTGTCAAAATTCTTGGATTCTTTGAAATTTGATTTGGTCAAACACTAATTATGAAACCATTTGAATACAAGTTCAAAAAAAAGAAAAAGTTTTAACACAGAAAGCTTTAGTTAAACTTAGTTTTGTTGAACAAAAATAAAATAATCCATGACTATAGTCACGTCTACGGAATCCAAGCTTCTTAACTCAACAATTTTATATGTTTAACATATATCAGCGGGTTTATTTTAAGAGCTTATCCAAAGATATAATCAATCAATCAATCATTTTTTTTAGTCAACAAAATTTCTATACTTCTTTAAACTCAGATTTCATGTGCTTTATAAATTAAAAGGACCCACTATAATTAAAGGGAAAAGGACAAAAATGGCAAGCGTTGACCATTTCGTCCCCAAAATAACCCCTTGACGGTCGTTCTCCTCTCCATAGCCCCCCCCCCCTGACGGTCTTCGTCGACCGTCGTAGGTTGTCTGGACGACCGTCCAGTCACACCCAACGAGAGCCTGACACGTGTTTATGAAACGGTCGTCGGCGCCCCTACCTCTCCGACAACGACCATACATGGCCGACAACGACCGTAGCACCTGAGACAATTGCCGGCGACCGTCTGCCACCACTGACGGACTTGTCCACGGTCGTCGGCGACTTTATGAATTTTTTATTTTATTTTCAGGTCGTTGACCAGAACATTAGGTCGTTGACCTTCACGGTCGTTGACCTGCAAGCTGTTTTATGAACGGGCATTGACCATGGATGACGACTGTCGGGACGTTAATTAATTTTTTTTTTAATTTTTTTTATCTTAATTATTTACCTTTAAGTTTCCATGCCTTTCAGAATTGTATAAATATTGAGAAGTTGTCTATGTGTTTAACACCCTAGAGAGGAAGAAGACCTCGCATCTTGGAGGTTTTTTCAAATGACTAGAGGTAGCTGGTCCGAAAGAGAGGAAGAAGACCTCGCATTTTGCTGGGTCTATGTTTATGATAAGGAGCCAGTTCCACGTCACGGGAATAGGTTTTGGCATCGTATCAGTGATTGGTTTCATTGCCGTTACTTAGCTCCTGGTCGGCGTTCGGTTCATGAACTAGTGGCACATTGGAATCAAATGCGGCCTAAAATGAAAAAGTTCAATGATATTTTTAATAACACATCGGACCGACTCACTGTTCAACACTCATACAATGATGTTTTGAGGTTGTCCAAAGCGACTTAAACTAAATGATAAAATAGAAATACATATTATATCAAACATTACATTACACCATAAAAACCAACTAAAACCTTACAATAGAAATACACTACAATAGAAATACACTACAATAGAAATCCACTAAAACCTTACAATAGAAATACACTAAAACCTCCAAGTTGAATGATCTTTCAACGTTTCTGTTAAATGTAATTCCTTGATTATTCACATTCACGTACAGCCATATATAGAATACATGATTGAGTGTATTTACATCTAGGGACCCTATACAATAGAGTAACTACAACAATGGCACACATAGTCTAATATACCCCCTCAGTCTAAGGAGGAGGGTTGCGAATGCTTAGACTGTTACGAAATTCATCAAAAAGGAGCCGAGGTAGACCCTTCGTAAAAATATCCGCTAATTGATAACGAGAGGGTACGTGAAGTATGCGAACAAAGCCTCGTTGAACTTTCTCACGAACAAAATGGAGGTCAATCTCAATATGCTTAGTTCTCTGATGTTGTATAGGGTTCTCAGACATGAAAATGGCACTTACATTGTCACAATAGACAATGGAGGTGCGAGATGGTGGACGACCAAGTTCGAGAAGAAGATTTCGGATCCAACATATTTCAGCCACGACATGTGCAACGCCCCTGTATTCCGCCTCGGCGCTGGATCTGGAAATCGTGGATTGACGCTTGGAAGACCAGGAGATGAGGTTGTCACCAAGAAACACGCAATAGCCCGAAGTAGAGCGCCGGGTATCCGGACACCCAGCCCAATCCGCGTCTGTGTAAGCAACGAGGGAGGATAGCGAACCTCCTCGAAGGTGTAAGCCCATAGCAATAGTGCCCTGAATGTATCGAAGAATCCGTTTAAGGGCATGTAGGTGACCGGTGCGGGGGTCATGCATGTGCATGCACACCTGTTGGACAGCATAGGAGATGTCAGGCCTGGTGAATGTGAGGTACTGTAAGGCACCCGCTAGGCTGCGAAAAAGAGTGGGGTCTTCTACAGGGTCACCGACATTGGCGCTGAGTTTGCCGGCGGTGTCAACTGGAGTGTGACACGGATTGCAATTAGACATTTTTGCACGGGCGAGAATTTCCTGAGCATACGTCTTCTGGGATAAGAATAGACCTGTTTTGTTGCGAGTAACCGATATCCCCAAAAAGTACGCTAGTGGCCCCAAGTCTTTCATAGCAAATTCTCTAGAGAGATGACCCATGATAACAGATTTGAGGGTCGTAGAGGAGGTGATGAGCAAAATATCATCCACGTAAAGTAAGATATAGGCTACTTCTGAACCCTCGCGATAGATAAACAAAGAATGATCGCATAAGCTGTGACGAAATCCAAGCGTGGATACATAATCTGTGAACCGTTGGTACCAAGCGCGAGGGGCCTGTTTTAGCCCGTATAGAGACTTACGCAATCGACAAACATGATTAGGAAAGCGTGAGTCCCTGAACCCCATTGGCTGGTGCATGTAGACCGTTTCTGCGAGGTGGCCGTGTAAAAAAGCATTTTTAACGTCCAACCGGGTAATGTCCCAGTTATTTACGACCGCAATGCTCAGAACAGTACGAATGGTAGCGGGCTTGACCACGGGGCTGAACGTATCTTGGCAGTCAACTCCAACCTGCTGAGACCTGCCATCACAAACAAGACGCGCTTTATAGCGCTCAAGTGAGCCATCAGATTTATTTTTGTGTTTAAATAACCACATGCAACGGACAATATTCATATCTGGTTGACGTGGTACGAGTTCCCACGTCTTATTATCAATAAGCGCAGTAAATTCATCGCGCATGGCTTGGAACCAAGTAGGGTTCGAGAGGGCGGCGGCCGGGTTTTTCGGTAATGGTTCAACAGATGTGGAGGTGTGGAGATTAAGGGGGTGTTTGGGCTTAAATATACCGGACATGCTGCGAGTGTGTATGGTACGAGTGGGTGGGGGAGGTGATGGGGGAGTTGGGTGCGATGTGACTGCGGGTGGCGAGTGGTCAGAAGGTGATGTCGAGGGGTGTGAGGACGTGGAAGTGGACGAAGGGCTGTTGGGAGAAGGGACTGAGGGTTGCGAGTGAGGTGGGGTGTGAACTGGTGGGCTTGGGGAGTTAATAGGGCCGGGAGAATGTGGTTGTATTTGGGCAGGTGTAGGTGAAGTGGGGGAATGAACTGGGCTGGGAGAAGTTGGGCCAGGGGAGTTCGGAGGGGTGGGAGCCGCTGGACTGGGCTCAGCAACGGACCAAATAGATGGGTGGGGATCGGTTTCTAGAAGCTGATAAGTGGGAGGGTCGGTGTTTATTGTTGCGAACGAAAATTTTGTTTCATCGAACGCGACGTGTCGGGATATAGTGATGCGTCGAGTTGAGAGATCAAAGCACTTGTAACCTCGGTGGTTCGTCGGGTGGCCAAGAAAAACACACGGGGATGAGCGGTGTTGTAATTTGTGGATGGATGTTGAGGGGATTAGAGGATAACATAAGGAGCCAAAGGTGCGAAGGTGGGTGTATGTTGGATGGGTGTGGTAAAGGAGAAAGGTGGGTGTGAGGTTAGATTTTGTTTTTGCGGGTAAAATATTTAGTAGGTAAGTTGTGTGTTGAAGTGCGTGATGCCAAAAGGAGGTTGGGGCGGAGGATTGGGCCAATAAGGTGCGAAGCATGTTGTTGATGGATCGGATTTTCCGCTCGGATTTCCCGTTTTGAGGCGACGTGTATGGACACGAGAACCGGAATTGTATTCCGTGGGTGGCACAAAATGTGTGAAATGCTTTATTATTAAACTCCGTGCCATTGTCACATTGAAGAGTTTTGATGTTTCTTTGAAATTGAGTTTTAATTAGTTGGTGAAACGTTTGGAAAATTTTGAACACCGAGGATTTGGTTGCCAATGGGTATGTCCAGAGGTGATTGGTGTAATCATCCAAAAATAGGACATAATATTTGTGTCCGCCTGCACTTGTGACCGGGGAGGTCCATAGATCACTGTGTATAATATCAAATGGTGCAGATGTAACAGATAATGAAGAATAAAATGGCAGTTTGACCTGCTTTCCAAACACACAAGGTTCACACAAATTATTGTTGGAAAAAGACATAACATGAATGTCACGGTTATTATTCAAAACACGTAATAAATCATAGCCGGGATGGCCTAAACGAGAGTGCCATAGGTCTTGAGAGAGGGCGGCAAATGTGGAGGGGCTTTTATTGGTGGAGAGTTCAGGAGGAAGAGGGTAGAGATCCCCGGAGCTGTTACATCGGAGGATTGGTCTCCGCGTCCGGCAGTCCTTCACAAGAAAACCACAAGAGTCAAATTCAATGCTAATATTATTATCTCTCGTTAGTTTTCTGACAGATAAGAGGTTCTTTATTAGGTGTGGTGACACAAGGACGTTATTTAATTTAAGTGGGGGGTACGGGTTCGGGAGTGTGGTGTTGGTGATGGCATGGATGGGAATTTTGGTTCCATCGCCAACGACAATGTAATTCGACCTGAGATTATTGACATAAGAGGGGATCGTACCTGTTTGGTGAGTCATGTGATTGGTGGCACCCGTGTCAAGGTACCACGTTGGATCCGTCCGCAGGGTATTTGTGTACATTGCCTGCTCCACATTGGTCGGAGTGTAGTATCCGTCATATGCTTGATAAGCTTGAGGAGCCGCTCCAAGGAGGCCCGGGGCAGGAGACGGTGGTGGAGCGCCGCGACCACGGGCGGGTGGGGCTGTCGGGTATGGACATGGTGGCGGTGGCGGTCCCCACTGCCAAGTATAGCCGGATGGGGGAATGGGTTGCCAAGAGTACCCTGGAGGTGGAAAATTAGGCGATCCGCGACCACGACCCCGTAGTTGACCATTTCTGTTAGTGCGATTTCTTTGGTGTGAGTGGGCACCCCCACGACCTCTGTTTGCATGAGAATTGTGTCCACGGTTGGTGGAGCGCGATGAATCTGCAGAATACCCCCTCTCTTGTAACGTTTGTTGGGGTGGTGGTGCATTCGGGATTGGTTGTTGCGTGGTGGCAGCATGCAAAGCGGAGGCCGATGCAGCGGCTTGATGAGCCTTGCGGGTTTCTTCAAGAATCAGTCGAGATCGAGCCCCATAAAAATCGGGAAGCGGGTGCGTCTGTTGAATAAGCATCGCCACCCCGTCATATTGGTCGTTTAGCCCCGAGATCATTTGTAAGACCATTCGTTGGCTAGATACCGGGGAGTTCACATTGGCGAGTTGATCACCGATTTCTTTCAAGGCTTGGCAGTAGGTAGAGATGTCCGGGAAGTTGTCAAGACGGGTGTTCACGAACTGGGTCTCAAGTTGTAGTGCCCGGGTATGCTCGTTGTCGTTGAAAATTTCTTTAAGGGCTTTCCACGCACTGCAAGCGTTTGTGTCGGTGGTGAAGATGGTGCCAAGAAGTTCCACCGAAATGGTCCCGTAGATCCACTGTAAGACAGTGGCATCTACGCGGTTCCATAGTTCCTTGTCGACGGGGGGTGCAGGTTTGTCAGCAGAGGTAGAAACGGGGGTCGGCGGCGATGTTCGTTCTAGGTGGTCGGAACAGTTGAAGGCTTTACAGTGGATTTTAAAGAGTTCTTTCCACTGTATATATTTTCCGGATTTGGTGTCAAGAGGAATTGGTACATAGGTTTTAATGTTCGTGACTGCGAGGGCTGGGTGGGGAATGGAAGATGAAGAAGACATGATTGATGAGGAAGGGAAAAAAAATGATCGAGAGGGGAGGCAAGGATCGCCGGCGGCAGAGAATTAGGGTTGGGGAAGAGAGGATCGGAAAGTTAGGCAGATACCATGTTAAATGTAATTCCTTGATTATTCACATTCACGTACAGCCATATATAGAATACATGATTGAGTGTATTTACATCTAGGGACCCTATACAATAGAGTAACTACAACAATGACACACATAGTCTAATAGTTTCCCAAACTGCAAGATGTTCGAAGTCGTTACCCTCGATCACAAGGTAACTTAGTTTAGAGAGACTTAAAACATCTTCGTACAAATAATGAACAGATACCTCACTTGATCTTTTTTTTTAAAATATCGTTGAATTTTTTCAGTTTACAACGCATTTGATGCCAATGGAATAGTAATTGATGAACCGAACGACGATTATGAGATAATGAACGAGAATGATAAACTTGACTAACACAGTGCCAGAAGATACTTCCATAACGTAAGGTTGGTGTAACAACCCGCATCTAGGAATAGTTTAGGAGACGTCCCGAACTAGAACATTGGTCTATAATTGATACTTTGATTGCTTTATTCTGCCTTGGTTAGAACTTAAAAGGGGACAACCTTGTCAACTTAGTTGGGTTGGTTAATTGTCTAGATTAGGATTGTCTCAAAAGGAAGTCCCCTAGACTAGTTAGCTAATTTGCTAGTTGTGATCTTCATAGTGGTTAGAGGTAGCTCCTATTGCCTTAAGGTGCCCTAGATTAGTTCCGCGGGTGGTTAGGGTAATTGAATTGGGAAATACTCAAAAGGTGAACCAATTAGTTGAGCGGTAGAATTATCGGTTAGGATGTACTCAAAAAGTGAACTAACAAATCAGTGAGCGTTTTCTAACCGTTAGGATTCTTATCAGTTACGTCCGGAGAGTATTTCGGGGGCTCATAGGTTTCTTATAGGTTGTATCTTTAGAACCTGATTAAATCGGAATTGTCATAGTCAAGGGGAGTCGGTAGCATTAACTAGGATTCTCGGTCTAGGTGGTATTTCTCGTCATATCTGGTTTTCGTCTTTAGGGTTTGAGTTTGTGGTTTGCTTTTTATTTTTAGTAACTTTCTATTTTTAGCAGTTTCCCGTTTTAGTAAGTTTAGTTAATTAGTTAATTTTAGTTAATTAAATTAGTTAATCAATTCTCCAAAACAAAACCAATTTTCATCAATTAATCAGTAATTTATTTTTCTTAGTTAATTTTATCTTTTTAGTGTCTCTAGGGTTCGACCCCGGTCTGCCGATAGCTACTCTACATCCGATAGGTTCACTTGCCTGTTGAGTCGGTCTAGTTTGAGGTTAATTGGGTTTTAATTTAGTGTGTCTAGGTCTAGGATAAATTAGTTTATTTTTATAGATCGATTTTTGCACATCAAACATTTTCAACCTTAATTCGCTAATCTCGACTCCAAAACCCGTTATCATTTCGTATCAGATTTCACACACATCAAACATCCCCATACTAAAACATTGCTTGTCCCCAAGCAATACAATTTTAATCTTGACACTACTACAACTAGATTTTAACCACATAGACACTTAAATGTACATATTCGGTCCACATGATTTACTATAAATACTAGGTTTTACAACCGCAAAAGTTTTAACGATTTGAAAACTCACAAAATATCTCAACCAAATAATGCGAACCCCTTTTTTGTATTATCTTAGTCAACTCACTTTTTCACTCGACATATGGGTGTAATATTTGAAGTGAACGCTCAGGTCAAGCATGTCTAATCGTTTATTGGGTTTATATATACGATCGTGCCGCCGAGTTCGTTATGGGATTTGACCAAAGAAAGGAGGGGGATACTCAAACGTTTGCTCACATATAGAGGTGTATGAGCTATCACCTAACCGTATAACTTGGCGTATACGTACAGCCGTTTCACAACTTTCATTGTGATTTATTCATATATATATATATATATTATATATATATATATTTTTTTCCTAGCTTGATTTAGGGTTTTGCAGCCTTTCAATTAAAGACTAGTTTTTTTTTTTTTTCACCTTTTTTTATAAATATATACTGGAGTTATGTAGAAAGTCCAGTATCTTCGGGCAATTGACGACCCGGAGAAGATCTATAACGACTCAAGGCGATTAGTTTAACACGGTCTCAACATAAACCTAGAATCTGTTTTAAACATATATGTATTTTTTTCATTTCATTTTTTCTCTTTTGTAAATAAATATATATCTATAGGCTCATCTCACAACGAAAATCGGGTGAATGGTTTATTTTTTTTAGTTCGCAAGACTCGATCAAAAGACCTTGATCATGTGATGTTTTTGTAAAAATAAATCTTAAGGAGAACCGTTCTCGCGACTTGCAGAAACGATAAGGCACAAATAAATTATCTAAGATTTATGTTAAAAATGGTGTACTTTCGTGTCATGTGAGATTGGGAAATTTTTTTAAAATTTTGGGGGATTTTCAGACTTTTGATATGGTGAGGGAGTTATATTCTATGTGCTTAGCCAACCCTTGCCATCCCCATACTTAGAAGATTGCAGTGTCCTCAATGCAGAAAAATAGAAATAAACTAAAGGGTTGGAAAAAGTGAACTCCCTGTTTGTGTATCGCGACTATCCACACATCAAACAACCTCTTGCTCCATTCCGTTTCTTCAAGCAGTCGAATTCCTGAAAATTAAAACACACAAAAACAAAACACACAAAAATAAAATTAAATTAAAAAGTAAATTAAACATCGGGTTGCCTCCCGAGAAGCGCTTAATTTATTAACAAGTCTTTAGCTTGACTCGGCCGCCAACCCCAATCAGGCGGCTTCTCCTTTATCTGCTTCCTTCCTAGCCCGTGTAGGCTCTTCCTTGTTTCATCACCCCAAGGTGGGTTTCTAGCAGAGAGTGGGTGGGGTTTGTACCATTGTGCTTCATCTGGCCACCAGCTCTTGAATTTACCTGGTCTAATTATTGACCGGATGTAATGCAGGAGTTGATAAATGGAATTGGGGATGCTCGGGCATCCCCATACTTGAACTTTTGACCGATCATTCTCAATAAGTGTTATGATCTGCGGCTTCTGAAGGTTTGGTGGTGATCCACTCTCATTCTTGCCCACGGGTTGGCGGTCCAGGATCTTTGGAGGTTGATGCAAAACCTCCCCTTGTGGTACTCTTTCCACCACCATATCAGGTGGTTATTCTTCTAAGTCATTCTGAGGCTTCAGCAGTGCCTTAATCTTTGCAAGATCATGTTCTGGGTTGAATGGCCCAGTCTCTTCAACCTCGAGTGGTGCAGTTAGCCACTCATCTCCGAACTCCGGAAGCATTTCAGCCTCAAAGGCTTCTTTTTCATCTGGCAGATTTGTTGGAAAGAGGGTGTCCTGACCCGACAAAATTAACGAACCCGACTCGATATTGACTCGTAAGAGTTACACCGGGTCAACGGACCATAAATCTAATTACCCGTTAATTAGTAAAAAAACGAACAAATGATTAATTAAATAAACAATTGTTTATTTATTTAATTAAATGACAAAAACGTTTTCAGTTAAAACGCTCGTGTTTTAAATTAAACGGACTGATCAACTGTTACTGGATTAACAGACTGATCAGATTGGTGGACTGGAGAGAATTGCAACCGGGCCCAGTTAGTCATAGCCCCGGTCCGCGATTTTTTTTTAATAAAATATGGAAGGGAGAGAATTGGGGAACAAGTCACTGGAATTCACAACCCTGATTCCCTCTCTCTCTCCCTTTACGTCGAAGTCAACCGGTGCCACCACTCTCACTGCCGCCGACCACCACTCGATGCTGCCACCATCGTTCGTCGCCTTTTCGATGTGTAAGGAATTATTTCTCCTGAAGAAATGATGCTGATCGGCTAAACATGTTATCTAGGAAGAATAGAAGGCGCGAGATAAGTTACCTCAGAAGAAGAGACTGCACGAGATAACTTACAGTTACCTCGGAAGGTCATTTTATCTTGGAAGCCTATTTTACCTTGGGAGCACAGTTTTATCTCGGACAGTGGATACGCCCGAGATAACTCAAGTTACCTCGGTAAGGCGAGTTATCTCGGACATCAATTTGACCTGCTCCACTTGTCTATGACATATCTGATCCAGTTTCCCGCCATTCTACTGACATGAAGCTGACACAATTATCTTCTAGACTAGTTTAATATTATTTTAGTTCATGTATCTGTACTTGATAGTCTAGATAATCGTTAGAGAAATCAAGGGTTCTCCTAATTTCTTAGGGAACTATATATAGACACTTGTAACTATGCTTTAAATAAGCAAGTGTAAATCACTCTGTAATGTACTTCGAATCTGCAAGTTATAATACAGTGCTCAGTTTTATTCATATTATTGTTATACTTGTCTTGTATTCGATTTCATATTACTTTACTTCAAACAGAGCATACCAATTAACTTGTTTTTCGCCTGGTTAATTCTAAGTAAAACCTTGTGATTGGTTCAACTCTGTAACCAAAATTCGATCCTACAAGTGGTATCAGAGCCTTGGCTCGAGATTTTTAAAACTTGAATTCTTATTTAATTTTAATACTCTGTTTTTAGTAAAAAAATCACTCTTTCCACTGTTTTTTTTCTTTTTCCATACTTAATCATGGGAGAATCACGAAATGGTAGTTCAAACAAACCACCATCATTCATGCCCGATGATTTTGATACATGAAAATTGCGAATGATAGGTTATCTTCATCATTCTGATTACAGAATGTGGAAATCTGTTATGTATGGCCCTGCTGTCCCTACAACAAAATCTACTACTACACCAAGTGTAGTAAAAGCTGTTGTTGACTATTCCGATGATGACCACTAGTTGGTTGAGGGAGACCACAAAGCATTATGGGCATTACAAGCAGCACTTCCAAATTCTGTTCTCGTAGGTTTCAAAAACTGCAAAACTGCTTTCGATTTATGGAAAGCTTTAAATGAAATGTACGAAGGAACTGATGAGGTTAAAGAAAATAAGAAAGATGTTCTAAAACAAAGATATGAAAACTTTTCTCACAAAAATGGTGAAAGTATGAATGCTCAATATCTGTGTTTTGTTCAACTTCTTGATGAATTACAGGGAAATGATGTGAAGATGGAAAATCGTGATGTGATTAGAAAGTTTTTGAGATCACTTCCTGATGTCTGGACATTATATACTGTAAGCATCTAGTATAACAAGGATCTCAAAACTTTAAAGTTGGGTGAACTTCATGGAATGCTAAGTGTACATGAAATGGAAATCAATGAAAAATCTGGTGTTCTGAACAAACCAATGAACTTAACCATTCCAACATCTACGGCACTTATCACTGCTCATGAAGATAGAAGTCACTACAGTGAACAAGCTCCTTTGATCACATATCCTACATCACCAAGAGGTAATGAAATCACGCCTCTCTTTTATAACAACTTTGCTCATATTGCAGATAACAGTCAGAATGGGCTCACTAGATCAGATCTAGAATGCTTCAGTGCTGATGATCTAGAAGTAATGAACATCAACACACAACTAGCAATGATCTCCTTACTTGCACAAAGGTTCTACAAGAGAACATGTAGAAAGTTCAATGGAGATAGAAATGCTCAAATTGGGTTTGACAAAAGTAAAGCCAAATGCTACAATTGTCACCAATTAGGACATTTTGCTAGGGAATGCAAGCATCCCAGAAGAGAAAACACAAGCCAAGATGGAGGAAACAAGTATCAGAGACCTCACAATGCATATACACCAGTTACCTCTCAAGAACAAAACCATCAACATCAATTGTATCTACTAAAGGTCCTACTGCTCCTTCATCAAGCTTAAAGCCACAAAGGCATGTAACTACTGTTGTTGCAAATCAAATCAATTGTTTTGATTGGGAAGAAATCAAGCAAGAGTTCTCACCAATCAATCATGCTTTAATGGCAAAAGAAATCTCTTACTCTGCTGAGAACTCCTTTACTTCATCCATGGATACCTCCTCAAACTATGAGGTTAACACTGAAATCCCAAATGAAGTTCTTTCTCTTCTTTGTAAAACTGAATGTGTTGAGCAGATAGAAAATTATAGATAACATAACCTTGAACTCCTTGAGGAAATGGCAATTCTAAAAGAGATGAGAGAATACTCTAGAAAGGCTGATATTGCTTACAACAATAAAATTGAAGAACTAATCAAAAGTATTAGTGCATTAAAACATGAAAAATCCAATCTTGTTACACAAATCAAGGATCTGCTCTCTAAACTAGATTTTGCAAACAAACAAAATGAGGAAATAAAATCCGAATTGAGTATATGTGAAATCAAATTTTCTGTTCCTACTGCTGACTGTGAAAAACTACAGGAAAGTAATGAGAAACACCTGAAACTGTGGCAAAGTCAGAAAGCAACAGGGAATTATCTAAATAATGGAATTGGGTATAATAAGGTTACTTATCCTGATTCATACACTGAGTGTGTGAAAAAGGTTAAGAGTGAAGAAACTAAAATTCAACTTACACCTGATCCCATTATTTCTACATCCATTGTGATGTCAGAGTTAAAAACTGAGAAAGACAGCAAAGAATCACAACAACTTTGGTAAAAACAAGAAAACTCTTTGGAAATTGAAAGACACAAAGAAACTGAATCTTGCTCCCAGTAAAACTCTTCAAATGAGAAAACTATTTCTGTCTAAAAAATGTCTGAGTTTAAAATGATAAAGGAATGTTTGATTTGTGGAAAAATTGGTTATCTTGCTATCATTTGTCATCACAATCCTTTTTTTATTAGACAAGTTGTCAAAAGTCAAACAATTGAAAAAGGGGAAACTAAATCAGAATTTGTTTGTGAAAATTTTGAAAAAGTCAACTCTGAAGAATCAAAAAGTAGTAAATACAACTCAGAACAGAAAAAATCAAACTCAGTAAACAAACAAAGATTTGAAAAATTCAGAAATCATGACTTTGAGAAATCTGAACAGCTTCAGCCACTAAAATTCAGAAGAAACAAAAACCTAGGAGTAATTATGCTCCTGAAGGAAGAAAATCTAATTCTGAGATAAAAATTATCTCGGAAGGCAAAATTCATGATCTCGAGGTAAAAACTACCTCAGAGGGACAAAAAACTCTGGCAAGCAACAAAATGAAAGAAAAAGGGTATCCGAGATAAAAGTTATCTCGGGAGGAAAATTTTTTGTACCGAGGTAAAAGCTACCTCGGACAAACAAAAGTTACTCCGGAAAGAACTCCAGGACTGTAAACAACAGTTTTTGTCCTAATCAAACTAATATTGTTTCAAATAATAAAAAGAGAGAAGTGTTTGAAAGAAAATTTTCAAATTTCGATCCCACAAGTTCAAATTTCAAACTACAATTCTCTTAAACATAAAAAGAAAGAAAACAAAGGGAATATAGATCAAGAAGGAATGTCATAAAACAAAAGGCCATAGACTTTCAATCTGAAATGAATTATTTTTCTATTGCCCAAAACAGTCAAAATTCTTCAATCAATGATCAGTCAAAGGCCGAGTCTTCAAAAACTAAAGAAGTGACTCAAACACTTGTGCTCAAAGAGTACAAGTACAATGATGCAATGGGAAGACCCAAGACCACAAAGGCTTGGGTCTCCCTCAGAAATTAACTCATACTTTGTCTTAACATGTGCAGAACATATCCAATAAATCTCAGAACAACATCTGGGTTGTAGATAGTGGATGTTCTTGCCACATGACAGGAAATAAAGAATTACTGAAAAATACAAAAAGAGTTAATGGAGGACCAATTGCTTTTGGAAGCACTGAGGGATTTTTTTTTTTGGACAAGGTACAGTTACCAATGGGAAGCTTACCTTTGATAAGGTAAATTTTGTTGATGTTCTCAACTTCAAGCTTCTAAGTGTGTCACAAATGTGTGACAAGACATTGAATGTTCTATTCAATGAGAAAGAAACTATCATCCTTAAACCAGGTATCAAAATTTCTGATGAAATGATATTGATTAAAGCACCTAGAAAGGATGGTCTATACACTCTGGATATGGCACATACAACATCTAAAGGATGGTATCACCTGCCTTATATCCAAGGCTTTTATAGATGAATCAAATTTATGGCATAGAAGATTAGGTCATGTGAACTTTAATACTATGAACAAACTTGTAAAACTTGATTTGGTCAAAGGTTTACCAAATAAAACATTCACATGTACTGACAATGTATTGCTTGCCTTAAAGGAGAGCAACACAAATCTTCTCATAAGCCCAAATTGGAAAGCTCAATCTCAAGTCCTTAAAAACTACTACATATGGACTTATTTGGTCCTACAAGAGTAAAGAGCTTAGGGAAAAAGTCTTATTGTTTTGTAATAACTGATGATTTTTCAAGATACACCTGGGTATTCTTTCTTGCAACCAAAGATGATACCTCAGAGATTTTAAAAGCACTAATTACACAGCTTGAAAATTAGGCTAATTTAAAAATCAAAACAATAAGAAGTGATAATGGTACAGAGTTTAAGAATCATGCATTAAACTCTTTCTGTATAGAAAAAGGAATTGCTACGTAATTCAGTGCAGCTAGAACTCCTTTGCAAAATGGTGTTGCTGAGAGAAGAAATAAAATTTTAATTGAGGCTGCAAGATCTATGTTGGCTGAATCCAAATTACCTGTAACATTTTGGGCTGAAGCAGTAAACACTGCATGCTATTTACAAAACAAGATTTTAATTGTAAAAGGTCAAAACAAGGCATCCTATGATATTTGGAGAAAAAGAAAACCAAACATACATTTTTCTCAAATCATTTGGCTG
>JBCNJP010000025.1:3211581-3382795 GCA_039602395.1 Deinandra increscens subsp. villosa | reverse complement strand
GGAAAACTTAAAAAAAAACACAATGAGGGAGAGAGAGAGAGAGGCGACGAGAGTTGAGGGTTTGGGAGACGAGGATGAAAATGAATGAGAAGGAGAGGGTTATCATTTGATGAGATTGAATGTCTCCATTGATTGCATTCAATTGTAACCGGCGAAAAAATGATCAGTCTCAAACCGATCGTGACTTCAATTCACGATTAACTGAGTTTTATTTCCAAGAATTGGACTTTGGCGACTTTGGTCCCTCTATATTTGTCAAGGTGGGTGATGAATTTCAGGAATGGCAAAATAAGTCCCTCATTGTTTATAAAGGATAACGGTATCTAACGAAGGTTAACGGAAAGTGTTTTTAACGACAAATACCCGAGAAGCATCAAAATATGTCAATCGTATAACGTTTATAGACAATATGAATCTCGTTAAATACACATAAAATCATAGATTTTAATTGAATAATTATTTATTTAAGTTGTAACCTATATACTTAAAGACACTTAAAGTTTGACTAAAATCTATAAATATATGCTTTAGGTTTACATAAAATCACAAATAAAATTTATGGTTTGATAATTAAATCTCACATAGAATAATAAAATACTTGTGAAATATATACAAATATATCACATAAAATCATAAAGTGAAATCATAGAATTTCAAACGTTTAATCTTTCGTGCATGCTCGTAGTGATTACTACACAAAACCCTAATTGCTAAAGTCAACGTAGATAAGCACATAAATGTGCACACAACATTTATTACGTTTTACGTTCAGTTAATGCTAGAAAGTGACCTGAAAAGTCGGATTGTCACACCCGTTTCTTGGACTACAAAATGGTTGATAATAAAACCGTGATGAGTCAAGTCCAGGAGCTTCAAATTATACTACATGAGGTCCACGCAGAGGGTATGTCCCTTTGTGAGACATTTCAAGTGGCGGTGATTGAGAAGCTTCCGCCTTCGTGGCTTGAGTTTAAGAACTATCTTAAACACAAAGAAAAGGCGATGACCGTTAAGGATCTCATTATCCGTCTTCGTATCGAGGAGGACAATAAGATGGCTCAAAAAGCCACCACCATGCAACCTTTGGCTAAGGTGAATATGGTGGAGGTTGGTCAGTCTTCCAAGGGAAGCAAGCGCAATGGTGGGGCCAAAGCCAAAGGCAAAGGCAAAGCGGTGGAGCACTTGGCACCGAAGAAAGGGGTTGGGAAAAAAGAAGCCCCAGAAGTTCTCAGGAAAGTGCTACAACTGTGGGGGGCATGGTCATCAGGCGGATCAGTGCCCGAAGCCACAACGTGAGCGCGCTCACATGGTGGAAGACGACATGCCACTGGTGGCCATGATCACGGAGGCGTCTGCCTTCATTTCTGAAGTCAACATTGTGGGGGAGAACCCTGGCTGGTATGTTGACACCGGTGCCACCCGCCACGTGTGCGGCGACAACTCCCTCTTTAGTACGTTTAAAGAGGCGAAGGGGACCGGGAAGCTTTATATGGGGAATAAAGCTACTGCCGACATCATGGGTGAAGGCAACGTGGTCTTGAAGTTCACTTCTGAGAAGGAACTTACGTTGAGCAACGTTCTGTACGTGCCAGAGATCAGGAAGAACCTTGTTTCTGTTAGGACCGATTTTCACTACGAGAATCTCGATCTTGAGCAAGAACAAGGTTCGAATGAGAAAAACTCAAAACAAATGAAGAAGATGATGATGATGAATCATAGATAATCAACATAAGAAGAAAGATGAACAAATCGAATGAATTCATTAATCGATAGATTACAATCAATGAATCATGAAGAACACTTTCTCTCTCTAGAATCCATGACTCACTCTCTCTCTAGAATGGAAATCTCACACTCTACAAGAAATTCATCATCTCCCCATTCGGAGACTCCTTTACTTGTAATGGGCACCCTCACTATATATATAGTGAGGGTGACTAACAACAGAAACATAAACATAACTGAAAATTACAAGAAAGGTAAATAACATGAAATATTAATTAAATGAAAGTTGATTTAATTAATCCGAAGCTTGACACGCTCGAACCGATCTTCCGTTGACTTTTACGTTGACCGTTGACCCGAACGGTTGACTTTTCCGGAAAACGGTCTTCGGTCCAAACTGCAAGCCTCGAGCATCACAACCCGCGTCTCTGAATTAATTCACATGGATTCTTCAGTCGAATGCTTCGGTAAACAAATTTGATGGCGTCAGTCACATGGATTTTAAGTTCCAACAATTCCCCCTTGACTGATGCTTTCAAATCTGTTCAACTGCTGAAGAATCGCTCTGTCGTACATCTTCAATGAGAAATCGATAAACCCGAAGCAATTTTTCGTTGAGATTCCCCCTCTGAATAAGCTTCTTTTGTTCTCATTGCTCCAGTTCGAGATCCAAGTGTTCCGCTCACTCGGTTCACACGGTCGGGTACAATACTGAGAAAATACTACATCTCGGAGTCCAAACCGCAACAAACTGAATCAGATAAACCAATCAAACACTGAAAATGCTCTAACTCCGGATAATCGACCCGATATCCAAATTCATAATAATTCCTCTTATTTCTCTAAATCTCTCCAAAAACATCAAGTCGGAAGCGTAAAAACAGATGTGGAGAGTCGAACCGTCGCGATCGGTTGCCTAGAGAAACCAGATAAATAATCTTGAAATCGGACAATCTCGCGAAAAACCGGAAGTCGGATGCTGACAGTTGTGAATAATCCGCGTGACTAGGTTGGATGCGAAAATGAAAATAAATGTCAAATCTGTGAAAATCTGAGATCCCGAGCGAAAATAATCATAACCGGAGTCTTCATAATTTTGGCCGAAGAAAAACAAGCTCGGAATAATATTCCGTGAAGAATTCTGAGAAATACTGGTGAAAACAGCGCGATCTGAAAAATTCCGTCAATTTTGATCAAGTAACGGCTTCTCGAGAAACTTAACGGACAAATTCCAATGATAAACTGAGATTCTAGTTAATCCGGTTAGTTGACATCCGCGCTGCATCAGCTAAAAATAAACCGTGAGACATAACAAGAAAGCTCCATAATTAACTGGATAATAAAGCTAACCCGTTAGTGGTCGATAGCTAACGTACGCGAGACGTCATTAAACGAGAACCCCAATAAATAAATCGGAATAAATCCATGACCAATAAGATATTTTCTGAAATTCATCGCGGCGTTAATCTCGTTAGTCTCGTAAAAGACTGGTAAGAAAATACCCGTATTTGACGAGATTTGCTGAAAAATTAATTAGTCATATAAAAATCTCCATAGAAAACCAAGATCCGTGTGATCAAAATCTGACCAATCAGATTTAGCCTACACATAAGATCCAACGGCTGGATAGATAAAGATCCTAGGGCTTCGAATGGCGATCCGAGTGAGAGGGAGCTTGACCAATCAGAGATCAGCTTTTCACAGCCTTCAACGGCTCTTTGTAACTGGCGGGCCCCACGCGTCACTCTCCATAACCAATCAGAAGCAACCAGCAAATGATTCCTTCTTGTGCACCTGGTCCCACCGAATTCCATTTCCAGCGAATTCTCTCTCCAGGCGGGTCCCACGCAGCTCTCTATTCTCCAATGGGAGTCCGCCAGCCATAAAGCCTTCAATGGCTCTTTCCACAAGGCTGTCTCACGAGACTTCAGCAGCCAACCAGAGATCGACAACATGTTAGGGGATAGATGGTCAGCCAACACAAAGAGAGAGAAAGAATTCCCTGTTAACCAACCAGGAGATGACACGTCATCATCATCCTCAAAAATTCGTATCAGCCCAGAAACCCTAAAACCGCCGGAAAAATTGCAACCCATCGCCGGAAAACCGTGATTCCTACATAACTCAGTGAATACTCAACTAAAATTTGCGATTTTTGCACCCAAGAACTCGTAATCCGAAGCTCTACACATCTAGACGAACCAAATCCTTTGAAAACGTCTCGAACGAAGACCCAGAAACCCAAGTCGTTAGGTTTGAACGATCTGCCTACCAGGTCGTTAAGACCAAGACCAAGTCGTTAAGACTTAAGGTCAGATCGTTAAGAACATAGGCTGATCGTTAAGTTCAGTAACCTGATCGTTAACCCAGATCGGTAAGACCCTGTTCGTTTAGACAATCTTCAAACGAGTCCAGATCGTTTAGAGCACCTTCAAGCTGAGTCCAGATTGTTAAGACAATCTTCAAGAGCTTCAAGAACAACCCAGATAATGAAGAACATACGAAACTTGGAAAAAACGCAGCAACTTTAATCCTTAAAAAAACGTCAGAAATGAGTGGAAACCATCGATTCTTGACACAAATCAGGTTTAGAGACATGCTATGGCCACTTACACATCCCAAACAGCAGCAAAACTTGATTGAATCAGACCCATATTCTGGAAATCTTCAAGAACACGAAGAACACCGCGAAACACACACTACTGTGTGTTTTTCCAGATCTGCCAAAAAGGTTGAGATTCAGACGAAACGGATGCTTCCAATGGATCCGGAACGCGTTTTCCACTGAGAATCATACCTCATATCATCCAAATCCATGAAGAAATGCCCTGAAAAACGAAGAATCAAAGCTAAAAATCTTGAAAATCTTCAAATACGGGAAAAACTCCAAAGTTCCAAAAATCTGCTCGGATCTTCATTTTTTCACCAGATCTGAAGATGTAGAACACTAAATAACATCCTGATGCACTCCCAAACATGAATCTATCATCCATATCATCAGAATCCATCCAGAAATGAAGAAAAAATAGAAAAAAAGTCTCTAAAAACTAAGTTTTCTCATCTTCACCATTCAAGCTCAAAATCACAGATTCGAGTGACCAGATTCACGGTGAGATGAATCTGATCGGTACCTGCTCTGATACCATTTGTTAGGACCGATTTTCACTACGAGAATCTCGATCTTGAGCAAGAACAAGGTTCAAATGAGAAAAACTCAAAACAAATGAAGAAGATGATGATGATGAATCATAGATAATCAACATAAGAAGAAAGATGAACAAATCGAATGAATTCATTAATCGATAGATTACAATCAATGAATCATGAAGAACACTTTCTCTCTTTAGAATCCATGACTCACTCTCTCTCTAGAATGGAAATCTCACACTCTACAAGAAATTCATCATCTCCCCATTCGGAGACTCCTTTACTTGTAATGGGCACCCTCACTATATATATAGTGAGGGTGACTAACAACAGAAACATAAACATAACTGAAAATTACAAGAAAGGTAAATAACATGAAATATTAATTAAATGAAAGTTGATTTAATTAATCCGAAGCTTGACACGCTCGAACCGATCTTCCGTTGACTTTTACGTTGACCGTTGACCCGAACGGTTGACTTTTCCGGAAAACGGTCTTCGGTCCAAACTGCAAGCCTCGAGCATCACAACCCGCGTCTCTGAATCAATTCACATGGATTCTTCAGTCGAATGCTTCGGTAAACAAATTTGATGGCGTCAGTCACATGGATTTTAAGTTCCAACAGTTTCTGGATGGCTGCTCAACAAGTTTGGATTTCGCATTGTGATCGAGTCTGATAAGGTCGTGTTGACCAAAAATGGCATGTTTGTAGGCAAGGGCTATGCCCAAAAATCTATGTTTAAATTGTCTACTTTGGTCATTAATAAAATGGCAAAAGCCTCCTCTTCTACTTATATGATTGAGTTTTATGATTCAAACATGTGGCATGGTAGATTAGGACACGTAAATTTTAATTCAATTCGTCGTCTGATGAATTTAAATTGTTTGCCAAATTTTAAAATAGACTCTAAATCAAAATGCGAAACGTGTGTCGAATCCAAACTTACAAGACAACCATTTAAATTGGTTGAACGAATAACCGAACCCCTAGACTTAATTCACACTGACGTGTGTGACTTGAAAGTCGTCCTCACGCATGGTGGACACAAGTACTTCATCACGTTTATTGATAATAGTACAAGATATTGCTATGTATACTTACTTAAGAGTAAGGATGAAGCAATAAACAAGTTTGTCGTGTTTAAGAACTTGGTTGAGAATAAATTCACCAAGAAAATCAAAGTTTTGCGGAGTGATAGAGGAGGTGAATATGTTTCACCATTTGCGGACTTATGTGCACAAAGTGGAATTATCCATGAGACCACCGCACCTTATTCTCCACAATCCAATGGCATTGCGGAACGAAAGAACCATACATTGAAAGAGATGATGAATGCCATGTTGAATAGTTCTGGGATGAGCCTAGACATGTGGGGGGAAGCCATCTTGACGGCTAACTATCTTTTGAATAAGATACCCCGCAAAGATAAGGATAAGACTCCTTATGAATTGTGGACCGGTAAAACGCCATCCTACAAATACCTCAAAGTGTGGGGGTGCCTAGCTAAGGTATTAGCTCCTTTGCCTAAGGTGCAAAGGTTAGGACCCAAAAACGTGGACTGTGTGTTCATTGGATACGCAGAAAACAGTAGTGCATATCGGTTTCTTGTCCATGACTCGAAAAATCCTGATATACTCGAAGACACTATCATGGAATCAAGGAATGCTTCATTCTTTGAAAATGTATTCCCGTGTTTATCGCGAGAACGCGCGAGTTCATCGACACCATTAGTTGGTGACGACACTCATGAAGAACCATTTGTTCATGACGAGGTTTATGAACAACCATATGTTGGTAATGAGGTTCATAAACGGCCCGCATCTGATGAGGGTGAGCTTAGACGAAGTAAGCGAAAAAGGGATGGAAAATCCTTTGGACCTGACTTCATGGCTTACATGGTGGAGGGTGATCCCAATACCTACCGCGAGGCGGTAACCTCTCCAGATGGGCCTCAATAAAAAGAAGCCATCAAGTGTGAGATAGAGTCTATCTTGCAGAAGCACACTTGGGAGCTTGTCGATCTTCCTAAGGGTTGCAAACCACTTGGATATCGGTGGATATTCAAGAAGAAGTTGAAAGCCGATGGCTCCATTGACAAGTATAAGGCGAGGCTAGTGATCAAAGGATACAGACAAAAGGAAGGTCTGGATTACTTTGATACTTACTCACCTGTTACTCGCATAACCTCAATAAGGTTCGTGCTTGCTATAGCGGCTTTACGAAATTTGGAGGTTCACCAAATGGATGTAAAAACCGCGTTTCTAAGTGGTGATTTAGATGAATAGATCTACATGGAACAACCTGAGGGTTTTACCGCTCCTGGCCAAGAAGGCAAGGTGTGTAGACTCGTCAAGTCTTTGTATGGCTTGAAGCAAGCTCCGAAACAATGGCACAAGAAGTTTGACTGTGTCATGCTTGACAACGGATTCAAAATAAATGAGTGCGACAAGTGTGTCTATGCGAAGGACACACCTAGAGGTTATGTGATTCTATGTCTCAATGTATATGACATGCTTATCGTTGGGAGCGATGATAAGATGGTCAAAGCTACTAAAGACATGTTGAAAGCGAGATTTAACATGAAAGTCATGGGGCTCGCAGATGTGATACTCGGTGTAAAAATCATCAGAACCCCAAATGGTATTGTCTTGAGTCAATCTCACTATGTGGACAAAATCCTTGAGAAGTTCAACGCAGGAGATAAGAGTGTGTCTCAAACTCCGGTTGATACTACCCTTCATCTTGCTAAGAATAGAGGAAAAGGGGTTGCTCAGTTGGAGTACTCAAGGGTGATTGGGAGTCTCATGTATCTTATGACATGTACGAGACCTGATTTGGCTTATGCTGTGAGCAGACTAAGCCGGTACACGAGTAATCCGTGCGCGGTACATTGGAAAGCAATGACTCGTTTACTAAGGTACTTAAGATACACGAGAGACTATGGACTGCATTATACCCGAGATCCAGCAGTTATCGAAGGATACTGCAATGCGAATTGGATTTCGGATATAAAGGATTCCAAATCAACAAGCGGGTATGTATTCACGCTTGGTGGCGCGGCTATTGCTTGGAAATCGGCTAAGCAAATTGTTATAGCGCGGTCCACAATGGAATCTGAGTTCATCGCCTTGGATAAATCTGGTGAAGAGGCGGAATGGCTACGTCAATTTGTGGAAGAAATTTCAAGGTGGCCTATGCCAATGACGGCTATTTGCATACATTGTGACAGTAAATCGGCAATTGGGCGCGCCCAATCCATGATGTACAATGGCAAATCAATGCACATTAGACGTAGACATAATACGGTACGACAACTAATCTCTACCGGAGTTATCTCAATTGACTATGTGAAGTCAAAAGATAACACTGCGGATCCGTTTACAAAAGGCTTAAGCAAAGAGTTAGTTATGAAGTCGTCAAGGGGAATGGGACTAAAGCCCATTGGGTTGAAAGCTGATGCGAAGGAAAACCTAACCTATGAGCATGGAGATCCCAGGCTCTAGGTTCAATAGGACAACCTAATCGCATTGGCTAAGGTCACTGTGGGGGAGTACCCTAAAATATTAAAAGGGAGTTGTGTACTTCCTAGTCCATTCCTATCACCAAACAGTGAAATGTGTGAGGTTAAGCATACGATGGTCAATGACTTTGTGTAAGTCATAGATGATTTTGAGTAAATCATAATACCAATGCTTTTAATGATTGTGGTAATCACCTATGCAAGAGAGAAGTGCGGTCGCTTCGAATGGATTTGTTGGGCACAAATCCTAGAGCTCTTAGCAGAACCAGAAAAGTGTTCCAGGACCATGATTGGACACGATAATGAGGGCTAATCAAGTTAGGGAAAGTGTTGTGTGGGTATAATAACGGTTACACAAACGGTCGATTGGTTCAAAGACATTGCGTCTACCAAACACCAGTAACCCAAGTATGCTTCACAAAGGAAGGTTCAAAGGGGACACCTACCTATCCTGCAATACTGGACTGCCGAAATTGCCTTTGATTCTTGAAGAATAGATCGATACCCATTCATGTGGGGATTGTTGGAATTTTGGGAGAAAAACTAGTGGAAAATGGGTTTTTTCACTAAGTGTGAAAATGAGTTTTTCACCAACTTTGGACTAAAATAAAATACAGATAACATAGGTTGTTGCCTCTGTACTTTATAGGTTTGTGTAGTACGTTGTGAGTAGGGGTGTTCAAAACCGGATATCCGAAAATTCGGATATCCGAATTTCGGATATCCAAAATTTCGGATAGTTGATTTTTACTATCCGAATCCGTATCCGAAATTTCGGATATCCGAATTTCGGATATCCGAAATTTCGGATACGGATTCGGATAGTGAATTGGATATCCGAATTTTTCAAAAC
This sequence comes from Deinandra increscens subsp. villosa, assembly GCA_039602395.1. NCBI lineage: Eukaryota > Viridiplantae > Streptophyta > Magnoliopsida > Asterales > Asteraceae > Deinandra > Deinandra increscens. The sequence continues at coordinate 3,373,548 of JBCNJP010000025.1, read as the reverse complement.
AAAAAAAAGTTTTAAAAAAAAATATATTCAATCTCTAAAATTGCTAGTGATAAACATCCAAATAAGCAAATAGTCTACTACAAGTACATTAAATAGTCAAATACCAACAAAAAATAAAAAAAAATGTCTTCATTTTGAAGCTCGAATCCGTGTGCAACAAGCTTGATAGCAAACTACAAATCGGCGGTGTAAGGTAATGAGCCAGTGAGGGTCGAGATTTGAAGGACGACAGGATCTAAAGAGGCAAAGAGAGTGAACATCGGAGTTTAGAACTTTAGATTTAAGGTTTCTTAAGTTAAAGTATGGTAAACTAAATAATATATTTAATTTAATATTTTAAAAATATATATTTCGGATATTTTTCGGATATCCGAATATCCGAAAATGTTCAAAATCAATATCCGAATCCGAATCCGAAAATTTGGATATCCGAATTTCGGATATCCGAAAATTCAGATTTCTGAATTTTCGGATATTTTGACTTCGAATATTTCGGATATTTCATATTCGGATTCGGATATTTTTGAACACCCCTAGTTGTGAGGGCTTTCCAACGCATCAAACCACGTCCAAATCCGAGCTCGTATGAATGAGATATCGAAGCTCAAAGTTGAGGTCTCGCAACTAGTGAAGCTGCGAAAATTAGAGAGAAAAATGCTAAGTATAGCATGTTAACTCATCCCACATTGGTTGGGGATTGAAACCAAAAGTGGTTTATAAGGTAGGAACCTTACCAACTATTGTTTCCTTTAGTAGGACACATCCCTTGGACCCTGAGGGGTGCGAAGCACCGTTAACTCGCACTCGCACTCGCACACGCACGCGCGGCGTGGGCGTATGAGGCGCAATGTGGCGCTTTGATGGCACACTTTGCACTTGAGAGCTGCCTTAATATTTTTAAGTTCAACCGGAAGTTGGTCCGGTTGAAGACCAGGCGGATAGGTTCAAGCGGACTGTAAGTTGAACCGGAAAAAAGTCAGGTTTGAGCGGAACCAGTTCAAGCGGACCTGGGTGGTCCGGGCGGAACCAAGTTCAACCTGAACAGTAGTTCCGGTTGAAGTTCAAGTGGAAAAGGAGCTCCGCTTAGAGTTCAAGCGGAAGTTGAACCGGAAGATCAGTTCTTCCGGAAAACAACTGTTACGCGGAGATTCCTCCGGAATGACAGCTGTAAACGCGTTTTGAGCTAATTAAGGTAATTCCGTGTTAAATACAAATCAATTTGCATTAAAGACGTTTAATGCAAAGTTTGACTACGAATTAATTTTGATTGCTCAACAAATCTCCCACCACTATATATATAGCCTCATTAGTTGAGGTTAAACACACCAGAATTACAGAATTCTTTCTCTCTGCCTCTCCTCATTCTTTCTCTCATCTTCTTCATCGTTCTTGTTCTTCAAGCTTCAAGGTATTTTCAAGCTTAGAGTTATCCCGGCCATACAATACGGTTTAGGCGATTGTACCCTGGGAAACAAAACGGATCTTCGGTAGACCTGGAATTTGTTTTAAGGGACCCGGGTTTTGACCCGAAGCCTTCGCCAAGGTTCCTTGGAACCTTTCTCGTTTTCTTATCTTATATCAAAAGATTTTTCTTAAATCATTTTTCTTTAACTTTCAATTAGTATTCAAATCTTTTTTATTTAATTTTCTGTCTTTAATTTCTTTCATTTAAATCAACATCATTTCATCTCACTTGTATTGAGATTTCATTTCATTGTAATCGTTATTCAATTCTTTGTATTGTACTTTCATTTCCGTGTAACTTCATTTATTTTCCCTGTAGTTGTAGTAGGAGTAGAATTTCATTTCATTGTATTGTAACAGATTAGATTTATTTTCTTTTATTGTAATCGTACTCAAATAAAATATTTATTTTATTTTAATTTTACGAACGGTTCTCCTACAGAATTTTCTTTTTTGCTTACACTACGTCAAAAAGTGGCTTTGGCCACGGTTTTTTTTACGCATAGCAACTGTTTTGTAAAAAACGTGGCCAAAGGTAAGAAATACTAGTTTTAGCCACACATATTTTGTACCCGTGGCCAAATATATAGCCTTTGGACCCTTTTAGCCACGTATTTTTTTGTTTATGTGACAACAACAATCAGGTGCAGTCGCTTTAGTCACTGTTTTACAAAAACATATGGCCCTTATTTGTCACACTTAATAAAGAGTGGCGAAATGCACCAAACGGCCACGTAATTCGTGTGACCAAAAAGGAATGTATGACCACGTTTAAATAATGTTGTGTGACGGAAGAGTAGATTTTATTACTTAGTTAATTAAAAAAAATAAAACTATTAATTATATATTATGCGTGGCTAAATGTGAGCAATGGCCACGCTTTTTACTTAGTTATATGGCTAAAATCTAGTACATATGGTCACTGTGATTAGGTTGTGTGACTAAATAGTAGGTTGTGAGTGACAAAAATCTATTACATATGGCCACATATATTAACCGTGACTAAATGGTAGGTTGTGAGTTTTAAAAATCAATATTATGGTCACGGTAAAATATTAAACGCGTGGCGAAAAAGAGACAATTTGTTTCCCTCTAAAACAACGCGCACGCTTTTTTTTTAATTTTACCAATTCGAGCGGGTTAAAATCAGCAACCCTATATATCATCATCATTGTTATTTTCCTTTACCACCATCCCTTTCTTGATCTCAAATTCTCTACACCAATTCGTTTACACCAATTCTGGTATCAAATGGCCGATAATCGACGCTCCCTTAATTACTGGAATGTGAAGAATCACCGTATTCTTTTGGTTTACAGTAACAGGAGAAGAAGATCCTTCAAGTCCCACAAATCTGTGATTAAACACAACGATGAGAACATCCTGAGGCAACTCCATGCGTAGAAGATTCCTGATTGTTTTGCCTACTTTGTTGAGGCAACAAAATTATTACGTGTCCTTGATACAAAATTCAATGAATGTGAATCCGAAGAAGATGGAAAGAAGATGATCAAGAAGATGAAGAAGATCATGGAGAAGATGAAGAAGATGATGATGATGATCATGATGATGACGATGCAAGTTCAGGATCGTACATATCCAAAGATTGCAGTGATCCGGATTATTAATTAATGGATGTTTATGTTTAATTATGAACAAATTAAGAACAATATTTTATATGTTTATTTAGTTATGATATTAGTAGTTATAATTGAATATATGATGGTTATAATATATGTTTATCATGTTTGATTATCTTGTGATATGGCCACTCATATTAAACATTGGTTGCGTGACAAATTATGACAAATGGTCACGGTATATTAATTTTAGGTGTCTAAAAGAATACCAACAATGGACGGCGCTTGTAATCATTACTATTTCATATACTTTATCTTTCAAATCTCCATCTACCACGCCCCTCGAGTATCGATATATACTTAATTATCTCTGTATCGGTTTTCACCATCATCTCCACCATGACCCTTTTCTCCCAGTCTTTCTCTCTCTGTTTTTCGTCCATCATCGCCATAAGAAAATGTGGAATTGGCATCATTCGTATGTGGAAAACGGTAAGTTATCATCTTCACCACTGAAATATGATTGAAATTTTTGTCTCAGATTTGGTAATTTTTCTTGTGCAGGGAAAGATTGCACTCTGTATCTCCAGCGAGCAGATTTTAAGTTATTATGGAAACCATGGAGACGAGGAGTCTCTAATGGTTCATACAAATGCTTTACTGTGAGCAGATTTTAAGTTATTGTGTAATTTTATAACAGTCAGCAGTAAGGGCACATGTTGAGGTTTGCAGCACTTGTATTCTTCAGGTGCTTCTCTCCCTTTTGGCCCCGCGAGCCTGATTTTTCTTCGGCCACTTCTTCTCCCTTTTGGCCCCATGAACCCGATTTATCTTCAGCCACTTCTTCACCATTTTCAGTTGATCATAAGCAAGTGCATGTGAGAAAGCAAAGAGGGACTTGTTCTCCCTTTTCACTTGATCAGAAGCAAGTGCATGTGAGCAGCAAAGAGGGATTTTTCTTTAGCCGCTTCTTCTCCCTTTTAAGTTAGTAGTTTATCAGTTGTAAATTTATAGATCAATGTATTAATGGAATCATACCATTTGGATTATGTAAGTAATTGTGTTTGTTAAAGCAACAGTTGATTTTGTTTGTTTATTTTTGACTTTTATTGACTCTGGTTTGGTCAAAGAGAGGAGACCTGCAGGCACAATCAAAAAAAGGAAACACTTGACTCAAAATTAAGATCCATAATATTCAAGAATACATAAAGAAAAAAACCAAATATTGTTGATACTGTAATTTGCTAAGATTCAAAAACATTACAATGATCAGTTAATCGTTTTTACGTAATATCATTCCAGTACAGTCAGCTCTATGGTAAACATTGTCACATGTATCTACGGGTGGCAATACATTATCGTTGTGAGGAAAAACTACCGTACTAAATTCTTCATTGGCATCGTCTTCATAATAATCTCTGTAATTTCTGGGAGGTGTCATAAAGACAATATGCAGTTTTTTATCCTGCTGGTCTTTGACGTAAAACAACTGTCGTGCTTGTGACGCGAAAATGAACGGGTCCTCCTTGTGACCTAGTCTTTTAAGGTTGACTAAAGTGTAACCAAGACTATCTTTTTTGACCACCTGTGTATTCGCAACCCAGTCGCACATAAATAGAGGGATGCTTTTAATATGGTATTCTAGTAGCCATATCTCTTTTAAAACCCCATAGTAAGGTTTTTGTCCATAGGTTAATACCTCGTTAGAGATGTGCATGTCATTTACCTCCTCTACACCAACCCCGCTGTTCTGGTAAACCCTACCGTCTCGAGATTTTGTACGAAATGAATAGCCATTGATGTCATATACTTCATATTTCCTCACGCTTATGTGCGGACCATGTGAAATCCACCTAACGGTCTCTGATATAGTTTCTGGGGACTCCACTATCTCTTTTTAAACCTGAAATTCATAGTAGGTTCATCAGGAGAGTTCATTAAGAATAGGAAGGTTATAGTTCTTCCAAAAATAAAATAAAGTTGTTCCGGACAACTCAGGTCAGTTGTTCCGAAAAGTTACAGTTCATCCGGAATTAAAACTATAAGAAAATAGTTTCGGTTCACTAGGAAGGTTATAGTTCATCCGGATAGAAAATAGAGTTGTTGCGGATAACTCAGGTTAGTTGTTCCGGAAAGTTACAGTTCATCTGGAATTAAAACTATAAGAAATAGTTTCAGTTCACCAGGAAGGTTATAGTTCATCCAGATAGAAAATAGAGTTGTTGCGGACAACTTAGGTCGGTTGTTCCGGAAAGTTACAGTTCGCCCGGAGTTAAAACTATAAGAAAATAGTTTCAGTTCACCAGGAAGGTTATAGTTCATCCGGATAGAAAATAGAGTTCTTCCGGACAACTCAGGTCAGTTGTTCAGGAAAGTTACAGTTCATCCAGAATTAAAACAATAAGCAAATTTAGCTGACCTTGTTGCGTAACCATTTACCAAATGTTGTGCTCTGCTTCTTAGTCAGCTCATTTAGTCTACTACCAGGATGTTCCTTTTCCAAAAATTTCATGTGTTCTCTACAATTACATGAATTGAAGTTATCTATAAAAGTTTATAAATAATTAAACAGATCAAAAAAGGGTAATAATCTAAATTACTTACTCGATATAATGCTCAATTTCAGGCATATTTAGCAACACATATAAATGCGCTTTCGATAGGAGCTCTGGAGAGACTTCAACTGATCTACCAGCTGATTCAGGACTTCCATCAGCACTGCTATGCTTTTTAGTTGGAACACCAATAGTTGTGATGTTTTTTTGGTATTCGCTGAGAAACTCAATCGTTTCTTCTACAATGTTATCCTCAGCAATGCACCCTTCTGGATAAGTTTTGTTTCTCACGTGGCCCTTAATTACCTTCATACACCTTTCAAATGGATACATCCATCGAAAGCATATTGGGCCACATAATTTTACCTCCCTAGTAAGGTGCACCATCAAATGAAGCATAACATCAAAAAATGATGGCGGGAAATATTTCTCAAGCAGGCATAGTGTGACACAAAGATCTGCTTGCAATTTATCTAGTTCTTCGACGTTGATCTCTTTGCTGCATATTGATTTGAAAAAAAAAACAGAGCCTGATAATAGCATATCTTGTCGGTTGAGGCATGACTGACCGAATTGCAATTGGCAGAAACTGTTGCATCAGCATATGATAGTCATGTGACTTGAGCCCCACAAGTTTCTTGTCCTTTAGACTAACCAAACTAGAAAAGTTAGAACAATAGCCTTGTGGAACCTTCAAGTTATACAACGTGTCACAAAACATTTCCTTTTCATCTTTTTGTAACGTGTAACACACTATAGGAAGTACTATGTTGTTCTTGTTCTGTTTAGGCTGCAACTCTGGTCTTAACCCCAAAAAGTTCAGATCCTTTCTAGCATTCAGTCCATCCTTTGTCTTTCCTGGAAGGTTGAGCAGAGTTCCAACAAGACTCTTAGCCTTTTCATTATGCATGAAATCAATGCAATGTTGGACACTATTATGCCTCCAATATCTAAGTCTTCGAAACCATATATTGAATTTATTCCAATATGGTGGTTTCTCTTTGTTCTTTCTTTTTCTCTTATCAATCTTCCCCCCTCTTCCGGTTGAGGTCCTTGGGATTTCTGAATCAGTACACCTTAATCCCTTTCCCCATTTGTTATTGATATGTTGAACTTCATTGTATATCTGTTCCCTGGTCATAGGAACTGCAACACCTTTCAACTCTTGTTTACCATCGAAGGCCTCTGTGTGCTTTCGGAAGGCATGCGTATATGGTAGATATCTTTAGTGACCAGCATAACACTGCTTGGCTGAGAAAGGAAGCCTAATGCATTAGTTTCTTCCCGACATACCACACAACCATGGAATCCACTGTACGAGCAACCACAAAGTGTACCAAGTGCAGGGTAATCATTAATCGTCCATAAAACAACTGTACGCAGAGTAAAATGTTCTTGCGCATACGCATCATATGTTTCCACACCTGCGTCAAATAACAGCTCTAAGTCATTAATTAATGGTTCCAAAAACACATCAATATCGTTTCCAGGCGCTCCCGATATTAATAACGAAAGCATGATGAACTTTCTTTTCATACACAACCATGGTGGAAGGTTGTAAATGACAGATAGAACCGACCACACACTGTGATTTCTGTTGCCTCTATTCACGTCGACCCCATCAGTTGAAATGCCAAGACGAAGACTTCTGGGATCGTCAGCGATTTCGGGATATCTGTCATCTATGGCTTTCCATGCCGGTGAATCGGATGGTGTTGTAACACACCGGGTATTCTGGAACTGGTGGCATGCCATCTGTAAGGACCAAGATTTGTGGCTTGTGTATTAAATCATCACTTGGCGGAGTATTCTGAAGGCCTATGTGTTAGAATAAGTGAAAATAAGCTGGGTTATGGGTATATTGGGTCATTGGGCCAATTTAGATGCATTTGGGCTCATTTAAACAATGTTTATTGGGAGTTTTATGGGCCTTAGGGTTCAAATACGGGAATTAGGAGTTATTTTAGGTAGGGAGGTTAACTTGTTTTCCAAGTTCACCATCTCCTATAAATAAGACTCCCAGTAATCAATTTAGGGTTGCTAGTTTTGTTGGTTGATCTTGGGTGTTTTTGGCGGATTGGTGTGTACGAAATTCTCCTTGAGAATTTCGATCCCTGTGTTGCAAACGATCAGTGATTAATCAAGTATTCATTACTTTCGGTTTGTGTTTTGATCTTGTTCTTATTGTTTCATTATATTATTTTCGATTAGTCTTGAATCACCTATAATCATCGGATTCCGCACGGTGATTATAGACTTTGATATCGCGTGAGGGTTTGATTTGATCCTTACAATTGGTATCAGAGCCAAGAAACGCAAGTTTCGAGGCTCTCGCGATATCCGATTCAAGTTTTTATTAACTAACCGTTTGAGTTTTGTTGGTGATTTTCAGCCTTTAGCACACTCGAAAGTATTTTTGCAGGTTTGGACGCGAAACAGAAGATCTCGTGGTGATTTGGAGACTTTTCGACCCTGTTTCTAGACTTTTTGATCGTCCTCCTGATCGAAAAGCCTTTTCTGTCGCGCCATTTCGATCGGAAAGTCCCCTTGTGACTTTTCGATCAGCCATCTGTCGATCGAAACGTCCCCCTTGTGACTTTTCGATCAGCCCATTTCGATCGAAAAGTCCCCCTTGTGAGTTTTCGATCAGCCCATTTCGATCGGAAAGTCCCCCTGTGACTTTTTGATCAGAGCATTTCGATCGGAAAGTCCCCCCTGTGACTTTCCGATCAGCTTCTCTTTTCGATCGGAAAGTCCCCACTGAGACTTTTCGATCCGCTGACACTTTTCGATCGAGAAGTCTGCTTTTCGACCAACCCCCTGTCCGATCGAAAAGTACTTTTCGATCCAACCCTTTTCCGAACGAAAACCCACTTTCCGATCGAAAACCCACTCTTTGATCCAGAAGTTCAACTTAAAGACATTCATGGCATCCTTTCTTCCAGGTAATTCTGTATCTACCAGCAACAATGAGGTATGTTCTAATCCTAAATGCCAAATTACATTTAATGAATCTCAAGACTGGCAACGTAAGTTCTTTAATGAAACGTTAAATCGTGAACTATCTGATAGAGACTTGAGAGAATACAAAGGTATGTCTAAATCATTAAGTGAGAAATTAGAAGCAGCCAAAGTTGACATAAAAAATCTTCAAAGGGACTTGAGTGACAAAACAACATATCTAAGAATTGCTAATGAAGAGATTGTCACATTAAAGTCTGAACTTGAACAACTTAAAGGTAAATTAGAAACATCACAAACCAAAGTTGAGCGCAATGATAAATTGTGTCTGAAATGATGAAGGCTAGTTCTCTGTTTTATAACACAGATGTTCGAATGAGACATCTAAAAGCCAACTCTGGTTTGGGTCTCGGTACAGAGGTAAAAGATGAAACGTCCACTCATACAGTACCGATGCCATTGATGCATGAAATGACCCCAGACTATGAGTGTCCAAAGACCTCCTTAGAAGCTAAGGCTGAAATAGAAAAGAAACTTGCTGCTTGTCCCATTAAAATTTCTGCTCCTGTTTCTAACACTACTAACAGTTCCACTTGTTTTGCAGATAAAGGTAATAAAGAAGCAGGGGTAGTGGATAGCAAGGAGTCTTCTAAGAGTTCCAGTTCTAATGATTTTCACAAAAAATTTAATTTTGAAAAACTTGAATCATCTGTTCAGTCTGAGTCCACAACTTCTGAGTCTGTTTTGTTTGCAAAATCGTCTGATTGTGGTGTGTTTACTTTTGGTAAATGTGATGCTAAAGCTGTGAAACCCTTAAGAACTGTTAAAATTTTAAGAAGGGATAAGGGACCACAGGTTGATGGTCCCAAACTCACAAATGGTGGGGTGTTCGGTGTGAAACCTACTGAAAATAAGAATGACTGTCATGACCAAAATGTGCAGAAAGTGCGGGACATTAGACCTCATGATTTTGTCCCGTACCCAGAGATCAATTCTGCATATGACCAGTTTAAGCCGGTTCAGCGGGAGTACATTTTAACCACAAAGCCCCACGGTAAAACCCATTGGATCCACAAAAATTGTTCAAAACCAACTTGGATTTCCACTGGGCGTAACCAACCACAGGCTCCCGCTTACCCAAAGAAACAATCTTGCCATGTCTGTGGTAGACCAGGACACGTGGCAAGAAACTGTTTATACCGGCCTTATGAACCCTATTATCCCAACAGGGTTCATCAGAGACCGAGTCCAAGGACCCAGAAACAAAGTGACCCAACTCCAAGGCCCGGTCCATCAAAACCCAAGGTGCAGAAACAAGCACCTCAGAGTCACAAAGTTCAGCAGAAACCCAAGGCTCCTAAGCAACGGCCAAAGACCATTTTTAAAGAAAACAAAGCATCTCAGAAATCTGTGAAAACAACTTGGAGACCAAAATCTGTTGAATCCCCAACAACAGTTTTAAAATCTATTTTCAAAACTGTTTCAAAATCACCCATCCATCCAAATCCAGTTGGTTCAGCTAAATCAAATGGTTGGAGGAAGGATGACAAGTGGAATGTTTCAAAAGTTGTGAACTTGTCTTTCAAGCCTACTAGAGTGTACAAGAAACACTCCAAACAATTTCAAGAAACAAGAGTTCAAAATTCTAATAAGAATCCACCGAGAAAACCACAGGTTTTTGGGAAAGAAAATCACAAACCCAGAGATGTCAACAAAAAGGCATTCTCAGTCCAACCAAGGCAGCTACACCCCCAATCCCTGATGTTACCAAGGGAGTGTTTTTAACAGAAGTTTCATTCGTTGATTCATCACGTCTACCTAGAACCACTATGGCCTGGGTACCTATGGCTAACTGATCTCTCACCTTGTGCAGGAACAGTCAAGGAGGACTTTCATTAACCTTGTTTGTTTGTGATAGTGATTGTTCCAGGCACAGGATAGGAGGCATCTCTCTACTACATGACATGAAGATTTCAATGAAAGGTATGTTTCCTTGTGAGAGGTAAAACATCAGCAGAAAAAGGTAACAGTGTCTGAATTGTTTGTTTCTTGGCTAATTGTTTGTTTCAGATAATTTTCAAAAGATAAACTTTGAAGGTTAGCTTGGCCAGCTTTAGTAGATATTTAGTGATGTGTCTGTGTGTGCATAAAAAAAAATTAAAAAAAAAACGTGTGTTGATTTTAAAAATCAAAAAGCAAGGGGAAGAATAGATAAGATGAAATAGTTGACCCCCTAAAAAATTGTGCTTTTTAATTTTTAATCTTTTGTTTGTGTTTGAGAAGGCAGGGAAGTGAAATATATCCGTTCTCAGAATGACTGACACGCGTAAGGCAAAAGTGAAAGACATGATCCAAGGTGATGTGGTCGGTAGGCTCAGTTCTAAAAACAAAGGTATGGGTCACAACACTTAAAGATAAAGTATGTCATTTGGCGGGAAACACACACTTAGGTTAAGTGCTTGTTCTATTTGACTGCGAAATTATTCCCGATACACACGCCGGACTCCAAAGTGTTGAATCGAAAATCTCAAAAAGTCGGCGTCCCCTCTGTTTTGTGTGAGCAAAGATCTGGGGATGTCAAAGCCGTCAGTCAAGTCTTGCCTCTGCTTTGCGTGAGCAATGACCTGGTGTAGAATGGTTGACGTGTTAATCATGCTTTCCTCTGTTTTGCGTGAGCAAAGACCTGGTTAGTCTGGATTAACGTGCTTGCAGATCGCTGTATATAATTTACACCCCAAAAGATGCCAATGTGCACAACAAAAGAGACCCTCTAGCGTCCAAAACCCTTTAGCCCTGACTTTATGACTAGGCTTATGTGTTTGATGAAAGGTTACCACCTGACTGATAAACGCCTCTGAGTTGAAATCATACAAGTCTTTGTATATTATTCCTATCTCTTTTATGATCTGTTCTTTCTCTTCTCAACCAAGTCTCGAGAAAAGATTCAAAACTCTGGATATGGGAATGTTAAAATATGTGGTAGGGAATGATCAAGCTTGATAGACTACACATATTAATTACCTAGGATTTGTGTGTGACTGTCGGATGTTCATAATTAATGCACCTAAAAGATAAATAAGTGACAAACAACCGGAAAAATGAGGAACATGGGTTTAAGAAGGACCAATATACTGGCAATCGCCTGGACGTGTTCGAGTAACAGATGCTGAAAAGGGTTCCTCAGTTCAGACAAAGACGGTTTGATCCCAAAATAAAACCTTCTCGTTTGGAAATTTGGTATGTTTGTTTTTAATTTTATTTTTCTTTTGAGTTATCTTAAGTTTTTATTATTTATTTTTCAATCATGGCCAGGTTGATTTGAGAAGTTTAAATAAGTTTTATGGGTTTTATGCGAGAATGTTTCACTCCTCCAAATCTCAAGGGGAGATAATGCGAAGAGTCCTCGGGTTCAGGGGAAGTGTTATTGGTTAAATAATGCTAACCCGATAACCAGTCATCGTCTGGTTAGTGTCTGATTCATGTTGTGTTTGACAGGTTAAGTGAGAAAGACAACTCATGGAGAAGAAGGTCAAGGACTCAGTTGACCAAAGCAAGAACTCTGCTACTGTTCGTGTTGAAGAACCAGCCGGAAAAGGATTTACCCTATGCTCAGGGGAAGTTTGTTGGTTGTTCAAGTAAAGCTTCCAAAGACACCGTTCTCAAGTTTAGGGGAAGCTAATTGAAGAAAAGATGCAGAGCATTCACAACAAGAAATTCAAGAATGTCAAGACAGGGGTTTTCAACATTTTTACCCTCTGAAGTTACATGCTGGTCAAGACAGTTATTGATGATCCAGCAAGGACTCGACATGTTTCAAGAAAGAGCAAGTACTTGAGAATCCTCCTCTCATTACTTGTTTGTCATTTGAAGTCCAAGCTGATGCTGATTGAGAGAAAACTCCCAGAATTCGACCGTTGCTGCCCAATGAAGATCGTTCAAGAAAAGAATCTTCACCAACCCATGTTCAAGCCAAGGAGAAGACCGAAGTCTGAAGATTGAAAGTAGAAGATATTTAATAGCACAAGCCAAGGGGAAGATTGTAAGGACCAAGATTTCTGGCTTGTGTATTAAATCATCACTTGGCGGAGTATTCTGAAGGCCTATGTGTTAGAATAGGTGAAAATAAGCTGGGTTATGGGTATATTGGGTCATTGGGCCAATTTAGATGCATTTGGGCTCATTTAAACAATGTTTATTGGGAGTTTTATGGGCCTTAGGGTTCAAATACGGGAATTAGGAGTTATTTTAGGTAGGGAGGTTAACTTGTTTTCCAAGTTCACCATCTCCTATAAATAGGACTCCCAGTAATCAATTTAGGGTTGCTAGTTTTGTTGGTTGATCTTGGGTGTTTTTGGCGGATTGGTGTGTACGAAATTCTCCTTGAGAATTTCGATCCCTGTGTTGCAAACGATCAGTGATTAATCAAGTATTCATTACTTTCGGTTTGTGTTTTGATCTTGTTCTTATTGTTTCATTATATTATTTTCGATTAGTCTTGAATCACCTATAATCATCGGATTCCGCACGGTGATTATAGACTTTGATATCGCGTGAGGGTTTATTTGATCCTTACACCATATCAGATCTTTCGCTGTGGTTTTCACTTGAAACAGTCGTTTCAATCTTGGAATGAATCTTGGAATGATAGGGAAATACCACATTACCTTTTCAGGAGTATTGTTGTATAGTTTCTTAGTCCTCTCATCCACCTTCCACCTGGACTCACCACATGTTGGACATACAGTTAGGTCCTTGTTCTCCTTCCTGTAAAGAATACAATCATTAATACACACATGTATCTTGGTGTACCCTGCACCCATTGACTTTAAAATCTTCTTGGCCTCATATGTATTCTTCACAATTTCATTACCCTCAGGTAGCATCTGTTTCAGCAAAACTAAAAGTTCATTAAAAAACTTATCTGATCCTCCATGCTTAGTCTTCAAGTTCAGTAGTTGAACCAAGGCAGATAACTTTGTGAAGGTATGGCATCCTTCATATAGGGGCTTCTCAGCATCCATTAGTCGTTCTTGAAACTTCTCATGGTCCTCAGTGAAATTTTCTTTAGTAGCTCTGACCATTTCTATCGTTTGATATGCATCGAATGGCATTCCGGAATCAAAAGATGATTCCTTGTGAAGCTCATCTCCTGCGGGCTCGTCTTCCTCTCCGTGTTTAGTCCATGTTGTATAAGTCAGATCGAATCCCTTTAAAAACAAATGATAATCTACATCATCAACATTATAAGAGTAATGGCTTAGACAATTAACACAGGGACATGGAATTTCCGTCTTTTTCAAACTTGTAACTGCAAACTCTAAGAATGATTTAACTCCATCCTCATATGATTTCGAGGTTCTACTGGTTAGCATCCAAGACTTATCCATGTTTGTTTTGCTAACAGATACAACACCAAAGATTATTAAAAACGATTGTTTTGCTAATACTGAAAACCCTAATTTCAATAATCTTTACTCTGAACCTGTTTATTGGAGAAGTAATATGACGGAGGGAAAATTCTGTCGATTAATGAGCAATGGAGAAATGGGGAGCGGGGAATTGGGGAAATCGAGAGTGATATGTGAAATTTTCAATTGAATTCGCTCATTAATTTATCCCTCCTCTTTTAGAATTTAGCGGCCCCAGTTAGAATCATATTTAAATAAATTATAATTAAAAGTAGCTTCTAACTCAGGGTGCTGCTCAGGTGGTAGAAGCGCTTTAGATTAACATACAATGTTCCGTGTTTGAATCCTTATTGCCTTATTGCCTTACTTTTTTTACCGTTTATTTTTGAAATTTTAAAAACACAAACAGGTGATGTAACTAGTAACGGCTAATTTCACTTTTCTAGTTGTTTGTTTCTAAATTTCAAAACCTTCAACCACGCTATATAAACAAGTTAATCAATTAACCATTAAATTAAACCACCACTTTCACACACTCTTCGTTCTCCCCATCCAATTTATACTCTTGCAAGATGGCAGAAGAATGGACCCAGCAGGAAGAACTGGGGTTGTACCGAGCTTGGTTGGACGTAAAGTATAGGGACTATGTGTTGCCTACAAACCCTCCCTTGCTTAGTACGTTTCTTAATTTTTCTTTATGCCAATCATTTGATTATTTGATCAGTTATTCATTTATATATATATATATATATATATATATATATATATATATATAATTAATTCGATGTTTACCGATCAATTAGGTGATCCTAATGACGAAGACACTATTCTCTTTTGGGTGGATGTCAACATAAAGTTTCATATTGCTATGGAGCGTTCCGACAAGTACCGTGACACAAGCGTCGTAAGATCGAAATGGCTAGACATGGACCAGAAAATCAAAACATTCAACATGATATGCAAAGAAAATGAAGAGGAGAACCAAACCAAGGAAGACCTGTTGTTCATTGCGTTCGAACACTAATTACATGAAACCGGAGAAGATTTCAAGCTTCTACTGGTGTGGGAAATGATTAACCTTTTTAGGGTTCCGGATTAATTAAGAGTAATTGTTCTGGTTTGAAAATTGTTCTGGGATTAATTACTAACTAATTATATGTAATGAATTGATTTTTAATTTAATATAATGTATTTTCATCCGTTTCTGTTCATCTTCTCTCAGTCCGGATGAAATCTTCTCCCTAATGAATTCTAGTTCTCTCCCTAGGGTTTCTGATTTCTCCCTAATTACTAACAACTTTGGTTATTTATAGTATATATAGTTCATCCTGAAGAACTCTAGTTTATCCGGTTCATCCTGAAGAACTCTAGTTCATCCTGTTCTATTACTGAATAATTACTCTTGATCCTGAAAAACTCTAGTTCATCCGGTTCTATTACTGAATAACTCTAGTTCATCTTCTCTCAATCCTCATGAACTTAGTGGGTAATTTTGACTTTCTTCATTTAATTTTGACTTGTTAATTTGATTACCAGAAAATCAAAACATTCAACAGGATATGCAAAGAGAACTCAGTGGGTAATTTTGACTTTCTTCGTTTAATTTTGACTTGTTAATTTGATTTTTGAGATCGTGTGAAAGTAATTTCGGATAATTTCAGATCGTGTGATTAAAATTTTAGTGGTTTTTTGATATCGTGTAGAAATTTCAGTTTAACTTGGAGAACGTGTAAAACTAATTTGTAGGAAAACCAAAATTTCAACAATTATAATGTGCAATGTTCAATAAAATAAGACGTTTTGTATACTCTAGTGATTAGACATCTGACCTTAGGCATACTCAAGTGATTTTCACATATAACCATACCACCTGATCAGTAATCAGAAACTTCTCACCTCCATTATCAAACCCTTCTCAAAATCCTTATCAAACATTTTCTCAAAATCCTTATCAAACCCTTTCTCTAAACCCTCGAATCCTTCTCAAAATGGCAAACTTGAAAGAATTAGCTGATCATTATTTGCACACGAAGATTGTTGCTACCCTGGACCGGTACGAGGTGATTATCGGGGCAGAGAGACAAACTATCTTAGACGGGTTTGCCCTGCTCAACCAAGTACTTACAGAGCCACAAAGTCCATCAAGATACCAGATGGCAACTTTTCTGGTAGAAGAGATACATGTCTCCAATGCCAGGCTTCAAATGTTGGTTCAACAGAGGCAAGAAGCTATGAGTAGGCATTTGGAGTTGATGGAGGAGATGGAATCTAGGTTCCCGTGAACCTCAACCCGCAACTGCTCTGTCTTTTGTTTTTTTAAGAATGTACTTGTAAATTAGGAAACAATTTTGTGTATGGAATTGGAATCAGTAGTATGAAATCCACTTTTTTTTATATACTTGTTTGTCTATTTTTGTTTATTAAATCAATCTGTTAAACAAAAACCCTAATCCTCGAAAACAGAGACGATCAACAATTGCAATCCGATCAACAACTGATGCATGCATAATTTTAGGTAAAAAAGGTAATCTGTTCGCACAATCTCCATTCCGTTAAACAAAACCCTAATCCTCGAAAACAGAGACGATCAACAATCGCAATCCGATCAACAACTGATGCAGAGACGATCAAAAACCCTAAACACGAAAAACAGAACGGATCTACAAAAACCTTAAATTTTGGGGAATTATAATTCTAAATAAATTATATAAAAAGAATTAAGATAAAAATTAAATTATGGGTGAATTTGGGGTCAAATGGGTCAATTTGATGTGTTTAGGACCAATGAGTCCTAATAAGGTGTGTAAGTAAACAATAAGTTGTGTTTAGAACCAATGATGGCCCAATTGGTGTGTATGTAACCAATAAGTTGTGTTTAGAACCAATGATGGCCCAGTAAGGTGTGTATGTAACCAATAAGTTGTGTTTAGGACCATGTGATGTCCCAATAAGGTGTGTTTAGGGGAAACGAGGGTCAGTTGGGACCAATGAGTCCCAATAACGTGTGTTTAGGGGAAACGAGGGTCAGTTGGGACAAATGGGTCAATTTGATGCGTTTAGGGGAAACGAGGGTCAGTTGGGACCAATGAGTCCCAATAAGGTGTGTTTAGGGGAAACGAGGGTCAGTTGGGACCAATGAGTCCCAATAAGGTGTTTTTAGGGGAAACGAGGGTCAGTTGGGACCAATGAGTCCTAATAATTAAGGTGTGTATGTAACCAGTAAGCATGTTTAGGACCAATGATGCCCAATAAGGTGTGTATGTAACCAATAAGTTGTGTTTAGGACCAATGATGGCCCAATAAGGTGTGTTTAGGGGAAACGAGGGTCAGTTGGGACCAATGAGTCCCAATAATTAAGGTGTTTATGTAACCAATAAGTTGTGTCTAGGACCAATGAGTCCCAATAAGGTGTGATTAATTTTCTTTTTTCTCATTATTCAGAAAATTTCACATGTGAACACATATGAAAAATAACTATTTCATATGCGAAAGTGTCTACAATGAATCTCACCCTATATATATATACATATATCTATATATATATATATATATAACCGATAATGTATATATCACAACACATTGAAAGATATATATATATATATGTGTGTGTGTGTGTGTGTGTTTGTGTGGTGTGCCTTTAGTACTTGACATCTTTTATTTTCACGTTAGGTATACAAATTCATTAGAATACAATTATCATTAAATTTATTGCTTAACATTACATTTTCCATTTAAAGATCATTTTAAAGGTATGTTTAAAATACTATTATCCATGTTTAGAATTAATTGAGTTTTTAAATCCGAGAAATGCTAACGTCTTATTGGCTGAGATATTTTCACCCGGATTGATCCCCAAATTACTTCCCACAATTTTTTTCAAGTTTCCCTAAAAAAATTTCACTAACCCAAATTCATTGATCAGTTCCTATTCCCTCTCACCAAAATTTTATCACCAAAACGATTCATCACTCTCTTCTTCCCTACCACTAAAAATTCCTCTACAGGATTCATCACACTATCATCTTCAGGAGATCACTACCTAATTCCCGTCAGTATTAATTTCACTGTCATCTTCAGGAGATCATTTAGTTCATTCTCTATTTATTTCATCTAATTAATTATTCCATCGCATTTATTTCATTGTCACACCCCCAATTTCCACCTAACGGAGTATAACCGCGTGGGGGTATGATCCAGACCAGGATCTTAGACTTCAGTTACAAACAAACCACAACAGAGTGATAATAGGTAATAGAAAGCAGTAATTACAGACCAGAAGGAGTTAACAGTTAAGCGGAAGCATAAAACAAGTTCACAGTTATGGTTTTTACAAAAAAATGATTTGTTTAGATGATTGAAAATACAAATTTCAATCCAAAAGCATCATTCAGTACTGCCGCTGCCCGTGCCCACGATGATCCTCCTAGCGACCTGAAAGGCATTCAACAATCAAGTGTCAGCCAAAGCTGGTGAGTTCACTAAGCGGTCTACCCGTCACAAGTAGACCTATATTTTTATGATCAAAGACAGGTACAACACAATCAATATCATAAGACCTGTAACATTTTCCATATCGTAGGTAGCTAGCCTAATTTATGCACATTTGAATTGTTCGCAACCGAAGCTGACAATGTATAGGGATTACTTACGAATTTGCCTTCCCGTGTCCTGAAAGACCACGGAGGGTAGGATAACATTGGTCCCAGTCCGACCTCCAGTCGGGTTGGTGCATCACGTGCACCGCTGGGCGGGGGTGTCAATCCCCAGTAGTACTACTCAACATCACCTAGCTATTCTATATTAACGGTCCGAATGTAAGGACTTTTGAAGTTTAACAATCAATTCAATGATACATATGATATTTGGTCGGAAAAAGTTTACTTAGTAAGAAATACCTTACCGTTGCGCATTATCGTCCCTGAATGGACATAGCAACATATAGTAATGAACTCACCTGAGGGGGCACTGGTACCTAGCACTTGGCTCAACAGGTTGGTCAAAGTCAACCTATTCGGATAAATATGGCCTAATAAAATTAGAAGGTGTCGCTAGGACGAAATTAGCACATAAGCACCTAAACAAGTTTCATGCGGTCATACAAGTCACACAATGCACATACAAGTCCCAAATTGGGAGAAAATCAAGCAATTTCAATGTAAGTCAAAGTTGACCCAGAAAGTCAAACTTCAAGCACTTAACTAGTGGCATAGCTAAAATCCACAATACTTGGAATTTGCTCCTTAAATTTTACAGGCATATACTACATGTCATTTAGGAATTGTAGCAAAAAGAATCAACTAAAAATGTTGAGAAACGAAGAAGTTATGCACATCGGAAGTTTGCAAAAATCAACATTGTTGTCACTAACACACCGTTTGGGAACACACCTAATTTGCTCCATATTTGGAGTTAGGTTTCAAAATTTTACCGACATATACTCCCCAATATTTAGAACATGTTGCAAAAAGAATCAGCTAAATAGGTTAAGAATTGGGGAAGTTATGCGCGTACGAAGTTGGCTAAAAATCACATTTGTCAAACATTAACACACCATTTGGTGACATAGCTAAATTGCTCATTTCTTGGAGTTAACTCCTAAAATTTTGCAGGAACTAACTACTCAACATTTAGGGAGTGTTGCAAAAAGATTCAACTCAATTGGATAAGTATTGAGAAAGTTATGAGTGTCGGAAGTTGGAAATTTTAGCTTTTTGCAAAATAGTCAAAGTAGGTTTAAAATTTGCATAACTCATTCAAAACTTAGAGTTTGAACATGAAACCTTCCAGATCTTACTTTTAATATATAAGCCTCATTTTCATTTAACAAACCCCTCATTAAAACGGGGTTATCATGCTCAACCAAAAAGCAAAGTCTACTTTTCACAGAAAAATACAGCTCTGCGCACCTAACTTGCAGCAGTGTTTTGGATGACCAAACGGACGTTTCAGAAAGTGTGCTAGTAGCCAACTCGAAGCTAAGACATAATACTTTAGTAGGGAAAAGAATCAACTGATTCCGAGCAAAATTGAGCAAGTTATGACCTCTGCAAGATGACCCAAATTTTGGACAGAATCTGTCCAAAAACGGGATTTTATAAAAGTTGAGCTTCAAAGTTTTGCTTAGCATTTTGATCTTCAAACTTTTAGTAGAGATTTGTAATACCATAAACAAAATTTCCCCTCAAGTTTTCAGCCCTCATAACACACACATGATAATCATAGACAATCCAAAACACGAAACTTGCATATAACAACACATACACCTAAAATTCATGTTCCACTACACAAGCTTTCACCAAAGAACATCCATGGCAGAATTTTACCTCAAAATACAGCCCATTAATCAACCCACAATCAGCCCCAAATCACCATCTAACTTATCTCAACATAAAACATGTTTCATGAGCATTTTTACACATCAAATTGCACATAATCACAAGATTAACACATGCAACCAACAAATTTCGAGTTAGGAGAATTTAGGGCTTACGAGTAGAAGATGAACGGTGATGAATAATGAAGATGAGATGGAATTGGAGCTTCTCCTAGTTGTTTTGAAGCTTGCTTGAGCTCACAAATGTGGCACAGGCTTGGGTATTCCCAGGATCAAAATATGAAGAAGAATTTTGAAAGAACAAATATCATATATTCATCATCATCTTCTACAATGTTTACAGACTTTCTGATATATATACAAACATGAAAGGAGGCGGCCTAATTCTAACCGTCGTATCCCTTTTCCTAATTACAAATTTACATACTAGCCCTTATACTACTAATAAATACATAACTAACTCTAACTTTAACTTTATAACATTAATAAATATGACCCATAATTTGTAATCAAACTTGGATCACTAATTAAGGCTAACAATCACCCCCTAATTTTGATCCGAGTTTGAATCTTCATTTGTTCTCCATCCTTGTATCAACTTTGTTGTGCTAATCTTCCTTGTTTGATCTTCATTTTGTTCTCCTGGCAAACACGCCTTTTGATCGTTTGAGTAGAGTGGTCCATTGTAGTTTCCATCTTGATTGATATTGATTCACTTTCTTCTTTTTTCCGTTATTCGATTTCATTCCGACTCTTTGATTCCATCTGATTAAGTCCTTCTGATTCTGGAGTGAAGTTAGATGCGGAGCGGTCCTTTGCTTCGATGCTAACCATGCTGAAATCGATTTTTTTTCTGAATTGACAATTGATTTTGAAACATACAACATACATAATTCTTTCGTTGAGTTTAGGAGGCTTGCAAGGGAGTTTCTTTGGATTTTGGAGATATCGAATTTCTGGGTTTCTTTTATAGAGATTAAGTCCTTCTAATCCTTAATTCTTGTTTAAGATTGAGTCCTTCCAATCTTTAAGTGTTTTCGTTCCTTGATTTGATACAATCTGCAGTCCTTCGCCGATTGTAAACGTTCGATCCTGCGGTCCTTCGAGGGTCGATTTTGGGTTAGAGATGCAACAGTCCTTCGTCGATCTCTTGTTTCAATGATTCAATCCGTCAGTCCTTTGCGGTTTGATTCGGTGACAAGGATTGAGTCCTTCCAATCCATGATTTGTTTTTCCAGATTGAGTCCTTCCAATCCGGATTTTATATGAGAATCGAATTTAGTCCTTCCAATTTGATTCTCAAATTTTGGTGTGATGTTTGGTTTGATTTCTAACTTATTTAAGGATGTCAACAATGGTTATCACTCATGTTTGACTTACAATTTCCAGATCTCTGTTTAAACTTCAAGTCAAATGTATAGTCGATCTTAATTACTTTGAGTGAATTGTGTCCTAACCTTTCTGATTTCGTGAATTATGCATCCACAGAATATACTAACATATGATTTTGTACTGTTGACTACTTGATATCAATTCCTATTCTAAATATGTAAGAACCCAATCAAAAGTCAAACTTAAACATTTTTGGGCATACTGGTGTTGTATGTATGAGAGACAGTATACTTGATCAATAATTCTTGTCTATTGTGGGTACTTATTATTACTATGTATATGAATTCTAATATGTGAAACTTGTAAATACCGACTCAAGAAAGGTCAAACCTATCATGTTGGGTTTCCTTGCAATTGATGAACAGAGGTTCCAAAATGAGTCTGGTTCTATGACTTCTTCGACAAACAGCGACGCGACTCTAAGTTGACATCTGGTGTCTATCATTTTGTGTTGAAATTCGTAACTTGTTCTTTTTCGTCTTGATTTCTTGAATTGATTTCATTCTGTGTTTTCTTTAATCACTGTCACTATTTCAAGTTTGGGTTCTTCAATCAACGGTTTCTCTTCTTTAACTTCTTTGTTCTTACGATTTCCGGTTTGGTGTAGCGATGATTCGATCCTTTGTCCTTCAAGGGTCGATAGTTTTGGGTTAATCCACAGTCCTTCGGGATTTGATTAGGACAGAAATTGATTATGAACAAAAGAGGGTTACAGAGAATATGAAGTTGAATTAGGGTTCTTCGGATTCGAGAAATTCCGAATTTTCTCTCGGTGACGAAGGATGAATTTCTTCACTTTCTTTGATCCACAGTCCTTCGGGATGTTGATAGAGCATTCTGGAAATCCTTCGCCATTTAATCTGTGTCCTTTGAGATTAGAATCGAATGTTCTTTTGTGATTTCTTCATCCCTTTTTTTTCTTCGATCGTGTACAGAGGCAAAGAGAATCGCTCCCGATGAACCCTTAAATCGATTTATATTGAACAATTAAACATAACAGATTGATGATATGTGGTTTCTCTTGTCTTTCGATTTCTGAATCTTCGGTTCCGATGGTCGATTGCACAGGCTTGATTCAACTCTGATTCGTACCTGGGATTTTTTTATAACAAGTATGAACGTCGCTTCTTTGTTCTACCCTCGATTGATCGAGTAGCTTGGCGCTCTGATACCAAATGTGGCACAGGCTTGGGTATTCCCAGGATCAAAATATGAAGAAGAATTTTGAAAGAACAAATATCATATATTCATCATCATCTTCTACAATGTTTACAGACTTTCTGATATATATACAAACATGAAAGGAGGCGGCCTAATTCTAACCGTCGTATCCCTTTTCCTAATTACAAATTTACATACTAGCCCTTATACTACTAATAAATACATAACTAACTCTAACTTTAACTTTATAACATTTATAAATATGACCCATAATTTGTAATCAAACTTGGATCAATAATTAAGGCTAACAACAAACCCAAATCCTTGCTTGTAGATGGATGATTTCAAGAATTTCTCAAGTGTGTGTGTGTGTGTGTGTGTGTGTGTAATCCGTATGGTGAGAGGGAGAGGAAGAAGAAAACGTGAAAGTGGGTAGGAGGAGGAGTGTTGGCTGTATTTTGTGTATAGGGAAATTACACATTTGGTCCCTCAATTTCCATTTTAGACACATAAAGCACAAAACTCAAATAAATGGGTTTTAAAAAAAAAAAACTTGTGAAGTAAAAATTCCAAAATGTTTCTAATTGTTTTTAAACTCATTTAACATGTAATGTTTAGTCGGGACAAGTATGGATATCATTTACACATAAATATTGCAATTTACGCACGAAGTCCGATTTCACCCGAAAACGTGAATTTTGCAAGTAACACATAAAGTCACGAAACGAATTCACGAAACAAGTTACTAACACCAATTAGCAAATAAACATGAACAAACATATAATCATTCAAATAAAAGGGGTCTCGGGTTCGTTAACGGAACTAACGGAACTAATGGAAAAACTTAACGGAGTTAACTTGGGAAGTTGCGGTTGTCACAGCCTCCCCACGTTAAGGAATTTTCGTCCCGAAAATTTGCATAATGTCTAATGTATTCAGGCCAATTGAATGGGAAGAAGGAGAATGGAAACAAGAAAATTTTTGATTGTCACATCATTTCGTCTCGAAATTTGCCTTAGTGCTAAACGTTTCACGGATCGTTATGAGAGAATTCAAGTCCTCTGTTCGAGGAGTGATGGATGGTATATGATTAAAAACATCGAATGAACATTTCACACGAGCGTATAAAGAGTGATTTTCTATAGCAAACGATGATATAAGGTTTAACAAGTGTCACGGTGACACCATATCCGAAATCGAAGCATTAAATGCGACAAAGTGACCATATGTCTTATAGAATCCAAAAAGATAACATAAATTATTGTGTAAAATTTTCACAGTAGAGGCAAGAAGTGTTGCAGATGGTTCGAATGTTAACGTATCTGGAGGGTGGATATGCATCTTTGAATTTGGCTAAGGTTGGGTGATTCTTACAGTTCGCAAGAAGGGTATAGACAGATGATGCTACAGGGCATCACTGTACCAATAGCATCGCGAGTGAATGTGGTAATCTCATAAAGAAGTGCTCTGCTTCACCAAGCCGGTGAGAATTTAGGCGTACGCGAGGTCAACGAGTAGTGGTATGTCAGAAATGCAATAACTAGAGGGCCGATTGAAACACTTCACCAATTTCCATGGTGAACCAAGACGAGTGTGGATCTGGGACGAGTAAACGTTGATAAGGGTCTTGAAAAAGTCACGGGGTTGTTCCAAAGAACATGTGATTTGTCTTTTATAATACAAAGCTTGAGTTGTTAAAATGTTGTTTTGCTGCTCTAGGTATTACCCTACATTTGACCCTTAGTAAGCAATTTATATCAGGAGATTTTCTCTCAACCTAGAGAGTTGGAAAACAATAGGTTTTATTTGATTAAATTGTGCATGTCTCTCTTGTAGTGAAAAATATGTATGAGGGACATGTGAAATTACAACGGAGTAACATAAATTTTTGCTTTATTGCGGGCACTGTCCCATTAAACGAAGTTTCTCAAAATAAGGTTTTTTTTTTTGTCAATGCTTACAAGGTAAATCTGTGGTTCAGCACTGACCCCGCCTTCCACATGCCGACAGTGCTTATGTATAGGGTGTACCGCAGCTAACCCACCACACTACTAGCACGTTGAGGGTGTACCAGTTACCTTGCCATTTCTGGCTATTTGACAAATCTTGTTACATGATATACTTGAAAATAGGGTATCTTATGTTTTTCCCCGATGCTTTTGGGTTGAATGGGAGTGAAAGATTTGAAACCATTCAACATGTGAAAATTTTGAATTTTGCGACAAAAAAGGGTTTTCCACGTCTTTGGTCTGTGGGGTTTTCACTCACGGTGAGGATTATGGAGAGTTTAGCAGATGCAACGCGAATATAATTTGAGTTTCTGAAGCGGATTCAAAAGATAAGGTAGTCTTTCACGTTTAGGTTTAAGATGAGGTTTGCCAACATGGGAATCGTTATGCATATTACTCCGGTAAAGATTTCAAAATAAAGGTGGCGTTCCAATGTTCGTATGGTTCTCTATAGAAACATGAATAATATCCAGTACGGGAATACAGATTCAGGATGAAGAGCGGGGTAGCTAATGTAGGATAGTTGTAAATGCGCGTTTCAGTAGGATGGACACGGATTTGAAGAATGATGATTTGGGTCAACCGATATCAATGCGAGTGTGTCAATGGTTGCACTGTCTAGAAGAATAAATATCGTGTAAGAACATCGGTACTCAGGAGTAAATAAAGGTGCAAACGTGGAGTAAGTGCGGGTTCCCGAAACATTGAGCGTTGACGAGTTCAGAAGAATACGCGGCTTTTCATGAGTGTAAATTCGAACCGTATCCAAGGTTTAGCGAGGCCTACTACGTATCTAAAGGTCGCGTTGCATACAAGGTGTAGAAACATCGGGTACTTGGGTCACTTTCGGTGATTCCCGGGTAGCTCGCCGCATATACGATGATTTCAAACGTGTCTTCGTCAAATCAGAAGTCGACCTGCTTCCTTACGCATGTTCTCAAAAGTTTGGGTCAATCATTCAATCAGTCACCATTGGTTATAAAGCATGGGTTACCAATGAAAGTTTTCTAAGGAAGAAGGAGTGAGGATAATGGGTATCAATGTATTTGCAATTTGTCTGCCGCTTCGATGTGGATGTTGTGGAAACTTTCCCAGCATCCTGCTGCCTAGTGTTGGTTGTCAATGTTTGTCGTACGGGAGCTTCTGACAAAGTAGTGCATGGAAATGTCATTGATGAGGTTAACTAGCCACAATGGCTCAAGGCTTAAAGACCTTCCAAGTAACACAGGGTAAAAAGAGTGGAAGGTTTGGTAGTTAAGTTCACAGACGAATCGTGTGTTGAAGACAAAGCAGATCGTACGGGTTCGAGAAGTAATCAACATTGCTCTGTTGCGTGAAGCTCTATTTGTAGTGAGGCAATAAGTGTTTAAAATCGTGACGAGGCTACTAGCCAAGAGAGAAGAACTTCAAAAGATTTTCGTGCCGAAAGGTTAGTTCCAATGGTTGAGGTGTAATTGTCCATTGAAGAGGTCTGGGTTTCCATCAGATTAGAGTTTATGGAGTTGTTGCACAATTGTGAGGGCTTAAAGAATGGTTACAGCAGTATCATAGGAGTAGAGTTAGAACCGCGACTAAGTTAGAATTAGTTAAGTGTTAAACCACGGATCGCTCGTTGTGAGGGAGAATCTCGTCATCGGATGGTGTGAGTAATACGGTATCTTACCGGGGTTATCATTTGCACAAGCATTATTAAAGGATTTCGATAGGTTGGTAACCATATATAGAAGAAATGAGAATAGATGTGATAGCGTAATGAATACGGTCGAAGACCATAAGCTTAAAAATTTGATGTCATGAGAGTTTTGAAATGAAAGGTCGTAGTCCTTACAACTGATGGTTTGCCGAGCAGAATTCCCAGGGCTCCCATACACTGCAAATTACATTTACGTGTGCACCCGTAACGGTAGTTTACCTTGTATGGCACACTGGTTCCTCTTACTTTAGCTACCAGGTTCGATGGGGTAGTATGTGGTTTCCAAAGGGGTAAGTATCAAGAATGTGGCCATTAAATCAAAGGTAACTGACCGGGATTTTCCAAGGAGACAATTTCTGAGGATAACATCCCATCTAATTTAAATTTTTACCGTAGGTACAATTTGGTAAGCAAGTGGTTCTGTAGAAGTATGGGTAGGGCATGCTACAATGCCCCTAACCTAACGTAAAGATATGGAGTAGTTATTGTTCGACTTGATCACGAATCCGTTAGGCACACATATGTTTATATATATATAGAGAGAGAGAATATCATATTATTCTTAATCATCACATGTCTGATTTCATTTATGTTACTAAAGTCACATTCACACTGAATTATCACAAAACGACTATGCGATTTGAAATGCAAGGTCTAAACTGACCAAGGAAAAAGGGTGTTAACATTTTAGGGTAACAGACGCAGTCACAAGCATCCCATGAGAAATCATCTGATTCTATACAATGTAGCCCTATACGAGGCTAAACAGCGTTCTTTACTAACGCGTTACGATAAAGATACTCTCGGTGTGGTAATGGGTGTCTTAACCGAATAGGATCTACTACGACTCCTATTTATGTTATAAGAGAGTATGATTAGTTAAGCTGAGGATATGTTGGATCATTGTCTTAGAGTCCAGATTACCATGATCTAGGCCTAAAGGTAAACCTACCCAGGTCATTCAAAACAAACAATGATGTTAAGGGTTAAAGAAGTCCGCTAAGAAGAAGTTCGCTAGGAACAAGTTCGCTAAGACCAACTTAAGTTCGCTAAGCACAAGTTCGCTAAGCACCATACAAGTTCGCTAAGAATAGATGAAGTTCGCTAAGACCAGCTGAAGTTCGCTAAGGCCAAGTTCGCTAAGAAGCCAACAAGTTAGCTAAGGGCATACCAAGTTCGCTAAGGAGAACGTCAAGTTTACTAACTGGAAGTTCGCTAAGAACAGCACAAGTTCGCTAAGCATATAACAAGTTCGCTAAGAAGAATAGTCAAGTTCGCTAGCAGAAGTTCGCTAAGAAGAGTTACCAAGTACGCTAAAAAGGATGCAACAAGTTCGCTAAGGCCATACTTAGAAAAATTTTCACACTCTAAAATTTTCCAAAAATGTCTAAGTCTCGGGAATGAAAATTTCCTATCAGAAGTTAGGTTTCTATGCTAACACATGACGTGAATTATAGTTGAGGATCACCTTTGGCACGCGGGGCAGTACTTTTGAGAAGTGTTGTAACTGAAGTTTTCAAAATAGTTACAGTTCAGAAATTTTTAATTTTCCTTAAAAATGTTCTGATTCGCTGTAACCGAGGGCTTTGATACCAATCTGTCACACCCCCAATTTCCACCTAACGGAGTATAACCGCGTGGGGGTATGATCCAGACCAGGATCCTAGACTTCAGTTACAAACAAACCACAACAGAGTGATAATAGGTAATAGAAAGCAGTAATTACAGACCAGAAGGAGTTAACAGTTAAGCGGAAGCATAAAACAAGTTCACAGTTATGGTTTTTACAAAAAAATGATTTGTTTAGATGATTGAAAATACAGATTTCAATCCAAAAGCATCATTCAGTACTGCCGCTGCCCGTGCCCACGATGATCCTCCTAGCGACCTGAAAGGCATTCAACAATCAAGTGTCAGCCAAAGCTGGTGAGTTCACTAAGCGGTCTACCCGTCACAAGTAGACCTATATTTTTATGATCAAAGATAGGTACAACACAATCAATATCATAAGACCTGTAACATTTTCCATATCGTAGGTAGCTAGCCTAATTTATGCACATTTGAATTGTTCGCAACCGAAGCTGACAATGTATAGGGATTACCTACGAATTTGCCTTCCCGTGTCCTGAAAGACCACGGAGGGTAGGATAACATTGGTCCCAGTCCGACCTCCAGTCGGGTTGGTGCATCACGTGCACCGCTGGGCGGGGGTGTCAATCCCCAGTAGTACTACTCAACATCACCTAGCTATTCTATATTAACGGTCCGAATGTAAGGACTTTTGAAGTTTAACAATCAATTCAATGATACATATGATATTTGGTCGGAAAAAGTTTACTTAGTAAGAAATACCTTACCGTTGCGCATTATCGTCCCTGAATGGACATAGCAACATATAGTAATGAACTCACCTGAGGGGGCACTGGTACCTAGCACTTGGCTCAACAGGTTGGTCAAAGTCAACCTATTCGGATAAATATGGCCTAATAAAATTAGAAGGTGTTGCTAGGACGAAATTAGCACATAAGCACCTAAACAAGTTTCATGCGGTCATACAAGTCACACAATGCACATACAAGTCCCAAATTGGGAGAAAATCAAGCAATTTCAATTTAAGTCAAAGTTGACCCAGAAAGTCAAACTTCAAGCACTTAACTAGTGGCATAGCTAAAATCCACAATACTTGGAATTTGCTCCTTAAATTTTACAGGCATATACTACATGTCATTTAGGAATTGTAGCAAAAAGAATCAACTAAAAATGTTGAGAAACGAAGAAGTTATGCACATCGGAAGTTTGCAAAAATCAACATTGTTGTCACTAACACACCGTTTGGGAACACACCTAATTTGCTCCATATTTGGAGTTAGGTTTCAAAATTTTACCGACATATACTCCCCAATATTTAGAACATGTTGCAAAAAGAATCAGCTAAATAGGTTAAGAATTGGGGAAGTTATGCGCGTACGAAGTTGGCTAAAAATCACATTTGTCAAACATTAACACACCATTTGGTGACATAGCTAAATTGCTCATTTCTTGGAGTTAACTCCTAAAATTTTGCAGGAACTAACTACTCAACATTTAGGGAGTGTTGCAAAAAGATTCAACTCAATCGGATAAGTATTGGGAAAGTTATGCGTGTCGGAAGTTGGAAATTTTAGCTTTTTGCAAAATAGTCAAAGTAGGTTTAAAATTTGCATAACTCATTCAAAACTTAGAGTTTGAACATGAAACCTTCCAGATCTTACTTTTAATATATAAGCCTCATTTTCATTTAACAAACCCCTCATTAAAACGGGGTTATCATGCTCAACCAAAAAGCAAAGTCTACTTTTCACAGAAAAATACAGCTCTGCGCACCTAACTTGCAGCAGTGTTTTGGATGACCAAACGGACGTTTCAGAAAGTGTGCGAGTAGCCGACTCGAAGCTAAGACATAATACTTTAGTAGGGAAAAGAATCAACTGATTCCGAGCAAAATTGAGCAAGTTATGACCTCTGCAAGATGACCCAAATTTTGGACAGAATCTGTCCAAAAACGGGATTTTATAAAAGTTGAGCTTCAAAGTTTTGCTTAGCATTTTGATCTTCAAACTTTTAGTAGAGATTTGTAATACCATAAACAAAATTTCCCCTCAAGTTTTCAGCCCTCATAACACACACATGATAATCATAGACAATCCAAAACACGAAACTTGCATATAACAACACATACACCTAAAATTCATGTTCCACTACACAAGCTTTCACCAAAGAACATCCATGGCAAAATTTTACCTCAAAATACAGCCCATTAATCAACCCACAATCAGCCCCAAATCACCATCTAACTTATCTCAACATAAAACATGTTTCATGAGCATTTTTACACATCAAATTGCACATAATCACAAGATTAACACATGCAACCAACAAATTTCGAGTTAGGAGAATTTAGGGCTTACGAGTAGAAGATGAACGGTGATGAATAATGAAGATGAGATGGAATTGGAGCTTCTCCTAGTTGTTTTGAAGCTTGCTTGAGCTCACAAACCCAAATCCTTGCTTGTAGATGGATGATTTCAAGAATTTCTCAAGTGTGTGTGTGTGTGTGTAATCCGTATGGTGAGAGGGAGAGGAAGAAGAAAACGTGAAAGTGGGTAGGAGGAGGAGTGTTGGCTGTATTTTGTGTATAGGGAAATTACACATTTGGTCCCTCAATTTCCATTTTAGACACATAAAGCACAAAACTCAAATAAATGGGTTTTAAAAAAAAAAAAACTTGTGAAGTAAAAATTCCAAAATGTTTTTAATTGTTTTTAAACTCATTTAACATGTAATGTTTAGTCGGGACAAGTATGGATATCATTTACACATAAATATTGCAATTTACGCACGAAGTCCGATTTCACCCGAAAACGTGAATCTTGCAAGTAACACATAAAGTCACGAAACGAATTCACGAAACAAGTTACTAACACCAATTAGCAAATAAACACGAACAAACATATAATCATTCAAATAACGGGTCTCGGGTTCGTTAACGGAACTAACGGAAAAACTTAACGGAGTTAACTTGGGAAGTTGCGGTTGTCACATTCATTCTCTATTTATTTCATTTCAGGATTCATCTAGCTCATTTAACAATGGATCATGAATTCGAAGCAGGTGAACAATTGAAGGATCTTAATTATAACAGTGAATTCGAATACAACGACGATTCTTCACAAGCAAGTGAAGAAGATGAAATGGATAACAATGATGATCATTATTCACTACAGAGTGAAAAAGATGAAATGGATAACAATGATGCCCACGTCGATAATCATGATGCCTAACTCAACAATGATGCCCAACTCGACAATGATGCCCAAGTTACCGAGAATGAGGAAGCTACAACCTCTGCTCCCCAAGCAAACAAGAGGGGGTTGATGCGGTTGGTAAAGTGGCATGCCAAATTTGAGAAAAATGGTGGGGAAAAATGGCCACTAACATTTGATGCGCTGGGAAGGGTTGGCGGGGTGCATAGACCAAAATTTTCGAGTTTTTTGGGAGACATTACAAGGTCAGAGGTTGGATTGAGGTATCTACAATGGAAGAAGGTGCCAAAAGAGGACAAGAACAAGATGTGGGCAGGGATTCAGGTTATGAAACATATTAAACATTTTCTCATATTAAGTTCGTTAAGTTATTGAATTCCATATATGTGACTAAAAAATCCTGTTGTCATTTGTTATTTTTTCAGCAATTATTCGAAATTGATGACTCTCGAAGGGGTCCTATAATGGTACGGCTTGGTGGGTTGCTAAGGACTTTTAGAAGAAACATGTTCAAGAAACACGTTCGTCCGAACATAGCAAAACCCACCGTGCTTGAGAAAGTTCTAAAGATGTATCGCGCTATTGTGAAAAAAGAACACTGGGACATATTTGTAGCATATACAAAATCTGATGAATTCAAGGATTTTATTTAATTCAAACTGCAGATTTCATTAATTAGGCTAAGTGTTAATTAATGAGATTATAATTATATATCCTATTGTGAAAAAAGAACACTGGGACATATTTGTAGCATATACAAAATCTGATGAATTCAAGGATTTTATTTAATTCAAACTGCAGATTTCATTAATTAGGCTAAGTGTTAATTAATGAGATTATAATTATATATCCTACTGTTCTGTTGGAAAGGCTGTGTCAAAGAGTGCAAAAGAGGTTCGAGCAGTATGTTTATGATCATACAATGGGACGGGGAAGATACGTCTTTCTGAGAGAAAAACTGGTAATAAGCTAAGTGTGTTACACCTAGTCATGGTTAAGAACGTGCAATGTATGTTTCAAGTCTGATATATATTATTATTATAATACAAGGTACAAAACAAAGAAATTGCAGCTGATGATTGCCCCTCTCGATCGTTTATGTGGAGGAAATGAAGGGTAAATAAATAGGGGGAATTCAAAACGCTTGTGGTGAAGGGCGTAGCATATGATATAATAAGTTTAATTGCTATATATATACCTAATTATTCACATGTTAAAAATTAACAGCACCTCACTACATTAACTAAATTAATTACTGCAGGCCGAGAATGAAACAAAAATAAATGCGGGATTCGTGACCTTAGAACCGGGAACGGATGCCCTGACATTGGTCCTTATCAAGGAAAGGGGTGGATACCTAAAAGGTATTGGGTATGGAGTGACTTCCCGTGGATATTGGCAGGGTGCTCCAAAAGGGCGATCAAAAGAACGAATCGAAAAACTTGAGACGGAACTCAAAAATGAAAAACAGCTGCGTGAGAAAAAGGATCAAGAGGTTGAGCACCTCAATGATAAGCTTAAAGCACAGGATGAAAGAATTAATATGCTTACGGCGTTTATGAACCGCATGATTGAAGAAAAACAAGTTGATAAAGCGATAAATTCTGTTAGGGACAAATTATATATATATACCTATAATTATATATATTATATACTTTACTTTTTATCAATTGATTATTATAAATCATTAAATCATTTCGTAGGTAAAGTCCGCGGAGGCGCCTCTTCCAACAACTGTAAGATCTAAAAACAGTTGTAATCAGCATTCCAATGTAAATACAACGATAATTAAATATTATTGCTGATATGATCAATCTCCCTTGAGCGCATATTTATTAATTAATTAACTAATTGAATTAATTGTACGTAGGACATGATCAATTCCGCGCACAATACATCGCGGAAACAATCTACTCCATCAAACTCATCTCAAAGGTCGGCCGATAAGGTACGGATTTGAAACAGTTCTGAATTTGAATTGATCTGGAAGATTCTAGTTCATCTGGATGAACATGCGTATCTAGTTATAGTTCATCCGGATAGTTAGAGTTCATCCGGATAGTTAGAGTTCATTCGGATAGTTAAAGTTCCTCAGGATAGGTAAGGTTCATCAGGATAGTAAAAAGTACATCAGGATGGTTAGAGTTCATCGGGATAGTTAGAGTTGATCCGGAAGTTCCTAGTTCATCTGGATGAACATGTGTCTCTAGTTATAGTTCACCGTGTTGGTTATAGTTCATCCGGATAGTTAAAGTTCACCAGTATAGGTAAAGATCATTAGGATAGTTAAAGTTCATCAGGATAGTTAGAGTTGTTCCGGAATATAATTAATAATTAACTATTCCGGCTATGATAAGTTTGTACTTCATCCGAATGGTTATCTGGATAGTTAACTAATGTTTAGCCGGTTATGATCGATATTATTTTATTAATTAATTGAATTGTAGGTCTCTTCTGCGACTCTATCACAACACATTCCTCCATCTACAACAGCGTCGCAAAAGGAAAGGGTAACTATTTTAATTTACACAGTTGTGTACTTCCCTTATAACTAATTGCTATATGATCATTTAATTAAATGCTGATGCTGTCTTAATTAGGGGACAAAGAGAAAAATAACAGAAGCAGCAGCAGCTGCAGCCAGTACTGCTGGGGCATCAGAGCAGGAAGTGATATATATATATAACTAATTTAGAAATTTGACAAATCGCTTTGACGTTATTGTTAATTAATATATCTGTTACTAATCAGTTAATTACATGGTGTCAATTTAGGAAAAGAATAAGAGACATGCAAAACCAGTAAAACCTGCAGCTCGTAAAGTACTTAAGAGTGATCGGTTGGAAAAACCAAATAATTATGATGCCATTGCAACTCCTATCGATCAGCCAGTAATCCAAGAGGTATATAGATTAGTATATACCACAATTTTTTTATTCTATCTTTGACTTTAATTAATTAATTGTTTATATATATGCTATAATAATAATAATAATAATAATAATAATAATAATAATTATTATTATTATTATTATTATTATTATTATTATTATTATTATTATTATTATTATTATTATTATTATGTCATTTCTGATCAGGGGAGCCAAACTGCGACGTTGCATATGAAGGGGGATCCAATGAACGTCGTGGGAATGGCTAGATTATATCCAAAAGAAAAATGTGAGAAGATTCATGGAAGTCCATTACCTCCTGGTTGCCATAGAATTACAGCATATCAGGTCAATAAGGGTGCAACATTTTTACCATTCCCATTAGATGATAAAACAACGCTTTCGGAGGTTGAAAATAAATATATTATTGCATGACCGATGAACCGAATGATCCTTCATTCTAATAACAAGTCAGATAGATCACAGACGATTGATCATTCTACGGTTCAAAAAGTACTGGAACAACCACAGGTAATTACTACATTAATTAATCGTATCGGCTAATTAATTAACTTTATATATATTATATATATCTGATCGGTTTTATTTGTCATGTTTCCAGGTAAATAATGATCGGAAAAAGATGCCGAAAGTGTACGTAACACCAAACCAGTTGAATCAAAATCTGATAAACAGAAAACTCAGTACACGGATCCAGCAGAAGCAGCTGATCAGCACGGACAAGAAATTATAATTAAATATTATAGAAATTAAACTTTGATTAGTATCTATGTTATCTTTTTGAACAGCATCATGATTAGTGTATGTACATTAATTTTTAATTATAATATATTATTTTTAAGGTTTCTCTATATTAATTAATTAATATATAATTAATTGAAATTAAGAAAATATATGTGACCATATATATAATACCAAATGTCACACTTTTTATATTTTAACGTGGCCGTTGCCACCATTTGGCGACGCGTATTGGGACAAATTATCTGATTTCAACTACCCTTTGGCCACTTTTTTTTCCAAATATATGTGGCTAAAACACAAATATACGTGACCATATAATACCAAAGGCCACGTTTTTTATATTTTAATGTGGCCGTTGTCATCCTTTGGCCACCCGTATTGGGACAAAATGTATGATTTCAGCAACCCATTTGGCCACGTTTTTTTACAACATATGTGGCTAAAACACAAATATACGTGACCATATAATACCAAAGGCCACGCTATTAATATTTTAACGTGGCCGTTGCCACCCTTTGGCCACGCGTATTCGAACAAAATGTATGATTTAAACTACCCTTTGGCCACTTTTTTTTTTCCAAATATATGTGGCTAAAACACAAATATACGTGACCATGTAATACCAAAGGCCACACTTTTTATAATTTAACGTGGCCGTTGCCACCATTTGGCCACGCGTATTGGGACAAAATATATATGATTTCAACTACCCTTTGGCCACTTCTTTTTTCCAAATATATGTGGCTAAAACACAAATATACGTGACCATATAATACCAAAGGCCACGCTTTTTATATTTTAATGTGGCCGTTGCCACCCTTTGGCCACGCGTATTGGGATAAAATGTATAATTTCAGCAACTCATTTGGCCATGTTTTTTCATATCATATGTGGCTAAAAGACAAATATAGGTGACCATATAATACCAAAGACCACGCTATTCATATTTTAACGTGGCAGTTGCCACCCTTTGGCCACGCGTATTGGGACAAAAATTATAATTTCAGCAACCCATTTGGCCACGTTTTTTTATAACATATGTGGCTAAAACACAAATATACGTGACCATATAATACCATAGGCCACGTTAAACAAACACATGTGGCCGTTGGGACCCTTTGGCCACGCTTTTCGGAAGAATTGTTTGATTACAACAACAAATATTGGTACCCTTTAGCCACGCTTCTAGGTGGGTTCAGCCACTGATATTGTAACGTGGTCGTAGGATACATAAAGCGACGGGACCTTTGGTGTCGATTGGAATGAAAAAAAAAACGTGACCAAACACCTTTGGTCACGGTTTTTTTCCGTGGCCAAAGGTGCATTTTGACGTAGTGTTATGTTTTTTCTAAGCATAGACTTATGTAGTCATGTAAATCTGTGCAAATTTGTTTAAAATGTCGATGTATGTTTGATTGGTTGACTTCCTGAGAACATAGTCCTTCTCTATGCAAACACGTCTGCAATTCTTGTTTGGTTCAAAGGATTTAAGGGTTTGTTTTTTTTTTGTAAAATTACAATATTACCCTTTCTTTATTAGACAACTAACTGAGTTTTTAATGGGGTTAGTGTAAAGTTAGTGTAAAGGTTAAAACATGAAACAAGTTTTCAAATAAAGGGTAAAGCTTGATAGTGTGTTTTAAAAAGTTTAAAATCCATAGTTTTGTAAAGTATAAAGGTTAAAAATTGTAATTTAGTCTTATTATTATCATTACTGCTATATAACAAGATGTTGCGATTCACACGTTGCACGGATGTTGTTCGATTATATATTTTTAAATTTTCGATATGTTTACTACGGATAAATGCGGGCACACAAAGTTATCGTGTAACCGTTATCTAACCCCTTTGTTGAGCTGCAATGTAACCTCTCATTTGCCAATTTGACTTTTTGAAAGTCAAATTGTATCTCTTTTACCTCCAACAATCCAATAGTTAAGGAATAAGAATGCATGTGACTATCAAATATGTTCCCACAATAATCTAGTGTATACCTCTCTGCTACTTGCTACCTATAGTAAACCATTTTTAACCTCTAACAACCCATGTCCCACATAAGAAGTGTGGTCATTTTAGGTATTATATATTATAACAATTATAATTGGAAACCATGTGAGAGCAACCACTGTACCCCGTTTTAACCATTCCTTTTTCACCATGTTAATTCTTGATTTTTTTCTATTGGCTAGATTTTTGGTGGCTTCCTCAAAACGTTGCCTCCTCTAACCCTAATCTCCCTCGCCCGATTCTTCTCCTCCGCTAAACCCCACACTTCCTCCTCCTCAATTTTCTTTGGTTTCGTCTGATTTCTCCTCCGCCAACCCTTAATCTTTCTCGATTCTGACGAATGGTCAACTTACACGTATATTAATCAGCCGATTCTGCCGGAGGCGTTGCTCCATTGATGCGGCGACGGTACAAAATGCCTGCAGCTATCTCTTCAGAAGAACCAGACAATCTTTTCTCTACTGAAGAATCGTCAATGGATCGTAAACCATCAGGTAATCAATCGAAAACAACTGTTTTATCTTTAATTTCACAAAACACGATGATCCAGTGTATCTAGGGTTTTTGTTTCTTTCTTTTTTTCACTAAAAACAACCATTTCCAATTCATAAGTATATGTGAATCATAGAATCAAGTATTATTACGTTGGGAAGTTGGGTGTTAAAGGAAATTGAATTTATCAATTTATTTTTGCTGGTCTTTAAAATTCAAAACATCATATGTTGTATTGTTTTGATGTGTTTCTGACTTATACAAATGAAAGGTACCGTTCTTTAGTGCACTTTGCTGCCTTGATTATATTTAGATACTTGTAGAATTTTATTGGTTTGATTTTGCCCCTTAAATGTCCTTCCATTGCATTTTTATAATTGAAATAGTGAAATAGTAGTTGTTTATTCAGAATCAAACAATTTTGCAGCTAAAGTTAATGATCTTTGGTATTGAATTGAACAAACGCATACGTATTTTTAGTGACATGAGTGCCAAGGGGACATAACTTATATCTCAAAGAGATTAATATCAGAATGCAAGTACAAAATCATCTTTTGTAAATGTAAATCGACATGACTTCGCTTAAGGATTTTAATAATGAGAGACATTTTTTAATGTTTAAAAGAATTTATATTGAAAACTGATGTTACCTAATGAGGCCAGTATTCCAGATTCTCTGACCCTCAAGATGAACACGAAACGACACAGTAGTTCTGCCGTAACACATGAAGGTTTCAGCTGAGGTTTAATTTTCATGGTCCATGTATAATTTTCAGATTATGTTTAAGCTTCAGTTCTGCTAGAGATGTCGAGTTGGACCCATTCGCTTACAAACGGATTGGCCTACATTGTGTAATCTCAAGAATAAGGTATTCATGGTGGTTTTATGTGTAATCTCAAGAATAAGGTAATCATGGTGGTTTTCAGCAGTTAAGCCCTTGGCAGCCTTATTTGGTTAAAAGAAGTTTGCTTCTAATTTTTATTCTCAAATAGCATTTACACATGATTTTGTATACATACTTTCTGCTGGCTTTAGCTTATATAATTTTTGGGTGATGACATGTTATTTTCTGTGTTTTATTTTCCTACAGGTTGTGATTGTGTTATCTTTGTGGATTATTCAGTGAGGCCTCACCTATTTAGAAGCCATTCTTAGGTATTAAAAGAACCTTCAACTCGATGGCCTTATGTGTTCTGATGTGTTGATTATAAGCCCACTTTATGATTTGTAAACTTTCTTTTCAATAGTTTTTAACTTTATTATGTGAGACATGTGCGGCTCATCTAGAATTGTGCCCATACATAGTATAAGTATGGGTATAGTTATTATGACTAATATTAAGTGATTTTATTTAAACACGAACTACCTAAATGATTTGTGTTTCTATCACATTTTAACTTCAAAATTACCATATTTGACTTTTAAAGTCAAAGGGACAAACAATTAGAGGTTTAGAACTGTAACTATATATGTAGGCTGATAGTTTACATTCGAATACACTCATCATAATATAAAAACGATGTTCACATGTCAGTATGTTCCTCTAAATTTTGTAAGATGACGTTAAGGCTGATGTATACTATGACTTTTGAGGATTAAGTGATATTCGTTGCTAAAGAGTTACTAATCTGTTTAGTGTACTTTCATTTCCTTTTAAGGGGGCTAAAAGCTTACAGTCTAATGTGTTCATCTATTCATTTTTTGTATAAAGAAAATGAAGTAACCTTCCTGTTATCTCTTTTTTACGACATTGGTTGTGCTCTTAGTTATTCGTACTATATAAAGTCTATTAAATTTTGCATTGTTTTTTAATCTGCACATTTTTTTTCAATATTATGAATGATTTTCATTAGCAATATTGTTATATTATGCATATTTTTTTTTAAATTCTACACATATTTTTTTTTAATTCCGCACACTTTGTAAAAGATCTGCACTGTTTTTTCAGCCATGCATCACTCCAAGTGATGTTGTGTATTAACAGCCATGTTACTTAGTTTTGTTACAAGTGATGTTGTGTATTAACAGCCATGTTACTCAGTTTTGTTACAAGTGATGTTATGTATTAAGCATTTATATTTTGTTGCGATCAAGTTTCTGACCCCAACAGTTCCGTACGCAGCAAGATGGTAACAAGTTCATATGACTTTCTTTTGTTTAATGTTAAAAATAACTTCAATTTCATCATTTTGGTTGGTTTGTTGTGACAAACAACTTTAACTTCCATCACTGTAACTGATTCTCTAAGGAGTAATTTTCGATATCTTATTACTATCATTAGCTTTTGCATATACAATATTTGCATTATCGTTTACATAGTTTTAACTGCTCCAAATAAAAAACAATTACATTTTTAAAAACAAGCTCCCCGCCGCAACGCGCGGGGGGTATCCAGCTTGTATAAAACCATAAGAAATTTAGCAATGTGCACAAATAAAAACATTTGTCTTTATTATAAAATTCAACTTCTAAAAACCATCAAGTTCACAAACAAAACCCGAACTTTTGATGAATGATGCAAAGTAAACTTGAAATGATCTTCCTATATATTAAACACAACTTTTCAGTCCCAGTTGTCATCCTATCAGTGTGTCCACGTGTACAATTGCTGACGTGTCACTCTCCTACTAATCTTAAATCTGATGTATCATTTCTAGTAATTTTTAAATAAAAAATCTGATAAAATGTGAAAACTCGTGGATCTTCTTTAAAACACACGAATCTGATTTGATCCAGATTTGGTATCCTCATTGTTTATAACCCGAAATGTTATATACCCTGGAGAAGAAAAAACCACGCATCATTCTGTATATGGTTAGGGTTTCAACATCTTTCACTCTCGTCGCCTCTTTCTCTCTCGCCACCTTTGCCACTCCTTCTATTCAACGGAGCTTCACCGAGCAGCTAAGGTGTCTGCTTATGAAGATTTCAATCAAAGCCTTGATAAGGATCCCCATCCTGATTCTCTGTTTCTCGCCGTCGTGACAACGATTTCTTCTAAGGGAGCTCCGTTTTTAACTAGATTGAAATCAGTGTATTAGATGTATATAAATGTGTTCGGAAATGTTGTGCTAATAGTCTACAAGTTTGTATGATTACGGGATTTCATGCTTACAAGTTAACAAAATTGCACGTCAATGAGTTTACAAACCTACCTGCACATGATTCCCCACTTTTAAAATCTCAAGTTATCCATTTTAAACATTCCCTAATTTCACGCTTTGGCTTTACATATTCATTTTCAAGGTATACATGTTTAGAATTTACTTGTTTAGGAGTTTACGAATTTACGAGTCAACATGCTTACGGGATTGCATCTGTATGAGTTTATGACTTTATGACTTCACAAGTAAATAACTCTGCATGCTTACAAATTCAAAAGTTTTCATTCATGTTTAAGGTTATATTATTGATCCCTGCACCGACAACCGATGTGCCTCGATGTTATTCATTAAGAGCACTTCCAAGCATTCGTTTCTTATCGAAACCTATCTGCAGGACTTTCTTTCTACCTCAGTTAATACCGAAGTTGTGTGCTTCGTGTAGCTCATTCATATCCCCACTCGGACAGTCAAATCTTGGTAGTCTATAGCGATAAGAACCAGCCAGTGGTCTTAGGCTCATGTCTTGTACCAAAGGCCACTAACACTTACGCAAGGAGTGCGTGGCCTTCTTGGCCAAAATTGTGTAGTCCGTGATTATGAAAGGAGAGTCAAAGACATCGAATCGTTCGGGATTCTCCTGAGGTGTTTCTCAAAGACTTATAAGGTCTTCCTCCTGTTCGCCAAAACGACTTCTGCATCAACACCATACCTGATGCTACTCCGATGGCAAAGTCACCTTATTGCCACATACCGTTGGAAATGCAAGATTTTTTTTTCCGTGTTGATTACCTACTTATCCCAACCCTCGAGAGCCATTTGTTCCTACAAGACTATATATCATTTTGACTTTTATCACATTCGTAGTGACGATACCCCTAGACTTGTTATCCTCATATGTCGTGATTGATTTTGAGCTCACTATAATATTTAACCTTTTTCAAAACGCATGTTTATGCTTGAAGACGGTTTTACTCCTGGCTGATCAAGCACTCACGTGACACTTAGAAATCCTATTTGCAAACCGTACTTGGATAAATTCATTATCGCCTTCATTGACGATATTCAAATTTAATCTAATTCCACTTTCACTTTCTATTTTGCATGAAGTTTTTATTCAAACAATAAACTTTGGGGGAACTTTCGTTATATGATTTGGGAATTTGAATTTTGTTAATTTAGAAGTTAATTCATGAATTCAACTTATGATTTA
The DNA here is from genome assembly GCA_039602395.1 of Deinandra increscens subsp. villosa. Classification (NCBI taxonomy): domain Eukaryota; kingdom Viridiplantae; phylum Streptophyta; class Magnoliopsida; order Asterales; family Asteraceae; genus Deinandra; species Deinandra increscens. The sequence continues at coordinate 3,331,719 of JBCNJP010000025.1, read as the reverse complement.
ATTCATGGACTCGACTTTGTCGAATCAACCTTTGTGCTTAATTCATGGATTCCACTGTTGTTAAGTCAAAGTTCGGTCTATGAATCTGGCTTTTTGTATTTCTATATTCAAATCATGAATTCGATTATTTTTAATGAGTATCCAATCTATGGATTCGATTTTCATCCGATTCATGAATTCAAAGTTTATTCAATTCATAGAATTGACTTTCAATTGTGACACTTAGGTGCTGTTTGTTTTTCTAAAAAAGCATCTTCTAACCTCTTATGTCTGTGTCGCGCAGACCACACGCAGATATTGTCTTTTACAGAGTGTTTGTTTACTCGCAGACATTTCAATTAAAAACATCTGCGCGTCCTCTTTTTCATACAGACATGGACCTATCTCTTCAAACCTCTTCACAAAAGAAAAAAACGTCGCTCACGATCGCTCCACTCCTACAAACCCTAGAAGCCCCTTCTCCACTTCGCCGGTCGCCATCTGCTCCGGCCTACTCCGGACCGTCACCGCTGCCATCTGCTCCACTCCGACCATCGTTGCTCCACTCCGACCATCGCTGCTCCACTCCGTCCGTCGCCATCTGCTCCACTCCGACTTCTCCAATCAGCCGTCGCCACTCCAAATCCGGCGTCGCCCTTCTCCAAATCAACTCCAAATCAAGGTATGTGGTTTCCTTCACTGATTTGATACATAAATTGGTATTCTACTTTGATTTTCTTGACTATCATACTACAAAAATTGTTGACTGTGGTTTTCTTCTGATGGGTTATATAACTATTCATCAAAAAACGAGTACGCAGCGGAAAGAAACCTATGAATTAATCTAACTAACCGGATAGAACATGTTTACCTTATGAGCTCGGATTGACTTGATCTCTTGGAGGATTTAAAGCAAATCCCTCTACGATCGCACACACGACACACCAATGCTATGTGCTAGCACTTGATCACGAACTCCTCCACTCGAGTTAGCTTTGGTCGAACCACACAAGAACCGAAACCCCTAGGGTTCTTCTTATTGCCGAATTCGAGAGAGATTAGAGAGAGATTAGAGAGAGATTGGAGAGAGATTAGGGTTTTTCTTTTATCAGATAAAAGCAGCAACTAAACCTTAAACCCAGAGGGTCTATTTATAGGCTTAAAATACTTGATAAACAAGCAAAGGGATAGGCATAAGAGCCCTAGATCGAAATCGGCCTAGAGGCCTTATCCTCATCCTCCTCCCAATTATAATCCAATTATAACTCTCTCTAATTACAACTAACACCCCTGTTAACAATTAACTGTCAGTTTTTAACGAAACCTCGTTAAATGTTCGTGATAAATATTAATTAACTATTAATTAATATTAATACATTTGGTGTCGAGACGTGTGACCCCGTAGGCTTAAATAATTTCCGGACATACGCTTACTATTACATGATCATATCCCTACAGCTCCCACTTGAGCTTGCAATAGCAAAGGTAATAACATTGGTTAGCGTCTAGCAACACGCCAATGCTCCCAGAAATATTTAAGTACAGTTTCTCAAAGTGTATTTAAATGGTACAGTCATTTACTATCCCTTTGTTAACGATACCGTGTTAAATATGAATATGGATCAAGTCATTTCATACTTTAACGATTCTGTTTCTCATTCTCACAACTACCTTAAGATTACCAAATTGCAAATCGAGACACCTCTAGATTTCATTTGGGCTCGGCCATGCAAACATCTTAATTAGTCCAATGAGGGGCCCAGTGGTATCTTCTTCAGCACAAAGCTGAAGGAACAAATCCTCTTGACTACACGTGTCAAGTCACATACTTCACTACACTTACTGAAAATAGCCCTTTTGTACTACCTTATTCAGGATAGTTAGGCCTATATCAAGTAGGTGCAATCCATACATGCATGACCTGCTTGTATCTCAAGTCTAAGGATAAACAAAGCAACCATTTACGAATTTCACTCAATGACGACGATCCATAAAGTGACAATTCGTTAGTGGGTCAGTCCAGTATGCATCCATTGAATACCATGTGAGTTTGGTGGGACCATCCTAACCAATCACTCAGATTTTGTCTTAGTTTAACTATATTCCCATATAGTTAATCGACAACGGACAATTTAGAATACTTGACAAGTACTCAAGGATTAAACATGCAAATACAGGACACAATTTACTATTAAATGAAATCAAACATAGCAAGTACTTTATTTCATTATATAAATAGAAATTGTTTAACATCCCTTATCCAAATACCGAACATCATACATACATGATTTAACCAGCCAATTTAAGTCCCATGCCCTCGGCATGCCTTTCAAGCTTCGGCCTCGACAAAGCTTTCGTGAAAGGATCAGCTAAGTTAATATCTGTGTGAACTTTGAGTAATTTGATTTCACCTAGTTCGATCTGCTCACGAACATAGTGATATCTCCTGGCATAGTGTCTGGCGCCCTTCTGAACTCCAGGTTCTTTGGCAATGATCAATGCACCCGAGTTATCGCAGTACATGTCGATCGGCAAGTTACTTGTGGGGACAATGTCAAGCCCACTAATAAACTTCCTTATCCAGACAGCCTCCATTGCAGCTTCCGAAGCAGCAATGTACTCAGACTCTGTTGCAGACATAGCAACTGTGGTTTGTTTCTTGCTTTTCCAATCCACAGCGCCTCCATTCATAACAAAGACGTACCCAGACTAAGACTTCGTGTCATCTCTATCAGTCTGAAATCCAGCATCATAGTATCCGGTCACTTTGAGCTCTTGATCTGGATTTCCCCCATATACCAAAAACAAATCTCTAGTAGCCCGTAGGTACTTGAGAATGGTCTTAACAGCAGTCCAGTGACTTTCACCTGGATTCTGTTGATAACGGCTAACGATATTCTGCGCGAATGCTATATCAGGTCTAGTGCATCTCACCGCATACATTATAGAGCCTACAGCCGAAGCATAAGGGACTCTCTGCATACACTTCACCTCATCAGGTGTAGAAGCACCTTGTTTGACCGACAGACCAAGTCCTTCCTGCATTGGTACTATACCACGCTTGGAATTCTCCATCTTGAATCGCTTCAAGATCTTATCAATATAAGCACTTTGACTTAGTCCAATCAACCGCTTAGTTCTATCTCTATAGATCTTGATTCCAAGAATGAATGCTGCTTCTCCCAAGTCTTTCATAGCAAAACACTTTCCAAGATGGGATTTTACATCTTGCAACATTGGAATGTGTTTTCCTATTATCAGTATGTCATCTACATACAAGACAAGGAAAGTAACATTACTCCCACTAGCTTTGCGATATACACATGGCTCATCGGGATTCTGAACGAAACCAAACTTTTTGATTTCTTCATCAAACCGTTTATTCCAACTCCTCGATGCTTGCTTTAGTCCATAAATGGACCTTTGAAGCTTGCATACTTGGTTGGGATGTTTTGGATCAATGAACCCTTCAGGTTGATCCATATAGACTTCTTCATCCAAGTAACCATTTAAGAAGGCAGTCTTAACATCCATTTTCCATATCTCAAAGTCATAGTACGCTGCTATGGCTAAGAGAATCCTAATAGCTCTAATGTCTGCTACTGGTGAAAAGGTCTCATCATAGTCAACGCCAAAACGTTGAGTATAACCTTTGGCCACGAGACGAGCTTTATAGGTGTGTACATTTCCATCCATGTCGGTCTTCTTCTTGAAGAGCCATTTACTCCCAACGGTTCTTGCATTAGGAGGAAGATCAACCAGGGTCCAAACGTGGTTATCTTGCATGGATTTCATTTCCACATTCGCAGCTTCAAGCCATTTGTCAGATTCCGGATCTGATAATGCAGCTTTGAAGTTCGGAGGCTCATTGAGATCTCATGATACGTTATCCTCGGATTCGACTAGACCAATCCATCTATCCGGATTACGTACGACCCTTTCGGATCTACGAAGTGGAATCGCAACATCATCGACTTGAGGTTCATCACTTTGAACATTTTCCCCCCCAAGTTGATGATTGCTAGTTGTTTCAGAAGGTGACACATCTTCTAGTAGTTCTACAATTCTCCCACTGTTCTCTTGAGCTATGAAATACTTTTCAAAGAATTCAGCATATCGAGCAACACGAACAGTATTTTCGGAAGGATTATAGAAGTAGTAACCCATTGTTTCCTTTAGGTATCCCACGAAGATGCACTTAGTAGTCCTGGGTTGTAGTTTGTCAGGCGTATCACGCTTCACAAGTGCCTCACATCCCCAGACTCTTAAGTAAGACAACATAGGGACTTCTCCATGCCATAATTGATATGGTGTCTTTTCAACCTTCTTGGTTGGAACCATATTTAGAACGCGTACAGCGGTTTCTAGAGCAAAATCCCAAAATGATAATGGGAGAGTTGTAAGGTTCCATCGACCTCACCATCTCTAGTAAGGTTCGATTCCTCCTCTCAGATACTCCATTATGCTGAGGAGTGTAAGGAGGAGTAAGCTGTTGGACAATTCCACACGCTTTAAGATAATCCTTAAACTCTTGGCTTAAGTATTCTCCACCACGATCCGATCGAAGGATCTTGATGGTCTTTCCGAGTTGATTTTCTACTTCGTTCTTGAACTCTTTGAATGTTTCAAACACCTCATGTTTATGTTTAAGCAAGTAAACATAACCATAACGGCTGAAATCATCCGTGAAAGTTATGAAGTAGCTAGCACCTTTTCTTGACACATGCCTAAATGGGCCACAAACATCAGTATGAATGAGTCCAAGTAGGTCTTTGGCCCTTTGCGGCTTGTTCGGAAAGGGTTTTCTTGTCATCTTTCCTGAGATACAGGAAACACATTTTTCAAATGATTCATCATTTGATTGTAAGATCCCTTCACGTTGAAGTCTTTCAATGCGGTTTTTGCCAACATGGGCAAGACGACAGTGCCAAAGATAGGTAGAGTCCAAACTAGTTTTGGCTCGTTTGCTAACAGTGAACATTGAATTATTTGAAACACAACCACGCATATCAATTTCATAAATGCCATCACAAGGAATAGCATCAAAATAATGAACATTATTTTTAGAAACTGAAATACCGATATTATTAAACGTATTAATAAATCCTTGGTTTTTCAATAAAGAAACTGAAATAACACCTCTAGTGATAGAAGGTGCATAATGACAATTGTCTAATACACTTAATAACCCAGAAGGCAGAATTAAACGAAATTCTCCTATAACTTCCACAGCTGCTGGCAAACCATTTCCAACGAACAGCTGCAAAGCTCCAGGCTTCAGTTTACTCCTCTTTCTAAGACCCTGTAACGAATTACAGATGTGAGTTCCACAGCCGGTGTCATACACCCATGAATCACTCTTAGAAAAGAAAAATAATTCAATTGTGAAAATACCTGAAGTACTAGTCCCACTAGTATTCTTTCTCTTCTTCATCAACTCAGCTAGATAGGTAGGACAGTTCCTCTTCCAGTGTCCAACTTCACCACAATGGTGACAGATCTGGGCTTTAGCCGGATGCTCTTTTGAGGCCGGAGGGGTTTGCTTGGTTTTAGGAACAAGCGCAACTGCCTTGCCTTTTCCTTTACCATCATTCTTGCCCTTCGCCTTTTGCGGTCGTTTAGCCTTTTGGATCTTTCCCCCCTTGATCATAAGAACTTGGGGTGTTTCGGTGGCCTTTTTAGGAATCGTTTTTTCATACTCGACAAGCATAGCATGAAGCTCAGGTATAGTCTTAGTCATACTATGCATGTTGTAGTTGCGCACAAAACCCTCAAAATCCTTCGTAAGAGATTTGAGGATCATGCCAACTGCCACAGCACGATTATACCCATAATTGAGCGATTCCAGTTTGTCAAAGTAGCTCTTCATCTTGAGCACATGACTACTGACCGATTTACCAGTTTCAAGCTTCAAGTCGTGGAGTTCCACAACTAGGTCGAACAATTCAACACCAGCTTGTTTTTCATACATCTTCTTTAGCTCTTTGATCATATCACAAGGTGTATGAAATTCGTATTGCTTCTGAAGATCGGGAGTCATACTCGAGATCATCATGCAAGTAACCTCATCGTATCTGCTATACTCTGCGTTGTAGAACGCTTTCTCTTGCTCAGAAGCATCAGCAGCTGGCTCGGTCGGCCAATGATGTTCAAGGACATCGGTCCTCCGTTCAACTCTAAGGACAATCCTCAGTTGACGGTACCAGTCATTGAAGTTATGTGACATCCGAGAATTTCAAGGTTAACTTCCGTTAGACAATCTCCGTTAGTTACGTTATAAGTGTTAACTTAGTAACTAATGCTTAACTAGGCCGAATACGTCCACGTCCTTTGGTTGATCACCGAACCCGTCCATATGTGTTATGTGTTCATTTATTTATTGTCATTACGTGCAATGTGATTTGAACGCATGATTTAATATTATTAATAGCATGACAAATTGTAAATTCTTGATTATGTGACAAATTGTGTGTTTTTGGTTGCCGGCGAAACTACCGAGCGAAACTACAGATTCGCCCGGTAGCTAGCCAAGCTGTTCGGATTACATGAGATCAGAGCCAGTTTCGCCTGGCCACCGAAACTGCCATCGAAACTAGGCCCTGATATATAATATCTTAATAAACCCTAGTTTCTCCCATTTGCCTCTTTTACACAAAACACACACACTCTCCATCTTTTCTCCTGGAAATCTGGTCAGCCGAGAATCACACCGAGCCATCGAGATCTCAGCCCCGAACCATCATCCATTGAGCTTGGAGATCGAACCGTGAGTTCCAAAAACCATTTCTATGTGTTTTCTATGTGTTTTACCTTAAAGCATGCCCAAACCTTCATGAAATCGTGTATGCTTCTGAGATAATGTTTAGGGATGCTAGATCTGTTATAAAGTCTGCAACTTTACGTTTGAAATCCATCCATAATGAAGATTTATGCCATTTTAGTCATTTTAGGTTTAAAATGTGTTTTTGGTGATTTGATGATGATTATCCATGTTTAAGGTGTTAAAGCCTACTGTTTTATGTTGGTAAATGATTATGCATGCTAGATATTGAATTACATGAGGTATGGAAGCTGTTAGGTTGATTTTTAGGCTGATTTGTAAGTTTTTCGCGACCAGCGACACTGCGTGTTCTCTGGGCGAAATTATGTAGCGAAATTATGTATATCTTCATCCAGCGACACTATGTAGCGAAACTGTAGTGTCGCCGGGTAAACCAACCAAACTTGTCCGAACGAAACTACCGAGCGAAATTCCCTGAACGAAAGTTCAAACCAGTTTCGGGCGAAACTAGGCTAGCGAAACTATGCCAACAGTTTCGAGCGAAACTAGCCTAGCGAAACTGTGTCATCGGGTATTGCCTAGCGAAAGTGCTGCCCGTGCACACAGCGAAACTGCCTAGCGAAACTGCTAGCGAAACTGTGACCAGACCTAAACCCAAACTTGTGCAACTTATTTGAATGTTATGCTATGACTTACATGATTATGCTATGATGAAACATGCTATGATTTCTGTAATATGTGAACCCTTGTTTATGATCAACCATCGGTGTCGTGTGTCGTTATGTCGTGTCGTAGTTCCAACGTGCTATGTTATGGGCCATAGTGACGATAAGTTAATGATTAGACACAAAACTAATACTTAAGACCTAAACGTGTTCATAGGTCTTCGTTAAGCAATAATTGGATTAATTAGCAAGTGTAGCTGAGCAACCTAAGGTGAGTTTCACTAGCCCTTTAAATGTGAGCCCGTTTGGGACACAACGAATGAACTTAACGAAAAACAACGTTGGCATTTTGAGGTATTACCAAATGAGATACCTGTTATGGATGTTGGAGTGTTTTATGGGGAGCACTTGCAACTGTCCATCCTTGGGGTTTCAATTGAAATCCGGAAATGACCATTTTGACACTTAAACTATTTCAAATGAAATCCAGAATAAACATTTTTAATATGACTAGTGTAGGTTAAAGTCTAAACCAAATGATATCACATGATTTCTAAGGATGCCTTAAAAACTTAAAAGTCCTCAATTTAGTACTGTTGATCTGAGAAGCGAGGGGATGTTGGGTAGATCTACTGAGGGTTTGACAAACCCTGCTCCGCGGTACACAAATGTGTAACCAACCGGTTGGAGGCCGAACGGAGTTCAGTATCAGCCTGTTTTAGTTGTGGGCCTCCCGAAAGGGACACAACTGGAGGCACCAACCATCGGAAAATGCCGAACTCTGTTACGTCAGCTTTCAGCCCTAGTACGACTTCCTTAGTGCATGGAAACCGGATTAGCTACCCGCGATATCGGTTGACCGCTTTAACTTTTACTTAACTAGTGCATATTCGGTAACTCAACACTTGGCAATGTTTTGCAAATCTATTACTTATTTATATGTTGATGAATACGATTATGAGACCGGGCCAATGCATGTCATGCCCACCGTGAACTCACCAACCGTTAGGTTGACACTTGTGTGGTTTTCACTTTTGCAGATCGTTGAAGAGTATCCACTGGAGGTTGGCATGGCACAAGAAGATACTTACTTTTATTTTAAACTAAATTCGGGAATTTAACGACAATTTATGTTTTGTAATTAAAGCACGTGGTTAGTGCTGAGAGACTTATGTTTTTATTCCGCTGCGTATTTTAAACTGTTGTATTTATGAACATTGGACTTAACTCTGATTCGTTTAGTATTTGTAACTAATGGTTGTGGTCCTGGTTTGCTCGCACCCCTTAACGGTATAAACTCCGTTAGTGGTTATTTGGGGGTGTGACAAGTTAGATCCATTCAGCTTTTCTCTTTCAAACATTTGACGAAAAGCATGACCAACATTGTTTTGAGGAGGGTTTGTTGCCATCTACAAAACAGATTAAGTTCAAAAATCAGTATTTTCGATAATCTTTTCCTTAATAAATTTAATTACCCAATGTTTAAACACTTTAAACAATCAAGTTTATTAAGGCTAGGATCCAATTGACATGACATCATTTCATCAGTTGATCTGCTAGAAATGATGCATTCAAAAGGTAAGTGACGATCACTAATTGTATTCCAAATATAATTCCTAGATTTTATGGGACCTACAACTTGCACCAAGTGATTTGTAGTCATGTTTCATCCCATCTTTTGCCACGGGCTAAGGGTCTCACCGCCTAGCTCGCTTTAAGTCGTCCAACTAAGAACGCACAAATTGTCCACCATTGTGTACCAATGAGTGGGAATTTGCCATGTAAATGCCATTTTACCATTGTGTACCAATGAGTAAGATGACATCCACAAGTGTCCTTTACAAGGTGGATGGCAAAGACTTAAGTTTGGTTTGGGTCAGAACAATTTTGATGCGTGATCAAAAAAGTTATGTGTGAAGATTCATGCACTTCTTTATCACATAATGTGTTTATAAAATTCTTAGTTTGTCTTCCAAATCAAAAGAGCTCGGTAGCTCCATTTGCAACACACAAAGAAGCGTAGGGGTGAGGTTTGCAACTTTTGCAATTAAAAACCTACCCGCTTTAGGGAAGCATGGCGACCCGACTTATACCTCTCTTAGAGTGTGTTCAAATGGGTGAGCCGGTGTTTCTTTTGAGTTTTTAGGACACAAATTTTATTTTATAAACAAAATCATATTTCTATAGTTCATTTAGCAAATTTCGATTTTCATAAAACAAATTTGCATTTAAAACCTTTTATTATGTCACAATTATCAAATAATCACATAATCTTAGGGTTTCTAATTATCCAACATAATTTTAATTTTAATCCTCTTTGATATAAGTAATAACCATGAACGATTTTCATGAAACATCATGGTTTTTACTTCCTTTTAACATTTAAAATAAAGGTACAACATGTTGATTATCAAATAACAAAACTTGGGTTCTCAATTTTAGATCACAAAATCAGATTTTAGACCTAAAATAAGGGTTTCCGATTCGGCTAGAGGTTTTCGATCCAATTATTTAGTTTTCGATCGGAAATAGGGTTTCCGATCGAGATCATCACTTTTCGATTAGGGTTTCCGATCGGAAAAAGGTTTACGATCTACGATAGGTTTCCGATCGGAGAAAGGGGTTTACGATCGGAACACGGGTTTCCGATCCACCATAGGTTTCCGATCGAAAAACAAGGGTTTTCGATCGGGACAAGGGTTTCCGATCGGAAAACGAGGGTTTCCGATCGGGAGTAGGGTTTCCGATCGGAAAACGAGGGTTTCTGATCGGGTCGAGAAGCGCTTTTCGATCAGGGACTTTTCGATCGGGTCGAAAAGTCATTTTTCATCGAATTTTTCGTTTTTACCAATTTGCGAAACTTTTTCCAATTGTAAAACACGATTTTTAAATGGATCGAAAAGCTAGAATCGTATTTTGGTTACCCCCTTTCCAAGTTTTATTCCCGGTAATTAATTAAAATCATAGGTAGCTCGTGATACCACTGTTGGGTTATATAACTATTTATCAAAACACGAGTACGCAGCGGAAAGAAACCTATGAATTAATCTAACTAACCGGATAGAACATGTTTACCTTATGAGCTCGGATTGACTTGATCTCTTGGAGGATTTAAAGCAAATCCCTCTATGATCGCACACATGACACACCAATGCTATGTGCTAGCACTTGATCACGAACTCCTCCACTCGAGTTAGCTTTGGTCGAACCACACAAGAACCGAAACCCCTAGGGTTCTTCTTATTGCCGAATTCGAGAGAGATTAGAGAGAGATTAGGGTTTTTCTTTTATCAGATAAAAGCAGCAACTAAACCTTAAACCCAGAGGGTCTATTTATAGGTTTAAAATACTTGATAAACAAGCAAAGGGATAGGCATAAGAGCCCTAGATCGAAATCGGCCTAGAGGCCTTATCCTCATCATCCTCCCAATTATAATCCAATTATAACTCTCTCTAATTACAACTAACACCCCTGTTAACAATTAACTGTCAGTTTTTAACGAAACCTCGTTAAATGTTTGTGATAAATATTAATTAACTATTAATTAATATTAATACATTTGGTGTCGAGACGTGTGACCCCGTAGGCTTAAATAATTTCCGGACATACGCTTACTATTACATGATCATATCCCTACATCTTCTACAATATTGTTGTAAATTTTTTACTTTGATTTTCTTGATTGTGGTTTCCTTCTACAAAAATTGTTGAACATCAATTTGAATCTTTTTATTATGTGCTTGAACATCAATTTGAAGTTTTTTTTGTGTCTGAACATGTTTGGGCCAAAGATATCGAGCATGTATCAGAAAACTAGAATTGATTTTCCATGTGTAGATATAGATTTACAAGTGTCAAAGTTTGAATTCCTTTAACTAATATGAAAACTAGATTTGATTTTCCATGTGTAGATATAGATTTACAAGTGTCAAAGTTTGAATTCCTTTACCTAATATGAAAACTAGAACTGATTTTCAGTACCTTTGATGGGTCATGGAGCATATAGGTTGAATCTATTTTTCTTTTCTTTGCACATCAGAATACTTGTTATGCATCAGAATACTTGTTCAATATATTTTTCTTTTCTTTGCACATCAGAATACTTGTTATGCACTAGTAGTTGAATATAGACTAGCTAATTTTGATATAGTGCATGTTTGCTTGTTTGTTAATTATTAGAAACGGGAGAGAAACAACAATGGTCAAATGATCATCTAACAAGAGGCTACGGAAGGTTTTTAAAGGAGCGGTTAGTGCAAAATATTGAATGAATGAATGATTTTGAAAAATGTTATTGTAGTTATATAAATACTATTTCAATGTTGTATAACTTTTAGTTAAATGAGAATGGTGAAAATCTATTTTATGTTTAAAAAATATGTTTATTTATATTTCTATCTATTTTAACAGTTTGCAGAAGTTAAAAAACAAACAGTCTTCTTCTTACAGACTGCAGAGATTTGGTCCACCTCTTTTTCTACAGATGTCTGCAGATGTGGTCCGCAGACTGCAGACATTTTACCTCTGAAAAAACAGACAGCACCTTAGTGATCGATTTTGTTCACTCTATTTTCGATTTATGTTATCAAAACCTTGCTATTGAGTTCATGTTATTTGGATCATGCTATTCGATTCATGTTTATCATGCTATTCGAATCATGTCACCCGATCAACTCACGATGTTTGATACATGGTATTAGACTCAATCCAGGCTGCTCGATTCATTTGGCATCGATCGACCTTAAGTTTAATCAATTTATTTACACTTCGATTACACTGCATTCAGTTTTAGACTATTCATTTATCATGATTGAATCTATGTGACTTAATATTCTCCATATACAAAATCTTATGTTTTCACTATCTTAATCTTTAATCATTTTATTATTGAACCTTGTGATTTAATTACTCTACGTTTTAGTCATTTGTTATTATGGATTTTCACGATATCTCATACTTTCAACATATATCCTTTTGCTAACCAAGACTCATATGAACTATGACCATCAATCATGTGTAATACTAGTTACGCATGCGATTGAATTTGGGATCATAGATATGGGGTCTCGTGGCATTAGCATGGATTGTTTTGGATTTTGTCTAGACCTCGCACCTCGTGGGTGGACTGGATGTGGGTCACTACCCATCCATCTCATCTGAACTTGATGCATTCTCTTGTTAAAAATCCACACTTTCATTTTATCATATGAAACATTTATGTTGATTTTCGAGTCAAGCCATCAGCTTTGATTTACAAAAGTATACATGTTACACCCGCCCCTCAGATTCTATTCCCACGGTCTCACTCTAAAGTAGGGGAGACTGTAGTTTTCATTTCGGGGGTCAATTTGCTTCATATGGTTATGTGATCTCAATCTTGGTGCAAGTTATGATTGTGATTCCCAGTTTCTCATCACTCATCATATGTTGCGGTACCCATCGATCATACTATGTCAAACCATCTGGTGTCATTCAAACTATATCGTGCTATTGGAATGGGTGGTTCTCCATAGACGACTAGAACACTTTCGGAGTATCAAAGATGTGGTGGGTTAGTTGCAGTACACCTTATAAATAAGCATTGATGGTGCTCTGAGGGTGGACTATCAGTCGGACCGAGACCCGAACCTGGTTGTTCGTGTCAAAAATCTATGTCAGATTCTTTATTACCGTTTGTAACTGAGCCCTTGCGGCTAGGTGAAAATCTGTACCGACATACATAATGTAGTATCCAAAAATCGTATTCCAATTTTTGATAAAATCTCTTATGCCATTTTTATACCTCTGTTTTAATAACCGGGGATGTATTCTAATTTCTGGAAAATTCCTTCATACTGCTTTTCTCTAATCTGATAAGTCTCTATTAACTGAATTTCGTGACGAAATTCCCTAAAGTAGGGGAGATTGTGACATCCGTGTATTTTTCCATATTTCTGAACAGACCCGTTTCTACTATCCATGCTAAATTCATACCCGAGTCAACCCAACGCAAGACTAGTGGTGATTTTATTGGATAACTCTAGAACTATAAATTAATAATGGAACCGTAATAGAGTTTATAAAAGTAAGTTTTAAAACATTAGTCTCTTTTATAAAGTTTTGACTTATATCATTATTATTCTCGAGGAACATTGATCCGACCGAAGTTCAAACGGGCCTGCTTGGTCCGGGCGAAACCGAGGTCAGCCGGATGTCGTTCCGGCTGAAGTCCAAGTGGAATGGTTCAGGCGGACATCGTTCCGGTTGAGGTTGAAACATTAATGTTCCATACCTCCGTTAGTTGTAATCTCACTAGAAACGTGATCATTAGCTAGCAAAGCATATCAAATTGAAACTCGTTATTTTATTTCTCTATCTCTTGTATATATAATATCAAATAGACCACCCACATGACTAACATAATTATGAGCATCTTTAAACACAGCTGGCCAATAAAACCCGCATGACAAGATCCGGTGAGCCGTCTTCTGTCCACTAAAATGGCCTCCACACGCATAGGAATGCGCATGAGCCAACACCTCCCCGACCTTGCACTCTGGGATGCATCTACGAACGACTTGATCTACTCCCACCTTGAATAAGCCAGGACTATCCCATATGTACTGCTTTACTTGAGCCAGAAACTGATGTTTCCTCCTCTTTGGCCAAAATTCTGGGATTGTACCTGCAGCCAAATAATTAACAATGTGAGCATACCATGGTAATGTACTAACATTTAAAATAAATTCATCAGAAAAGGATTCATTGATCTCCTGAGATAGATCCTTGTCTTCAGCCTGAATGCGCGACAAATGGTCTGCTACTACGTTTTTGCTTCCTTTCTTGTTCCGAATCTCTAGATCAAACTCCTGCAGCAGTAGAACCCATCTGATCAATCGGGGTTTTGCATCCTTCTTTTCCATGAGGTACCTGATAGCACTATGATCAGAGTAAATAATAACTTTGCTACCCCATATGTAGGACTGGAACTTATCCAGTGCATAAACTACTGCAAGTAACTCTTTCTCGGTTATGGTATAGTTAAGTTGGGCATCTGAGACAGTTTTACTTGCATAGTAAATTGCCACGGGTTTCCCATCCACCTGTTGTCCCAAAACAACCCCGATTGCATAATCACTCGCATCACACATAATTTCAAATGGTAAAGACTAATTGGGTGATTGCAGAATCGGGGCTTCAACTAATTTTTATTTTAACTCATTAAACGCTTTCAGACACTCTGCATTAAAATCAAATGGGACATCTTTTTTAAAAGTAGGTTACACAAAGGCTTTGTTATGACACTAAAACCTTTTATAAATCTCCGATAAAAACCCGCATGTCCAAGAAATGATCGAATACCCCTAACATTCGTGGGAGGAAGTAGAGTAGATATTGCTTTGATTTTTGCATGATCTACTTCTATCGCATGCTCTGAAATCACACGCCCTAGAACAATTCCCCGTTGAACCATAAAGTGACTTTTTTCCCAACTTAAAACCAGATTAGTTTCAACACATCTTTTTAAAACTTTTGACAATTGTTCTAGGCATGCATCAAATGATGGACCAAATATTAAAAAATCATCATAAAAGTTTCTAAGGAATCCCCAACCATATCAGAAAAAATACTGGTCATGCACCTTTGAAAGGTGGCTGCGGCATTACACAGCCCGAAGGGCATTCGCCTAAAGCAAAGGTGCCATAGGGGCAGGTAAATGTGGTTTTCGTTGGTCATCTGGATGAATGGCTATCTGATTATACCCTGAATAGCCATCTAGAAAGCAATAGATTTTCTGACCTGCCAGCTTTTCCACAATCTGATCAATGAATGGTAACGGGAAATGATCTTTTGAAGTTGCAGAGTTCAACTTCCTATAGTCTATGCAAACCCGCAACCTGGTTACCGGTCGTGTGGCAATCTGTTCCCCATTCTCACATGTGATTACCTGTATTTCTGCCTTTTTAGGCACTGTTTGTGTTGGACTCACCCAGGTGCTATCAGATATTGGGTAGATGATACCCGCGTCCAACCATTTTTGCACTTCCTTTTTTACGACTTCTCTCATGTTTGGGTTTAATCTTCGTTAGGTGTCTCAGGCTGGTGTAACTTCTGAATTAGTGATGATCTTGTGCATCACTATAGATGGGCTGATCCCCTTCAAGTTTGCAATGGTCCACCCAATAGCTGCTCTGTGGTTGGACAAAACTTTCATCAATCCCTATTCTTGCCCTTTCTCTAAGTTGGCCGCAATGATTACCGGGAGGGTATTGTCATTTCCGATAAACGCATATTTTAAGTGTTGAGGAAGTTCTTTCAACTCCAACTGTTGTGGCTCCTCCAATGATGGCTTTAATTTTAAGTCGATGTGTTCCGGTCTATCCACCTATTGCATCCATGATGGTTTACCTTCCTTGAGGGCACACACTTCTAGCTTTCGTTCCTCCTCCACCAACTCCTGCATCGTCTCTGTAGCTAACCTGTCATACACAAAACCCATCTCTGGGTACCACCCTCTATCACACTTGGGGTGTGAAGAGGGATGCACCCGTCAATGATTTCAGCCGTAAAGCATTCATCAATGATCAGAGAATTACATGCACTTGTAAAAACATTTAGTCTCGGCTTCCTATTGCCAAATGTCATATCCACTGTTCCGTCCCGACAATTAATTTGTGCATTGGAGGTTTCTAAAAAGGGGCGGCCCAAGATAACATTTGGTTGCTAAAAATGCGTGAGCATCAGATCGTCTACTCGATCTAGCTAATCGGACATCAAAACGTAATTAATCGACTGTTTTATTGATCAATGAAGAACAATTACAACCAGTAAACACTTAGAAACACAACACAAAGAAACACCTTGAAAACACACACTTAGCAGAAATCTCACACGCTCAAAACTAACTATTACAATGTCCAAACTTCTATATATACCCAGCTGACCGAGCCTCTTCCGAACCTCAGGTTCGGCCAGTCCGAACTCTAGGTTCGGACCTAGTTCGGCCACTCAGACTTTGACTTGAACTTGAACATTGCTTGATACTACACACGACGCACATATCGGGTATCAAAAGTTGCTTTGTTTTATCGATGGAAGCATAATCTAACACTAAGAAATCCACCGGATAGTAGAAAACCTCAATCTTAACAATCACATCGTTAACTATTCCCCTGGGTAGTTTAAGGGTAAGATCGGCTAACACCACGGTGATGTCGGCCTTACGCAGTGGACCGAAATCATATTGGTCATACAAACTACCCGGGAGAATACTAACATTTTCTCCAACATCTAGGAGTGCCCGGTTCATTTGAAACTCACCTAATTGAATAGGGATAAGGGGCACTCCTGTATCTTGCAACTTCGGTAGAAGGGTACCTGACAAGAGGGCACTCACATTTGCAGCTAGATCTAACTGTTTTGGAATTTTATTATTTCATTTTTGAGTGCACAAGTCTTTCACGTACCTAGCATATGAAGGAATCTGTTTAATGGCATCTAAAAGAGGCAAATTAATTTTTACTTGCTTATAAACTTCCCATATTTCCTCTTGTTGTGGGCTTCTTTTGTTTAAAACTTTAGCTTTTGATGGTTCCACCAAAGCTGAAGGGTAAGGGATGGAATTATCATTATTTCCCTTACCGGCCTTGGTGGACTCCTCTTTTGAAATTGTGTTTGGTGATTTTTTAGAAACATTTTTAGATGAGTTAGTTACCACAACAGGTTCAACCTCATTATCACGTTCCTCAACTTCGTTCACTTTTTCTACCACACCTTCAACAAATTGTGGTGGGGCTGAAACTTTGTTATCATAAATCTTACCATTTCGAAGAGTAGTCACATGGTTGAGTGGCACATTCCTTGAATTCTTTGACCCTAAGGCTTGATGAGATGGATTTATGACAGTGTCACTTGGAAGCTTTCCGGTTGCTTGTTCTCTCTTCATGGCTGCCAAATCGTCAGCTAGTTGCCCCACTTGCCTTTCTAAAGCTGCATGGTTCTTGTCGGCTACTTGTTGCTGTTGTGCCATCCCCTTCACCATATTCAAAATTTCTGCTATTTGACTATCAGAATTGTTGGAGCCACCGTGTTGACTCCTTTGGGGCTGGTAGTTGTTCTAGCTGTAATTACCTTTCTGGTTATTCCCTTGATTGAATCTTTGCTGGTGGCTATGATATTGTTGTTAACTCCCACCTTTCTGGTTATTAACCTGAAAGTTAGGATTCATTTAGTTAGAAGCATTACCATAACTAAAATTCGGATGATTTCTGAATCATGCATGATAAGTATTTGAATTCATGTTGTATTGCTTCCTTTGATCCCCCAAGTAGCTCACTTCTTCATTCCCTCTAGCAATCCCTGGACACTCAGAAGCTATATGTCCTAACTAATTACACCCTGCACATACGTTGAATGTGCTAGCAACCTTGGTTGTATCATTCCCAGAATTCATGTTGAGCTTTGACATTTGATTTTGTAACTCCCTCTTGACCATTTCTTCAACAGCTTGTTCAGTTGTATCTTTTACTGGCGCATGTTTAGCTCTTCTTGTGCTAGAAGCTTGGGTCTTTGAGGACTTGCTCAGCCTTTCTATTAACCCTCAATCTACATCCTCAGGGTTATGCAAGAATGCACCATTGCTACTTAAATTGACAAATTTAGCATCTTTAGGTACTAACCCATCATAGAATGCCTTCACTTGTTCCCACCTCAGAATCTGGTGATGTGGACAGTTCTGAAGCATTGACTTGAATCTGGTGAAGGCCTCATGTAATGTCTCACCCATTTGTTGCTGGAATGTCCTAATAGCATTTCTTTCTTCTGAAGTCTTGTAGTGAGGATAGTACTCATCGAGGAATGCTTGTTGCATCTGCTCCTATGTGACAATGCTTGCTGATGGCAATGTTTGGAACCATTGCTTGGCACTATCCTTGAGTGAAAACTGAAACAGGTTAAGTTTTACTTCGTCAGGAGTGAACCCTTAACCACCAATTATGCTCCAAATTGCGTGAAACTCCGATAGGTGGTGGTAAGGCTCTTTAGTAGCCTTTCCATAGAATGAGGGAAGGATGTTAAAATAAGTTGGTCGAATATCGAACGACCTCCCATTCCTTTGTGGTGTCACTATTGGAGAGGGGAATTGGTTTACTCCTGGTCTGAAATATCTATCAACTCCATGAATTGGGGCACTGTAATATGGTGGAGGGCCATAGTTGTGATGTGGTGGCCCGTTCCATCCACCCGAGGCCTGATTGAATCCGGGTTGATAAGGTTGCTGGTAATACCCCCTTGGTAATTTCCCTCTTGGTAGTTACCCATGTGACCATAACCATATCCACCTTGAGCATAGTTCTGATTCTGATTATTGAATCCAGGTGGACCCATGTCATCATCCTCGTCATCTCTATCACCATCATAGTAACCCTGCTGACTGAACTTGTCATCTTGATTAATTGCCTTGTAATCAAACCTGGGTGGTATGTTGGGGTTAGCGTTTAGGTGGGTGTTGTTGTTGGTTTCGGTTCTGGTTATGGGGTGATTCTGGATAAGGGGCATGATAGCGGTCCGCACCTTGGTATTGGAAATCTCCGGTTGATTAGAAGCAACATGGAATTGAGGTTGAGGGGGTGGAGTTGGTTGCTGGTTTTGAGGTACTTGGTTGTTTGGTGGTTGTTGAAGGTTTTGGTCTTGATTTAGGGGTTCGTTTTGGTGTCGGTCTTGGTTCTGGTCCCCCTGATCTTAACCTTGGTAGTGGAGATCATCATTTACTCCATCATCTTGGTTTTCCATCTCTACAGACTGTGTTGTTGATGACTCATTGGCTACTTCTTCAATAGCTTGTGAAATCGGGGTTGCTGTTAACCCTGCTCGATGAAGCACACGATTATGCCTTGTTGTTCTCTCTATCTCTGGATCGTAGACGAGTGGCGATGTCTTCCTTGAAAAACGAGTACGCATGCAACTGCCACCTGCACACTTAACACACCAAGCGTAACACGTATGGGAGAGAATACAAACAAAGAAATTAAACAGTTAAACACAAAAAAACTAAAAATAAAAATCAAATGAGAAATTGCACCAAGCGCACAATCTCCCCGGCAACGGCCCCAAAATTTGATCGGGGTCGAAGTCCCGACCAAATAAGATGAGTAGTATGTACTCGGGATCTTATTCACCTTAGGCTAGCTAGGGCAAGTAAGGGTTGTCGAACCACGAAGAGTCTGTGGTCGGTGTCGTTTTCACTTTATTAATTAACTAAACTAAATACTAAAAGAAAATTGGATTTTAATTTGATTTTGAATTAAACTAAATTGATAGCAAACAAACAGACAACGCGACAAAAGTAAACGAACAGACAACGCGACAAAAGTAAACGAACTTGTAAACAATGATTGACAAACAGATCATCCCTAGGGTTCAGGTATTGTGACTAATCATGCAACTTAGTTGTAGTGAATCTCAGAGAATTAAATAGATATAACCCACTAATTATATTGAAAGAGAATCTAACAAGCATAAGTAATCCGGCCACACTACAAGACAAGAACTTAATCACGACCAAGGGTGTGTGCTAGGATGTTGCTACGCTAGAAACAAACTCAGATAATAATTCAATATGTGGTGCATTGACTAACAAGAACTTAATCCTATTTCGTGACACACAACAATTGAGCTAGTAGAAGAATTAATCTCCATTCAACATAATCAAACGTTTAAACTATATAAATCGAACAAGACATGCAGAAAAATATAGATCAATCCAAGATTCATATACAACTAAATATGAAAGTATACACAAACCCTAGCCCATGGGATGATCTTGAGAAGATTAGCTTCGTATCGCGTTCTTAATTATCGAATCAATCTTCAGTTGCATTGTTAATAGGAAGGAACGGTGGTCACGAGTGTTCGGAAGTGTTCTGGAGCTCTAAAAGTTATCTGTGACGGCTGCCAAAATCCCTTCCGAATCCCCCCAATTCTAAACCTACTCGTCCTTTTATTGTTGCCTCAGTCCTCAGTCCTCACACGTCTCCATTCTTTTATGGGTCATCCCACGTGGGCCATCAAAACCATTTAGTTATTTACTGTGAATGACCACGTCAATTCTTTTTACTTGGCCACATGATGTTCAAATTGCTACATTTAATTATTCTTCAAGTATCATCTTTCTATTTTCTTTCCTGCTCCACGACAAAACAAAGAATGAAACTTTCTTTTTTACTTTTTCTTTATATCATTATTTTATTATCAAATTGTGAAGCTGACGTGTAGACATAAAGGTTACTGTGTCTGCCACGTTGTCATGTTTCTCTGATGACACGTGGTAGCACTTTTTAATTATATTTTTTTAAAGTTTACTTTCTGTTTAGTAGTTTTGTATTAAGTTGCTGGATTATATTCACATTCCTAAGTTTGGTTCGTTGGTTGGGTTCTTAGTGTCGTTGTTGTAGCCCCGAGTTGTATCCCTTTGGGATGTCTTTTTTTTCTCACTTTTTTTTCTTCTGTCTTAACAAATACACGTATTAATAGTGCTACGTGGGTTTTCTTTTTGGTTACACGTTTAGGCTACTCCTTCTTCTTGACCTACACGTAATCAATTAAAAAGGACAATTGTCATTTCTCTATCCTTTCAAGATAACAGCTGTAAACTCCCTTTTCAATATACTAGCCACGTACATCTCTCTATCTCTCTCATCTCATCTTGAAAGGTATTCTCTCTACAAATGGGTTACATCTTGAATCGACGACGAGGTCGTCGGTCGATGTTCATCACTGCAGATCTGAAGCAAAAGCAGTGAGCTTTAATCGTTGCTCTGTTTCCGTCTTTCGGACGTTTAATTTCATTAGGGTTTATTTGTGTGTGAATTAGGTTTATTTGATTATGCAAATTTAGAACATGATTTGTCTGTTTGTGTAGGTAAGAATCAGCGCATCAATCATTTCTTGAAGAATCGAATGTGTACCCTTATGTGCAAATTCGAGTATGATATGGGTGTGTCCTGGTGTTATGTTGTGGATTGATATTTTATGGCATCTCACGCCT
Organism: Deinandra increscens subsp. villosa; assembly: GCA_039602395.1. Classification (NCBI taxonomy): domain Eukaryota; kingdom Viridiplantae; phylum Streptophyta; class Magnoliopsida; order Asterales; family Asteraceae; genus Deinandra; species Deinandra increscens. The sequence goes on along the minus strand of JBCNJP010000025.1, from coordinate 3,310,270 downwards.
CCTCATGATCCAACTTTCTAGCTGAACGCCCCTTTCAAGATATTGATGGTTGCAGCTCTATATACTCGCAGGATTTCAAATTGTTGTCGGACTAGCAAATGTCAGTAGCCGTTTCAAGGTCCCTTTCTTTTTTTGTTCTCTTCGTTAGATGAATTTCATGATTTGTCTGCGTTAGGTTTCCAGTTCGGTTATGTCATTTCGTATGCTTATATGGCAATTCCTGAAAGTCTATATCCATATTAAGGTAGTGTTTGGCGCGCCATAAGCTAGCTTATAAGCTAGCTTATCAGCTAACTTATAAGCTAGCTTTTTGACGTTACCAAACAGAGCTTTTTTTAATAAGCTAGCTTTTTTTAAAAGCCCCGTTTGGTAACGTCAAAAAGCTAGCTTATAAGCTAGCTTTTGAAAAGCTAGTTGGAGTAGCTTTTCAACTAGCTTTTCAACTAGCTTTTATAATATTTCCAGTTTTACCCTTTCCTAACTTATAAATAAATATCTTTATTTACATTTATGACATGTACTTTTATGTCATTTTATATTTTTCAGCTAGCTTATCAGCTAGTTTTTACCAAACGTTATTTTTTATCAGCTAGCTTATCAGCTAGTTTATAATTTATCAGCTAGCAGCTAGCTTATCAGCTAGCAGCTAGCTTATCAGCTAGCTTATCAGCTAGCTTATCAGCTAGCAGCTAGCTTATCAGCTAGCAGCTAGCTTATCAGCTAGCAGCCAGCTTATCAGCTAGCAGCTAGCTTTTCAGCTAGTGCGCCAAACACAGCCTAAGTCATACTGAAAGAGGAATTTCTACGAAGATTTTGGTGTTGTGTTTTAACTAATAGCAAGTGTTTGTGTTTTAATTTATGTCATATAGTTGCTCTTTATTATTCTCAATGGCAGGGATCTCCTGTTTGTGTTGTCCTAGGATAATTGGGGGTCATTAATGAAGATTTTATATTTCTAATTTGATATCGTGCTTGATTTGAGAACGTTCTGCTTCTTATGTATGAGTTGCAGGTTTTAGGTTCTTGATGACCATTGACCACTGGTGTATTTAATTTCTCATTTGAAATGCCTAATTCTATCATCTTTCATCTTAATTTCTTTCTTTTTTCTACTTATGCATGCACAAAACTTGTTTGATGAAATGCTATTGTTTTTTTTTTTAACTGATGTTGTGCCTATGGATGCACAAAATCTGTTTGATGAAATGAATGATTGTCATCTTTGTGTTTTTGTGGTCTAATGAATTGATGAAATTAGACAAAACATAGAGGTTGGTAACTGATGTCAATTGCTAAAGAAAGGTTGTAAAGCTTGCCGTTTTAAATCCTTTTTTTGTGTCTCAATTTTAGGCGCTTTTTCTCTTAATTTTGATACCAAATTATTTCGTTTATGTAGTCTATTACCTCCTTACAACTAAAGCTACTAATGGGGTTTGTTTTGTATGAATTTATTATGGAAGATGCTTGCGATGATGGTCTTCGGATCTGAGCATTTTGTGATTTCGTTTTCAAAGCTAATTTCATCTTAGATTTCTGCTTGAAACTTGAAATGGTTATGTCGCATTGTTGTGATGATGATGTTCGGCTACGATCTTAGATTTGTGCTTGAAACATAAAATTTTTATGTCAGATGTTTGCGATGATGGTCTTCGGATCTAGCATTTTGGTTATTTTGCTTTCATTGCTCATTTTTTCTCCGAATTCTGCTTGAAATATGAGGTGCGATGGTGCTTGTTAGATATATACAGGTGATCACATTCAATTAGTAGTGTTAATATTGGTTTATAACAAGTTTGGGCTGGATGTGTCAAGTTGCAGAAAGTTGGAGGTTTATCGAGTCTGAAACTTGGAGGGCTAATTGTGTCAATTTCCTATTGACTTTGCTTATGACCGTTAAAAGCTGTTATTCTTCGGTGAGCTGATTAGGTTATATATAGCTGTGATTTGGGGATAATTCGCTTGCTTGTTTTCTTTCTAATTCCGTTGTATAATCGTTTCTTTCTGTAATCGACATTCATTTGGTATCATTTCTTGTTTCAATTGATTTCGTTTAGATGTGGAATTGATTTGATATTCGATCGGTATTAACAATTGGTATCAGAGCCTGGTTAGGGGCTCCGATATGTGAATCAATTCTTCCGATTGATTGAATCTATTGTGTTTTTGTTCACGATGGGTGGAGCGAAGTTCAATTTGGAGAAATTCGATGGAAAGAACGATTTCGGGTTATGAAGGTTGAAGATGCGAGCCTTCTTGACATATCAGGGGCTTGCAGATGCGTTATCCGGTGAATTGGCGAAACCTGATGAACTAAGTGATGAAGATTGGGATGAGATCTTGGCGAAGGCTCATAGTGCCATCATTCTGAATCTTGGTGACAAGGTTTTGAGGGAGGTTTCGAAGGAGGCAACTGCAGCGGGGATATGGTTAAAGTTGGAGAGCTTGTATATGACCAAGTCTTTGGCAAATCGTCTGTACTTGAAGAAGAAGTTGTATTCTTTTCAAATGGAACCAGGTAAAACCATTGATGAACACTCTGATGAGTTTAATAAAATAATAATAGGGCTTGAAAACATAGAGGTAAAGATAGATGATGAAGATCAAGCTATCTTGTTTCTGTCTTCTCTTCCATCATCATATGAACATTTTGTTGAGACATTGATGTACGGAAGGGAAGATTTGTCTATGGATGAAGTCCTATCAGCTTTAAACTTAAGAGAGTTGAAAAATAGATATGAGGTTAAAGATGAACCTCATGGGGATGGTTTAATGGTAAGGGGAAGGACAGATAATAGAGGCCAAAAGAAAAAAGGTAATAGATCTAAATCAAAACATAGACTAAGGTGTTTTGTATGCAATTCTGACAAACATTTAAAAAGAGATTGTCCTGAGTTTAAAAAGAAAAGGCCTGAAGGAAGTAGTTATAGTGATAGGGGAGGGTCAAATTACACTAAAGGTGATGAATCAGATGGTTGTGATTCTGTTGATGTTTTAGTTGTATCCACAAATGATATGAAATCCAATTGGATCTTAGATTCTGGATGTTCATATCATATGACACCTATCAAGGAGGTCTTTTCTGAGTTAGAATTAGAAATCTTGGATCTGTTAAACTTGGTGATGGTAGACCATGCAAGGTAGAGGGTATAGGGTCCATTGTTTTTAGGTTGAATAGTGGATCTGAGATTAGGTTGAACAAAGTAAGATATATTCCTGATCTAAGAAGAAGTTTGATTTCTTTAGGAACCTTTGAGAGAGAAGGTTATCAAGTGAACTTGAAAAATGGGAAAGCCAAGATAATCAAAGGATCTTTAGTGGTTTTAACACGAACTAGAAGGGATAACAACTTATATTTCTTAGATGGAGAAGTATCAGTGGGTAGTGTGAATGCTATTGATAAAGCTCAGGATGAGGTTGCTGCCTTATGGCACAAAAGAATGGGTCACATAAGTCAGCAGGGATTGGTAGAGTTACATAAAAAGGGTGTTTTAGGACAATTATCTAACTGTGATCTGAGTTTCTGTGAGACATGTGTTTTAGGCAAAACTCATAGGGTTAAGTTTAGTAAAGGTGTTCATACAACCAAGGGGATTATGGACTATATTCATTCTGACCTATGGGGACCCAGTAAGACTGAGTCTTTAGGAGGAGCTAGGTACTTTATCACATTTATGGATGATTTTTCTAGGAAAGTTTGGTTGTATCCTATTAAGACTAAAGGAGAAGCTTTCTCTAAGTTCAAGGATTGGCTTGTTCTTGTAGAAAACCAAACTGGAAAGAGGGTTAAAACTTTAAGAACTGATAATGGTTTAGAGTTTTGTAGTGGTGACTTTAATCAATTCTGTAAGATTAAGGGTATTAATAGGCACTTAACTATTCCTGGTACCCCACATCAAAATGGGGTAATAGAAAGGATGAATAGGACTATTTTGGATAAGGTTAGATGTCTATTAAGCAGTTCAGGTTTATCTAAAAGTTTCTGGGCTGAGGCTGCTGCAACTGCAGTGTACTTAATCAATAGGAGTCCTTCTGCTACCATAGATATGAGAACCCCTACTGAAGTGTGGTCTGGTAATCATCCTGGATACCAAAATCGGAGAGTTTTTGGATCATTAGCTTATGCCCATACTAGTCAAGGAAAACTTGAGCCAAGAGCTATCAAGTGTGTTTTTCTTGGATATCCTGAGGGAGTAAAAGGGTATAGGTTGTTGATAATTGGAGAAGGTAGACCCAAGGTGTTTATAAGCAGGGATGTGGTTTTCAGGGAAAATGTTTTGTATAAAGACATTTTAGGTGAGGACAAGAATGAGAGTCATGGTATGAGTGATGAGAGAAGTACCATTGAGGTGGAGTTGGCTGAGTTAAAGAAGAATAGGGCTATTTTGAGTGAGGATGAGAGCAATAATAGCAGGTCTTGTTCTAGTAGGAGTTACAATAAGCCTAGTAGTACCTCAAGTGGGTATAGTCATAGTCCAAGGTTTGACACTCCTGTTCAGTCACAAACAGGGGTTGGAGGTGAAATTGATGATCCTAATGGGTCAAGTAGTATCCCTAATAAGGGTGATACTATACAGGATTATCAGCTTACTAGAGACAGGGTAAAAAGGAAAGTGATTCCACCTGCTAGATTTAGGGACAATGATGATGTGTCAGCATATGCTTTTATGGCTGCAGAAGAAGAAAGCATATATGAACCCATGTCTTATTATGAGGCTATAACTTCTGATGATAAGGAAAAATGGATTAAGGCTATGGAAGATGAGATGGATAGCTTATATCAAAATGAAACATGGGTACTTGTGAATAAGCCTTTGAACCAAAAGCTAGTTGCTTGTAAGTGGTTATACAAACTAAAGGAAGGTATTCCAGGGGTAGAGCCACCTAGATTTAAGGCTAGGTTGGTTGCTAAGGGATTCACACAAGTTGAAGGTATAGACTACAATGAGATTTTTTCACCTGTGGTGAAACATAAGTCAATAAGAACAATTTTGGCTATGACAGCATACTATGATTTTGAATTAGAACAAATGGATGTAAAGACAGCATTTTTACATGGGCATTTGGAAGAACAAATCTACATGAATCAACCTATGGGATTTGTAGAAAAAGGAAAGGAACATCAAGTATGCCTGTTGAAGAAATCATTGTATGGTCTGAAGCAATCCCCAAGGCAGTGGTACATGAGATTCAACAATTATGTAATTGAAATTGGATTCTCTAAGAGCAGCTATGACAACTGTGTATACTTTAGAGAGTATGCACCAGGTAATTTCATTTACTTATTGTTATATGTTGATGATATGTTACTGGCTGCTAAGCATGTGCAGGTTATTAAGGAGACTAAGGAGATGCTGAAAAAGGAGTTTGAAATGAAGGAACTAGGTGCTGCAAAGAAGATTCTTGGGATGGAAATTGAGAGGAACAGAAAAGATAGATGGTTAAAGCTACATCAGAGTTCTTATATCAAGAAAATTCTCAAGAATTTTAGTATGACAGAATCAAAAGCTGTCAAGTTTCCTTTGGCACAGCATTTTAAGTTGTCTTTGCAAGATTGCCCAAGAACTCAGGTAGAACAGGACTATATGGCCAAGGTGCCTTATTCAAGTGTAGTAGGATCTTTAATGTATTTAATGATCTGTACTAGGCCTGATCTTGGGTATGCTGTGAGTCTTGTGAGTAGATATCTTTCAAATCCTGGTAAATTGCATTGGCAAGCTGCAAAATGGATTTTAAGATATTTGAATGGGACTAGAGATGTTGGTTTGATCTTCAGGGGTAATAAAGGGCAGGAAGGTCAAATTATTGGGTATGTAGATAGTGATTTTGCCAAGGACAAGGATAGAGGAAGGTCTATTACAGGTTACATATTTAGCATGTTTGGAGGAGTATTGAGCTGGAAGGAAAATCTGCAACCTGTTGTGGCATTATCTACCACAGAGGCAGAGTATGTTGCCATGACAGAGGCAATAAAGGAAGCAATTTGGTTAAAAGGTCTCATTAGTGAGCTAGGAGTTGAATTGAGCAAGGTAGTTGTAAACTGTGATAGTCAGGGAGCTCTTCAGTTAGCTAGGAATCCAGTTCATCATGAAAAGACCAAGCACATAAATGTAAAATTGCATTTCATCAGGGATATCATCTATTCAGAAGAGACTGAAGCAATAGATGTTAGTACTGATGAGAATTGGGCTGATTTCTTGACAAAGGTGCTTGGAGGATCAAAGTTTGAGCAGTGTCTCAAACATCTTAATGTTGACAATAAATAGGGACATGATTCAGGTTGTAAATTGAGGTGATTTATCCCATGGTGTGCACAAATCTTTTGGATCACTGGTACACTATGCTAAGGATGAATTTTCTTGATTTCTACTTTGAATTGTCTCTTGAAATTGATATGATCAAGGTGGAGAATTGTTAGATATATACAGGTGATCACATTCAATTAGTAGTGTTAATATTGGTTTATAACAAGTTTGGGCTGGATGTGTCAAGTTGCAGAAAGTTGGAGGTTTATCGAGTCTGAAACTTGGAGGGCTAATTGTGTCAATTTCCTATTGACTTTGCTTATGACCGTTAAAAGCTGTTATTCTTCGGTGAGCTGATTAGGTTATATATAGCTGTGATTTGGGGATAATTCGCTTGCTTGTTTTCTTTCTAATTCCGTTGTATAATCGTTTCTTTCTGTAATCGACATTCATTTGGTATCATTTCTTGTTTCAATTGATTTCGTTTAGATGTGGAATTGATTTGATATTCGATCGGTATTAACAGTGCTGTTTGGATCTGAACAGTTGTGTGATTTATTTTTTATAGCTATTTTGAAATTTGACCGCAAACGATGTATTCTGGCCGACCACTGCTGTTTGAAATTTGACTATGATGGTTTGGATTACTTTATTAAGCTTAGAAATTGTGATTTGGATGTAATATTAACTTTGAATTTGCAGGTGTTACGAGTTAGAGGTGTACAAACAAGATGGGTTTTTTTTTGGGTTTGCAAGGAACCGGAGGAGGTGGGGTAACGTTTTTGGGGAGTGACGCTATAGGGTGGGTGTGGGAGTTGAGGTAAGAAGGTATGTTTTAAAGCATATAATAAAAAACTATTTGGTATTTATTTCATTTAGCTTATCATACTTGAATATTTATAGTTTTTATAGCAAGAAGGTATGTTAAACACTTGCTATTAAAATCTTATTAGTTTGATGCCCTAAAGTTTGAATTCACAGTTATGGATAATAAAGTTGAATTCTGTTTTATATGGACCACACTTTTTGAAGCTCATTTTAACATGAGCTCATTTCTTAACTCTCTTGATCTTTTTTATTCTTTCAGCTACTTGGATTATAATGTCTATAATCATTGTGTATGAGTTGCACGTTTTAGGTTCTTGATGACCATTGACCACCATTGATGGGGGTGGTACCCTTTGTTGTTTGAACAGATTTAATGGAGGAGGATATCCATGAACTAGCTAGAGTTTATTTTGGGGTGATAAAAAATTATAGAGACAGAAAGCAAAGAGCGAGGACTACCGAATGTGGGATTTATTTCTTTTTTTTTCATCGAATTGAGGAGTTGGTATTAGTTTTAACAAAAAAATAATATATATGTTCCTTTTTAACTTGCAGTTATGTATGTTTCATTTTAACTTGCAATAATTATGTTAATTTTCTTTATTTTTTATAACATGTTCTTGATACTACTATTCTCAATTTATTTACTGTTGATTATATGTACTATGTCTTTAAGCATTTAAGTATTGAGTTAATTGTTGTTTAATTGTATATTTGCGGTGAGTACTAACAGAGAAAGAAAGCATACAAAATTATATAAGTGGTAGGCCGTCAAGACAATCAAATCTAAGCGCATACTTTGTATGTAATTACTAATCGCTTTTGTGGATATAACTCCAATGTTCACTTACACAATGATAACATACTACATACAAAATAACATAACATACTACACACAAAATAACCGGTAACTACCCGTCGCAACGCATGGGTATATTTACTAGTTTATATTATAAGTTAAATATAATGTTGATAATAAATAATTAGGGGTTAACTCGTTGATCGCTATAACGCGTGTTCAACTTAATAACAACAAATTAAGCTCATTTACACCATAACATAGTAATTATAAAAACTGAGTAAAACAATATATTTTATATTCTCATCGATGCAATTAGTGTAGAATTAATATGAATTAGAGTGTGTCTAGACACCACTCATCAGCAACCTTGTTTTCCACCCCTTTCTTATACACCACATCAAAATTTAAACCCCACCAGTTTAGCAATCCATTTCTGTTGAAATGGTGTAGATACCTTGCTGTCCATCATGTATTTAAGACTATGTTGATCAGTCTTAATAACAAAGTGATTAGGAGCCAAGTAATGTTGCCATTGCTTGACAACATGCATAATGGCTAACATTTTCCTCTCATAAGTGGACAACATCAGATTTTTTGGGGAGAGTGCCTGATAATGAAAGCAACGGGGTGTCCTTTTTGCATTAACACAACCCCAATGACAAATCCTGAGGCATCAGTTTCTACCTCAAAGGGTTCATCAAAATTCGGTAGTGCAAAAATGGGAGGTGTAACCATAGCAACTTTAATATTTTCAAAGGCTGACTCAGCTGTGGGAGACTATAAGAAAGAGTCTTTCTTAGTTAAATCATGCAAGGGTTTAGCCAATTTTCCGTAGTCTTTAACGAATCTCCTGTAATACCCAGTTAATCCCAAAAATCCTCTAAGAGCTTTGAGATTTAAAGGTCTAGGCCAGTCTTGTATTGCTGTAACTTTGCTTGGATCAGTAGACACACCCTCTACCCCAATGATATGACCCAAATACTCTAGCTTTTATGCAGCAAAATCACATTTGCTCTTCTTTACCACCAACTTATTATCTCTTAACAGTTAAACGACAATTTTTAAATGCTGCATATGAGTTGACCAGTTCGGACTTTATATCAAAATATCATCAAAGAACACTAACACAATTTTTTTGAGATGATTCTGAAATATGTGGTTCATTTGGCTTTGAAAAGTGGAGGGGGCATTGGTCAAGCCAAAAGGCATGACAAAAAATTCAAAATGCCTAAAATGAGTTTTGAATGCAGTTTTATGAACATTTTTAGGATCCATCCGAATTTGGTGGTAACCTGATTTCAGATTTAAATTGGAAAAGTAAGTAGTACAATTCAATTCATCCAGGAGTTCCTCTACCAGTGGAATAAGGAACCTGTCTGGTATAGTGGTCTGGTTTAATCTCCTATAATCAATGCACATTCTCCAAGTATCATCTTTCTTCTTGATTAATACCGCTAGAGATGCAAATGAACTATTACTGTATCTGATTACCCCCTGATCTAACAGTTGCCTTGTCATAGTTTCAATAACATCCTTTTGCACAGTAGGGTACCTATAGGGTCTTAAATTGATACCTTCTATGCCAGACTATAAATGTATCTGTGACAATCTGACTTTTCAGGTCATTTTCTGGCATTAACTGAACGTAAACCGTATTAAATGTTATGTCAACATTTATGTGTTGACTTGTTGACTTTAATAAATTGGGGTTTTGTGTGATCAATCACCACGAGCATGCACGGAAAATTAAACGATTGAAATTCTATGTTAATTGTGGAATTAGAATATATAAATGAATACATACATGATTTAATGATATTTTTGATTTTGTGTGATTAAAAGGTTTTAATCATTTGAATATATATGAGTTATGATTTTAAAGGATTTTAATTACAATTCATTATTTATAAACTTGTGTACTTTAAATATATAGAAGTTATGGATTTAGAAACCTATGATTTTTTTGTGAATTTAAATGGAGAAATGAGTGTTATAATCTATGGTTTTATGTGGTCGTTTAAGTTTATACTTTCTTATCAACGTTATACGATTTATGTATTTTGACGTTCCTCGTATATTCATCGTTTAATTGTTCCTCTGTTAACCTCTGTTAGAGATCGTTAGGGTTTATAAACCTTGAGGGACCCTTTCTGTCATTTCCTAAAACTTCACTTTAGTTAATAAAATATGAAGTACCACTTCTGTAATTGTCTTAAATCTTGTGGCATCTTTGTAAGTGGGAGAGGGACCAATCTTGTCAATACACCATTTTGGTTTAAATGGTCGGGAGTTACGCGGATTTAATTGATCCGGCGAGCTAGAAACCGATCATCATCACCACGACGGTTTCTCCTTCAATTCACCTTAATTGCTCAACCTATGATTAATTGCATCATGTATTCATAGGAAACGCTCTCACGTTTCAGTCCCTCAAAAACTCTCTGCTCTCTTCCTCTCATTTCCAGTTTTTCGGCGAAGCAAAACACCACCAATCACCACTATCTAGCCACCGATTCAACACCATTATACCACCACTGAGTTCGCCTTCCGTCACTGATCAAGTGAGAATCTTCAATTTTCAAATCGGAGCAAAACACGAGGTGATTGTCGGAACTTCGGGACACGTTTTCGGCGACTAAAGCTCGTAATCTCGCATCCACACTTGAGGTAAATGATCCCCTTGGAGTTTCGAATCTTTTTCTGGATCTAATTATGGTTTCGCGATTTTCCGGCGACCGGAGTTAGGGTTCCGGTCACCGGAATCTTGGGGTGAAGAAGATGACGAGGGACGGGACCGGGTTATATATTTACGTTTCCGGATATAAACCAGACGCCAATCTGGCACAACTGGTAGGGTCGCCGTGTTGTACGCTGGAGGCGCGGGTTCGAGTCCCGGCCTCACCATTTTTAAACCCCTATTTTTCTGGACTTGATTCCTGGTCACTGTAAGCATACAAAATGTTTACAGTCGAAGTCCTAACACAGTCGGGCCGCTGGCCGGATGGCCGAGACTCCCCTGTTGGTCCAGGAGGTCACGAGTTCGAACCCAGTGACCTCCACAGTTTTATTTTTTCTTTATTTTTATGTTGCTTTGAGTGCTTGGTCACTAGATCTTGTACCAAAAAATTGTTCCTTGTCGCGTTTAAAACCCGTAAAAACATATTCGGAACCATTAAAACCCCGTAAACCATATTTTGAATTTGCAAACATGTTTAACTTGATAATTTTGAATTAAAAATGTAGTTTTAACATCTATATATACATATTGATATAAAACTTCGGGTTTACCTAAAAAGAGAAATATATATATATATATATATAAATTGTGTAGATTATTTTATATATATATATATATATATATATATATATATATATATATATATATATGACGTTGGCTTGAAACGAAGTGATCTTGGTGTAAACCATAGAATGTTTTAGAAAACTATTTAAAAACGTTGTTTTGGACTAGAAACATAAAATATACGGTTTTGAATTATGATTCACTATAAATTGTCATCTCTTTTCAAAATAATATTCAAATCATTGAAATTTAACATGTTTATGTATGTATATTTATAACTTGTTGAAACTTTATTATTAACGTCACTTGAACATTTAGTTAAATATATATATCATATATGTATTTATTTTTGATATCCTTAAACTTAGAAAATATATATTAAAGTTATATATTGGATTTTCTCGCGTTATTTCGATAATCGCTCGGATTTGGCACACGTGCCATCCTCGACTTATTCCGAACTTCACGATCCTTCGTTTTTAGCGTTTACGTTAGACTTGATAGTTTATAGAACACACACTTATACTTGAATGCTCATTAGGTGATTGATTGCTTGCACAAGACTCGTTCTTGCTACTTGAATTAACTGTTTTATCAGGAAACTTTGCTGAGCAACCTAAGGTGAGTTTCACGGCCCTATTTTACTGTTTTAATCTTGTTAGGGGAGATTAACATGCATGATTTACACAACTGAGATAATTAGACTTTTATATATCACTTGAAGTACTTGTATCACACTGATACAACAAAGTCCTTCTTATGGTACCGTTAGTATTAATGACGATAGCGGGAAATATATTGTAGTACTACTGGGTCTGACAAACCCCACCCGAGTCAGTCGCTCTGGCACGATTGGATATCGAACGGGTGTTATATTCGTCCTAAACACAACAAGGCAAACTATAAACAACTGTTAGCTTCGGTAACCATCAACATGCGAAGTTTCATGTATATAGCCTAGCTAGCTATTTGATATATATTAGTGATTATGCTCTTACAACTTGACGTTATTGAACGGTCAATTTAAACTGAACTTGAAATGTTACTGAACTGTTAAGCCTGTGAACTCACCAACCTTTGTGTTGACACTTTAGCATGTTATATCTCAGGTCGCTAAACTTGATTGAATGCCACGTGCTAGGATGCACCACTTATGGATTATGATTATCATGCATGCATATTAGACTTTAATACTTTTCAAAACCAATCATCTTTTGGGTTGCGCATGTTTTGGCGCTTGAACAATTATTACAACTTTTGTCTTTTACGCTTCTGCATTTCAAAACGCATTTACTTTGGTTTAAATTACATTGCATATAGACTGTTCGTATGGCTAATGTGTTCGATCCTGGTTTGTCACGCTCCCTGCGGCGCGTTGTCACGCGTGGGATTTTTGGGGGTGTGACAGATTGGTATCAGAGCCATTGGTTATAGTGAACTAGGTTTGCATTAGTGGACCGACTATAGCCTTAGTTACACCTTAGTCATACACTCGAACACACACACTAGTATGTGACTATTTGACATATGTGTTACTTGTACTTATATATGTATATATATGGTATATATGCAGACATGGCTGGATGGATATCCGCTTCCCTATCATCCTCATCATCATCATCCCCATCCGTCACCAGTAGGCGGGTCACTTCGGGTCCTACTACCCCGACTCATGGTGTTCGGAGGATAACTTTCGAGGGCCACGTATATGGAGAACCAATTGTGGTTCGTGGAAGAGATAATGGCAACTGGAGCAGGTATGAGTCACTAGTGGCTAGTTGGGTTCATCGGGAACAAGTGCCACCTACTCCAACAGAGCCGTCGTCAACTCGGTTCTTTCTACCCGAACTGCCATATGCCATTGAACGAGTTGTCGCGGCAATGGTCTCTATGTTTGACCGCGCGCTCAGGGACATTAGGAAGCTATTTGATATGGTCACAGAACTGCAGGATAATGGGGCCAACACCGGTCTGAGAGTTGCTATCCTTAAGGAAGACTTGGAAGGGACTAATGCATGCCAGGCCGAGCATCAAGTGACACTAAGTGACACGTATTATCAGGTGAATCATCTCACAGAGCTGGTTGAGGCACTCACGGCTCGAGTTGCTAAGCTTGAGTTAGCCAGGGAGGCAGCGCCTCCGGCTCCGGCAGAACCTGTTGAAGAACCCATTGTGGAGGATCCCAAGGAAGAACCTGAAGAGGATCCCGAGGAGGAACCAGAGGAGGAGATGCCTGATGCATCCAGTGATCATGATAGCATTTGAGTTATTTGTTTTCACTTTTGTTTTGTTTGGTTATTTGTTTTATCGGGAGGATGTTCCCAAGACTATGCATTTTGAATTTTGAATTTATGTTGGATAATTTGTGAACGAGTTGCATTTTATTTGAAATGGTATTTACTATTTAATATGATTGTCTCTTGTGAAGTAATTTATTACTTATGTGACGGTTGTTGTGATTCATGTTATATCTTATTCTTATTTTGGGTAATTGTGAATTGAAGATAATGGCAGACGGAAATGTACCAAACATGACACCGGCTGAATTGGCTGCACTGATCAACCAACATGTGGGTGATGCCTTAGCGGCACATGTCCAAGGTGCAGGCAATGCAGGGCCACCCCAAGGTAACACAAAATTCATGTTTTATTGTTTGATGTGATCACACGTTTGGTAATCTGTGATTGAAAGGTTGTATGAATGTATGTACAGGTAATGCTACATTTAAAACTTTTATGGACTGTAAGCCTAATCAGTTTAAAGGAACTGAAGGAGCTGTTAGCCTACTCCACTGGATTGAAAAGTGGAATCTGCTTTTGAAATGTGCAACTGTCCTGAGGCTAGCAAAGTGAAATTTGCCACGAGTACTTTGGAAGGACCGGCTCTCACCTGGTGGAAGACTGAGGTGCAGATGCTGGAGATTGAAGAAGCTAATGTCGTGCCTTGGGCCGAGTTTAAAGAGTTGCTACAAGAAGAGTATTGTCCACCGGACAAGATCCAGAAATTGGAAACTGGGTTGTATAATCTCAAGATGGAGGGGTCTGAAATTGAAGCTTACACTACTCGTTCAAATTCTCTTGCGAATTTGTGACCTAGAATCGCCACACCTGCTTACCGAAGAATTGAGCTGTATATTAAGGGTTTAGTGCCCCAAATCTAGGGAATGGTGACTCCCTCAAACCCTGTGTCCATTCGTGATGCTGTAAGGATTGCCAATAGGCTCACGAATCAAGCAGTTGACAAAGGAGTCTTACCTTAGTCTGGAAACAAGTCTTCCAATCAACAGAACCATCAAAACCAGAATCGCAAGTTTGATAATTCTAGGAATTTCTCTTCGAACAACCAGAAGCAGAACAATCAAGGCCGAGGTGGCCAAGGAGGATCATCATACATGGAAAATTCCCCACGTTGTAACAAGTGTGGTTTCCATCACTATGGTGCGTGTGACTCTTATGTGTGTGCAAATTGTGGATAGAAGGGTCATCAGTCCAAAACCTGCAGGGTTAAGAACAATGGGTAACAAGTTCAGGATGCTGAAGCCCCTAAAGGTTGTTTTAATTGTGGGAAAGAAGGCCACATAAAAAGATTTTGTCCCCAGCTGAACGGTGGAAACAAAAACAACTATAACAACAATAACACCATCATTGGAAATCGCAATGGCAATAATAACAACAACAATGGGAACAATGTGGGAATGGTGCCAGGGGTAGAGCTTTTGTCATAGGCTCGGGAGATGCCAAAGCAGATCCAAATGTCGTTACTGGTAAGTTTTCTCTTAACGGATAGTATGCTCTAGTCTTGTTTGACACTGGTGCCGATAGAAGCTTCATATCTACTAAATTTAGCAATATGATAAATGCCAACATGACTCCATTAGATGCTAAATACGTAGTTGAACTTGCTAATGGTAAACTTGTTAAGTCTACCCATATAGTTAAAGACTGTAAATTGGAATTGGCTGGCCATAAGTTAGAAATAGATCTTTTGCCTATCACCTTGGGAAGTTTTGACGTTATTGTGGGAATGGATTGGCTATCCAAGAATCGTGTTGAAATTGTTTGTCATGAGAAAATCGTTCGAATACCATTGCCTAGTGGAGAATTTCTCTCGGTACATGGAGAAAAGTGTGGTACTGTTATAGGTGTGATATCTTTTCTAAAAGCACAGAAGTGTTTGCGTAAAGGACATTTTGCTGTTCTCGCGAACATTTCAGAGAAAACAAATGAGGAGAAGAGAATTGACGATATCCCGATCATGAGGGACTTTCCTGAAGTCTTTTCGGAAGATCTACCAGGTCTACCACCTCACCGAGAAGTCGAATTTCATATTGATCTCGCTCCTGGAGCAGCGCCTATTGCTCGTGCACCTTATCGTTTAGCACCAAATGAGTTACACGAGCTATATACTCAACTTCAAGAACTACTTGAAAAGGGATTTATTAGGCCTAGCTCATCGCCCTGGGGAGCTCCAGTGTTGTTTGTTAAAAAGAAAGATGGAACTTTTCGAATGTGCATCGATTACAGAGAACTCAACAAGGTGACTGTCAAGAATCGTTATCCCTTGACCCGAATCGATGATTTGTTTGATCAACTATAAGGATCTAGCTATTATTCCAAACTCGATTTAAGATCAGGTTATCACCAACTGAGAGTCCGCAAGGAGGATGTCTCGAAAACAGCGTTTAGAACTCGTTATGGTCATTATGAGTTCATGGTTATGCCATTTGGGTTAACTAACGCACCAGCGATTTTCATGGACTTGATGAATCGCGTTTGCAAGCCATATCTCGATAAATTCGTCATCGTCTTCATTGATGATATTCTGATATATTCTAAGTCTAAGGAGGAGCACGAACAACATCTTCGTTTGATCTTAGAGTTACTCAAGAAGGAGCAATTGTATGCAAAATTTTCAAAGTGTGATTTCTGGATGCGTGAGGTGCAATTTCTTGGTCATATCGTTAATGATCAGGGGATTCACGTTGATCCAATCAAAGTTGAGGCAATTAAGAATTGGCCTACGCCTAAGACACCCACGGAAATTCGCCAATTTCTTGGTTTGGCAGGTTATTATAGACGATTTATTGAGGGATTTTCAAAGATAGCCCAACATCTTACGGCGCTAACGCATAAAGGAACGGCGTATAAGTGGAATGAAAAGCATGACGCCGCTTTTCAGCTACTAAAGCAGAAGCTTTGTAGTGCGCCAATATTATCCCTACTAGAGGGTAGTGATGATTTCGTGGTGTATTGTGATGCATCGAAGCAAGGATTAGGTTGCGTATTGATGCAAAGGGAGAAAGTCATAGTTTATGCCTCTCGTCAATTAAAGATTCACGAGCAGAATTATACAACTCATGATTTGGAGTTGGGAGCAGTCATTTTCGCGTTGAAAATTTGGAGACATTATCTTTATGGTACAAAGTGTACTATCTACACTAATCACAAAAGTCTCGAGCATATCTTTGCTCAAAAGGAGTTGAACATGAGACAACGTCGTTGGGTGAAACTTCTTAATGACTACGATTGCGCAATTAGATACCATCCAGGCAAAGCTAATGTAGTAGCCAACGCCTTAAGCCGGAAGGATAACCCCAAGCCTAGAAGAGTTCGTGCGTTACAACTTACTATTCATACAGGATTACCGGATCAGATCCGGAATGCACAACTCGAAGCACTCAAAGATGAGAACATTGAATTAGAATCCTTGCGGGGTATGGATAAATTACTGGAAGTTAGATCCGATGGTATCCGGTATCGTGCGAACCGAATATGGATTCCCGTGTATGGAAATTTGAGGGAATTGATTATGGATGAAGCCCATAAGTCTCGTTACTCTATTCATCCAGGCTCGGATAAGATGTACCAAGATTTGAAACTGATTTACTGGTCGCCTAAGATGAAAACCGACATTGCCACTTACGTAAGCAAGTGCTTGACTTGTTCCAAAGTTAAGGCGGAATACCAGAAACCGGCAGGGTTACTTCAACAACCAAAAATTCCCGAGTGGAAATGGGAGGGAATTGCTATGGACTTTATCACAAAGTTACCCCGTACAGCAAGTAGATGTGATACAATTTGGGTAATTATTGATCGCTTAACCAAGTCGGCACATTTTCTACCAATCAAGGAAACTGATACCTCCGAGACATTAGGCAAAATCTATCTTAAAGAGATCGTCTCCCGACATAGAATACCAGTTTCTATTATATCAGATCGAGATGCTCGATTTACATCCAAATGTTGGGAATCTCTACATGAAGCATTGGGATCGCGCCTGGACATGAGTACTGCATATCACCCTCAGACCGATGGTCAAAGTGAACGGACCATCCAAACTCTCGAGGACATGCTGTGTGCATGTGCGATTGATTTTGGTGAAAGTTGGGATAAACATTTACCATTAGTGGAATTTTCCTATAACAACAGTTATCACACCAGTATTGGTGTAGCTCCGTTTGAAGCACTTTACGGGCGAAAGTGTAGATCACCTCTCTGTTGGGCGGAAGTTGGTGACAGTCAACTCACAGGTCCTGAGTTAGTACTCGAGACAACAGAGAAAATCGTACAAATTCGTAATCGTATGGCAGCCGCACGAGATTGGCAGAAAGTTATGCGGATAAATGTTGATACCTGATTGTGCGTCGTGTGAAGTATCAAGCAATGTACAAGATCAAGTCAAACTAGGTCTGGCCGAACTAGGTCCGAACCTGAAGTTCGGACTGGCCGAACGAAGCTCGGACCAGCTAGTATATATAGATGTTTGGTCTTTGTATTTGACAGAGTTCTGAGCGTGTGAGATTTCTACTAAGTGTGTGTTTCTAAGAGTGTTTCTCTAAGTCTGTATCTGAGTGTTACTGATTGTAATTGTTCTTCTTTAATCAATAAATCAATCGGTTAATTATGTTTTGATGTTCGAATAGCTAGATCGAGTAGACGATCCGATGCTCACGCATTTTTAAGTGATATCAGAGCTTTCTGGTTCACTCTACTGATCTGTGGTTGCTATTTTCGGATTTTTAAGCGTTTTTGAAGTTTTCTCGAGTTTCATTACGTATTTTCAATCATTTCTGACGTGCGTTTTGTGTCAAATTTGCTCTTAAATCGTTCCTCATCATTTTCCTGGTCTGACTGGTACATTTTTCGTTAAAATTCATCAAAAATCAAACGTTTTTGAAAAATTATGTCGAAGTTCGGAGTTTCCTGATCAGGTTCGGAGTAACTGCTCCGAACTTGAAGTTCGGTCCATCTTCGGTGAGAGTTCGGTGTTAATTCGGTCAAAGTTCGGAGTTTTCTATGTTCGGTTACTAGTTCGGACAAGGTTCGGAGTTAAATCAAGGTTCGGAGGTAGTTCGGTGCTAGATCGGAGTCTCTTAGGAGTTCGGTCTGTTGATTTTGACTCGGAGCAAGTTCGGGCGAAGTTCGGAGGTTGGTTTTAGGTTCGGACAGAGTTCGGAGCTTAGTTATAAGTTCAGAGAGAGTTCGGACGGCAGAATCTTATTTTTTTCGAACGATGTCGGAATTTTACGCGTTTGCTGCAATGCAAAGTGTCATGCAAACCATGCTGAATTTTGATAATGAAATTGGAACAAGCCAGAAAGTTCCCAAATTATTGAAGCTGGAAGATTATCAAAATTGGAAGAAACGATTTTCTGCTTATATTAGCACAAATGACATTGATTTATGGATTCCAATTCGAAAGTTGTATGAACGAGCAATGGAAGATGGAGATGGTAAAGAAATTCAAGATTTCGATGGTGCTGAAAGAAAAAGTTATTAGCTTGAAAAGAAAGTTTATGGTTATCTTACTATGGCTTTACCTACTGAATTGCTTCATCAATTTAGCACTTGCAAGAAATCTAAAAAATTGTGGGATGCTTTATCCGCAAGATGTGAAGGAAATGCTGATTATAAGAAGAGTCGAAACAAAGTCTTGAACAAAGAATTTGATAATTTTCAGAATTATGACAATGAAAACATTACTGCTCTAGTTTCAAGATTTTCACATTTGATTAGTGAATTGAAGGTTATTGGAATTGAAAAATCTGATGTGGATTTAAAGGAAAAGATCATGGAAGCGTTACCTGAAAAGTGGGAAAATTATGTTTTGCTACTCACTCATGACAAGGATTATTCTACAATGACGTTTCACGCGCTTACTGGAAAACTTCATGCTCGGGAAATGGAAATGTTGAACTCCAAGAAATCAACTGCTACTTTGCAACATCCTGAGTTGTATCATGGTGAGAATACAGCCAGCATGAATGCTAAAGCTAAACCAAGTCTCAATTCTGCACCAAGTACAGCTTTCTTGACTGGAATTTCTGATAATTCTGATAATACGTCTTCACGAGGTTGTAACTTTACAATTCCAAATTTTTCAAATCAGAATGCTTTTTCTGCTGACTCTACAAATGATTGTGCAAACATGATTTCTGCTTTAATTTCATCATCATTTGAGTTGATTATCAAAGATGTTGCTGATGCTAAGATTACAAGGGATGATCTTAACGAACTTGATGATGATCAATTGAATGAATTAGATTTAGCTTAGCAATACGCTATGCTAGGTAAACGATCGAAACGGTTTTTCAAAAAACACAACATGGGTTCAGCTGATTTCAATGGAAACTTGGGATTTGATAAGTCTAAATTAAAGTGTTATAAATGTCAACGGTTTGGACATTTTGCCAAGGAATGTCATCAGGAACATGCAAATAAGTCTGGTGTTCCTCTATCACCAAAGCCTGGTTTTACTCAACCATCTACTAGTAACACAAGCAAGACCACAGCTTTGATGGCTCAAAATGATGGTGTGTATGATTGGGGTCAACAGTTTGGGTATGATTCATCTGCTTTGATAGTTACTCATGATCAACAAGAAGATTTTTGTTCAGAAACTAGTTCCGATACTTGTTCAAATCCAAGTTCTTATGAATCTGCTGAGAATATGGAGAGTCTGATGAAAGAAAATACTTTGTTATTGTTTAAAATTCACAAGCTTTCTGAGGAATTCAAGGATGCAAAGGTGGAGTTAGAAGTGTCTAAAACCAATGTGAAGGAATTGAGTTTGAAGAATGAATGTTTGCTTCAAGAAATCAAATGGCTGACTGAAGTTTTAGAAATTTCGAAACAAGATAAACGAGATGTTGAAGCTGCGAAAGCTAACATCTGTGAAGAACGGGATGAGTTGGTAAAAGATGTCAAGAAATGGAAGGATGAAGCGGAAGATACAGCTGCTGATTTTCAGAATTTGTTTGATAAATCAAAGGTCAAACTTGATCTGCTTACAAAGAATGTTGAAGAGTTAACTGCTAAGATTGAAGCATATCAAGTTGACATGGGAAAGTTGTTGGATGAGAAGCGGGAGTTAGTTCGTGTCAATAAAGTTCAAGCCGCGAATTTGGAGATTCAAAAGCGCAACGAGGATAAATTGAAGAAGGAGTTACATGAGGGACTTGATAATCTGCGTTTGCAAAAATTTGAAACTCACAAGGTTGCAAAGCGATTGATTGCTAAAGAAAAAGAATTTGCTGAGGCTCAACAGAAAATTTATGATATGAAGGTTCAAGTTCTTGATGCTAATCGATTGCTTAATAATGTCTCAAATTCTCAAGTCTTCACAAGCTTTCTAGCTAATGATGAAAATTTTGAGAAGATGTTTGATAAGACTGCATCACCCCCTGCCCATATCAAAGAAGCTGTCAAAGAAGTGAAGGAACAAGTTGACGAATTTGATTATTCAAAGGTTTTGTCATCTACTGCTGAGGATGAGAAAGTTGTGCCAAAGAAGAAGAACATGAAGAATAAAAAAAAGAAGGAAAAGAAATCTACAGTTTCTCCTGCACCTAAGTTTTTATATGGTTCATCGTTTGCTGATAATGAGAAGTCAGTTACTTCTAGTGACAAGCTTCAGTCTCAACCTGAGTTTGATGAAAAGATCTTTTATGATCAAAAGAATGTCACCAAAGTAAAAGCTGAATTTTCTCGATTAGCAAAGAATGGACATTTTACACTTGAGGAGAAGATTTCTGGAAAGCATGAAGGATTGGGTTTTCACAGGATGTAAAATAAAGCTAAGAAGGTTCCAGTATCTTCATCTTCAGATTTGAAGAAGTTAAAGATGACGCAAGTGAAGAAGGAAGTTTTTCAAGCTGATAAAATTCAACCCGAGCGGTTTTACAATCTCAAGGGTTCAGATCAATTATTTTCTGACAAAGAATTTCCTCTTCATTGTGTTGATGCTCGGAAGATTGCTGAGGTTTTTGTGAAAGCTACCATTTCTTCAGAAATTTCTCAATCTCGAAGCCCTACATCCAAATGGGTACATGATCACAGGCATCAGGTATATGATTCTCATTCTGATCATGTTCGAGATATTCATGTGTGTTCTTCGCAGGTACATCAAAGATGGGATAAAAAGACAAGAATTAGTTATATTTGCCGTCGCCCAGGGCATATGGCATAAGATTGTCCATCACCTGCTGATTCACCACAAAGATTTCACAAGAAATCAGTTTTTGGTAAACCTGCCACACCAAAGTTCTTTGATGAACAAGGCAGAGTTTTTGATGAAGTTGAGCCTACATTCTTCCATAAAGAAAAACATTTTGTTCCAATGTTTTCAAAGGTTCAAAGTGTAGGTTCATCATCACAGTCACCTGTGATTGTTTCATCAAAAACTGAATTACCAAAACAACAACAATGGAAACCTAAAGTGGTTTCTAAGCAAAACAAGGACACTGGTCGACCAGAAGCGATTCGCTTCGGGTCATTTTTGGACTAGTTAGTTTAACCAGTGTGCAGGTACTTCTAGAAGACCTATCGACGATTGTAAAGTTGTTGATGGAGGAGTATTTTGCTTAATTTAAATTTCATGATACATCTTTCTAATCTGCAAATTCTAAATTATAAAACTGAAAAATATCCGTGTTGATTGATCAATTTTCTTTGCTTAAATTTCTTTTCTCAAAAACTCAAAAATAGAGTCTTGTTTTTGTGTAAAATGAAAATCCAAAAATAGAGTTTTCATTTTAAGGGGGAGAATTGTAAGTAAGGGGGAGTAATTGAGAAAAATCATGTTATGGGGAGAAGGTGAATACATGTCAAATATATAATGAAGGAAGGTGAGTACATGCCAAATATATAAAATTGTGAGAAATTGATCATTGGGAAATGATGGTACATTTGGCTTATGTATCTGACTCATGGATAGAGTAGATGAAAGGGCCATAAGATCATTGTTTGATATGCTTGGTAGGCTCGGAAAATCAGAAAGTATTCAGATGTGATATACACTAAATACTAATGCTTGACCATGCGGATAACATCTTGATGCATATTTCATGACACAAAAAGAAAAATAAGTGTGAAATTCAAAATGAAAAGTCGCTGTGTATACATGTGTGCGTTTTGCAAAGATTTAAACTTGTTTGATTTTCTTTATTTTGTCAAACGATCGGACTTTCTCTGCGTATCGAAAGATCGACCTGATCGTTGTTCGTTTGACGTTCTGCTTTATTTTCTTTGGTGTTTCGTATAACTCATCGGACTTTCTCTACGTGTACGGGAGTACCGACCTGATTGTTGTTGGGTTATACAATTTCAACTTGTTTTATTTTCTTATTTTGTTAAATCCGAGGCCTTATCTGCGTATCGAAAGATCGACCTTAAGGTAGACGATTTAACGTTCTTACTTCTTTTTACATGGAACACAGTTGATCATATCATGAAACATACTATGCATTGTGAAAAATCACAAATGCAGTCACACAAAAGGAAAAAGAAAGAAAACAGAAAATGTCTGATTATGTCTGATAGTGTGGGATACATTGGTCAAAGCAAATCTAATCTATACCTTAACCTATCCAGATGTTATGAGTATGATTCTGCCTGAGTTTAAGTTGGACAAATTATATCAGCAATCAACATGACTTATGTGTTTTGATTAATTGAAATTGAAATGTAGTTCAGGGCGTTATGTTCAATATGATCCCATATAGTGATCTTTCTCATACCAAAAATAGTGTTTGATTCTGTATTGCAATTTCATTTCATATCAAGAAAATAACAAAAAGATTTTTGGTGTGTTTTAGCATAAACTTTGAAAAAATCAAAAAGATTTTGTTTCTGCTTTATTTTCGATCTGATCAACACGTGATACAAATCATTTTCAAAATCATATCTTGGAGTCTTAATGAGACGTTTTGCGCCAAGATTATTTTAAATGTTTTGAGCAGGTTACTATGTGCAAGATATCACAACTTCGAGTCTTCTGAAGCTGTTGATGAAAGACCAGAGATACACTAGAATGTCATCGAGTATTCAAGATCAAGCTACGATCGAGTTGAGGAGGAGTTTGTTTGAAGATTCATTTCATTGAACGAACGGATTCTACACTTGAGGGGGAGCTTGATTGAAGATACAAAGTTGATGATGTTGAAGAGATACTGCACACGACGAGGGGGAGTTTGTTGATACCTGATATGTGCGTCGTGTGAAGTATCAAGCAATGTACAAGATCAAGTCAAACTAGGTCTGGCCGAACTAGGTCCGAACCTGAAGTTCGGACTGGCCGAACCTGAGGTTCGGCCGAAGCTCGGACCAGCTAGTATATATAGATGTTTGGTCTTTGTATTTGACAGAGTTCTGAGCGTGTGAGATTTCTACTAAGTGTGTGTTTCTAAGAGTGTTTCTCTGAGTCTGTATCTGAGTGTTACTGATTGTAATTGTTCTTCTTTGATCAATAAATCAATCGGTTAATTACGTTTTGATGTTCGAATAGCTAGATCGAGTAGACGATCCGATGCTTACGCATTTTCAATAAACGGCGAAGACCTTTGGAATTTGAGGAAGGAGACAAGGTATTGTTAAAGGTCTCACCCTGGAAGGGTGTAGTACGTTTTGGTAAACGTGGTAAGTTAAACCCGAGATACATAGGGTCATTTGAGATTGTTAAGAGAATTGGTCTATCAGCTTATGAACTAAACTTACCAGAAGATTAAGTGGGGTACATAACGTTTTCCACTGTCGAATTTAAAGAAATGTTTAGCGGATGAGACATTAATCACTCCACTCGAGGAGTTACACGTGGATGAACAACTTCGATTTATCGAAGAACCAGTAGAAATTATGGACCGGGAAGTTAAACAATTAAAACGTAGCAAGATCCCAATCGTTAAAGTTCGTTGGAACTCGAGACATGGTCCTGAATTTACTTGGGAACGCGAAGATCAGATGATGAAGAAATATCCCAGACTGTTCAAGGATCAGCCTTCGTCTAGTTCGGGTACTGATTTAATTTTCGCGGACGAAAATTCTTCAACAAGGGGTTGATGTGAAGACTGAGAATTTTTCTTTTCTTTTCTTTGTGTCTAGCTCATTAACTTTTACCGCGTTACGCAATTTTCGAGGACGAAAATTCTTCAACAAGGGGATACTGTGACAATCCGACTTTTCAGGTCATTTTCTGGCATTAACTGAACGTAAACCGTATTAAATGTTGTGTGAACATTTATGTCTTGACTTGTTGACTTTAGTAAATTAGGGTTTTGTGTGATCAATCACTACGAGCATGCACGGAAAATTAAACGATTGAAATTCTATGTTAATTGTGGAATTAGAATATATAAATGAATACATACATGATTTAATGATATTTTTGATTTTGTGTGATTAAAAGGTTTTAATCATTTGAATATATATGAGTTATGATTTTAAAGGATTTTAATTACAATTCATTATTTATAAACTTGTGTACTTTAAATACATAGAAGTTATGGATTTAAAAACCTATGATTTTATGTGAATTTAAATGGAGAAATGAGTGTTATAATCTATGGTTTATGTGGTCGTTTAAGTTTATACTTTCTTATCAATGTTATACGATTTATGTATTTTGACGTTCCTCGTATATTCATCGTTTAATTGTTCCTCTGGTAACCTGTGTTAGAGATCGTTAGGGTTTATAAACCTTGAGGGACCCTTTCTGTCATTTCCTAAAACTTCATTTTAGTTAATAAAATATGAAGTACCACTTCTGTAATTGTCTCAAATCTTGTGGCATCTTTGTAACTGGGAGAGGGACCAATCTTGTCAATACACCATTGTGGTTTAAATGGTCGGGAGTTACGCTAATTTAATTGATCCGGCGAGCTAGAAACCGATCATCATCACAACGACGGTTTCTCCTTCAATTCACCTTAATTGCTCAACCTATGATTAACCGCATCATGTATTCATAGGATACGCTCTCACCGTTTCAGTCCCTCAAAAACTCTCTGCTCTCTCCCTCTCGTTTCCAGTTTTTCGGCGAAGCAAAACACCACCAATCACCACTATCTAGCCACCGATTCAACACCATTATACCACCACTGAGTTCGCCTTCCGTCACTTATCAAGCGAGAGTCTTCAATTTTCAAATCGGAGCAAAACACGGGGTGATTGTCGGAACTTCGGGACACGTTTTCGGCGACTAAAGCTCATAATCTCGCATCCACACTTGAGGTAAATGATCCCCTTGGAGTTTCACATCTTTTTCTGGGTCTAATTGTGGTTTCGCGATTTTCCGGCGACCGGAGTTAGGGTTCCGGTCACCGGAATCTTGGGGTGAAGAAGATGACAAGGGACGGGATCGGGTTATATATTTACGTTTCCGGATATACACCAGACGCCAATCTGGCACAACTGGTAGGGTCGCCGTGTTGTATGCTGGAGGCGCGGGTTCGAGTCCCGGCCTCACCATTTTTAAAACCCTATTTTTCTGGACTTGATTCCTGGTCACTGTAAACATACAAAATGTTTACAGTCGAAGTCCTAACACAGTCGGGCCGCTGGCTGGATGGCTGAGACTCCCCTGTTGGTCCAGGAGGTCACGGGTTCGAACCTAGTGACCTCCACAGTTTTATTTTTTCTTGTTTTTATGTTACTTTGAGTGCTTGGTCACTAGATCTTGTACCAAAAATTGTTTCTTGTCGCGTTTAAAACCCGTAAAAACATATTCGGAACCATTAAAACCCCGTAAACCATATTTTGAATTTGCAAACATGTTTAACTTGATAATTTTGAATTAAAAATGTAGTTTTAACATCTATATATACATATTGATATAAAACTTCGGGTTTACGTAAAAAGAGAAATATATATTATATATATAAATTGTTTAGATTATTATAAATATAAATATATATATATATATATATATATATATATACATATATGACGTTGTCTTGAAACGAAGTGATCTTGGTGTAAACCATAGAATGTTTTAGAAAACTATTTAAAAACGTCGTTTTGGACTAGAAACATAAAATATACGGTTTTGAATTATGATTCACTATAAATTGTCATCTCTTTTCAAAATAATATTCAAATCATTGAAATTTAACATGTTTATGTATGTATATTTATAACTTGTTGAAACTTTATTATGAACGTCACTTGAACATTTAGTTAAATATATATATTATATATGTATTTATTCCTTATATCCTTAAACTTAGAAAATATATATTAAAGTTATATATTGGATTTTCTCGTGTTATTTCGATAATCGCTCGGATTTGGCACACGTTCCATCCTCGACTTATTCCAAACTTTACGATCCTTCGTTTTTAGCGTTTACATTAGACTTGATAGTTTATAGAACACACACTTATACTTGAATGCTCGTTAGGTGATTGATTGCTTGCACAAGACTAGTTCTTGCTACTTGAATTAACAGTTTTATCTGGAAACTTTGCTGAGCAACCTAAGGTGAGTTTTACGGCCCCATTTTACTGTTTTAATCCTGTTGGGGGAGATTAACATGCATGATTTACACAACTGAGATAATTAGACTTTTATATATCACTTGAAGTTCTTGTATCACACTGATACAACAAAGTCCTTCTTATGGTACCGTTAGTATTAATGACGATAGCGGGAAATATATTGTTGTACTACTAGGTCTGACAAACCCCACCCGGGTCAGTCGCTCTGGCACAATTGGATATCGAACGGGTGTTATATTCGTCCTAAACACAACAAGGCAAACTATAAACAACTGTTAGCTTCGGTGACCATCAACGTGCGAAGTTTCATGTATATAGCCTAGCTAGCTATTTGATATATATTAGTTATTATGCTCTTACAACTTGACGTTATTGAACGGTCAATTTAAACTGAACTTGAAATGTTACTGAACTGTTAAACCTGTGAACTCACCAACCTTTGTTTTGACACTTTAGCATGTTATTTCTCAGGTCGCTAAACATGATTGAATGCCACGAGCTAGGATGCACCACTTATGGATTATGATTATCATGCATGCATATTAGACTTTAATACTTTTCAAAACCATTCATCTTTTGGGTTGTGCATGTTTTGGCGCTTGAACATTTATTACAACTTTTGTCTTTTACGCTTCCGCATTTCAAAACGCATTTACTTTGGTTTAAATTACATTGCATATAGACTGTTCATATGGCTAATGTGTTCGATCTTGGTTTGTCACGCTCCCTGCGACGCATTGTCGCGCGTGGGATTTTTGGGGGTCTGAGCAGTACCTATGATCAAAATAATCTCTTAAAGGAGGCAATGTCACCAAATCCCGAAACACATCTTCTAAATCTTGAAACACCTGTGATAACTCTCTCTGTTGCTGTTCATTATGCTGATCATTTTGTAACACCACAGATGTGTTAGTAGGCTGACCCTCTACTGACATCACTTGAATCATTGAAAACTACCCCCTTTGATGGGCAACCTTCTTTAACCCATTCTTGCCCATAACAATCAAATATTTACCCTGCTGACCCCTTAAGATCACCTTTTGACCCTGAAAATTGAACTCAATAGTCTTGTCTTTGTAGTTAAGTTTAATGCCTCCTAATGGCATGACATAAAAGTCTGCTTTGAATGTCAAAGATTGCATTTTCCACTCAAAGTCCCTTACTGCCTTATCACAAATTATAGTATCTTCGTTAGCCACTTTCACCATCATAACAGGTTTTTGCACTAGTTTACACCCCAATTTCAAAGCTAAACTAGTATCTAAGAAATTGTGAGAACTACCTGTATCCATTAAAACTTGCACCTCTTTCCTCCCACAGTGCCCAGTTACTCTCATAGATTGATAAACGTCACACCCCTCTATAACATTTACAGAAATTTATGCACAATCTAAGGATGGTTCTTCTACTAAATCTTCATCTACTCTAACATCCACCAAATATTCCACTTCTATTTGATAAAATTGAGGTTTCCTACCATGACATACATGATCTTTACTATATTTTTCTTCACAGAAGTAACACAGACCTTTACTCCTTTTTTCATTCATTTCCTCTTGTGACAATGTTTTCTTTACATACACAGGCTTTTTAATACCTTTACCCATTGTTTTATTAAAAGGTAGTAAAGCTTTAGACACAGGAGTAGGCAAGAGAGGAGGATTAGTACCCAATTTTGGTTTGATGAGTTTGATAGAGGCCTCTTGTAACTTGGCCAAACAACATGCCTCTTGAATGTTCTTGGGATTAAACATCCTAACCTGCAACTGGATAGCATCTTTCAATCCGGATAAAAAGCATCTCAAGGCATATTCTGCTGGTAATTGCAATCTGCTCAATATTGTATTAAAGGAGTCATGGTACTCCTGTACTATTCCTTTCTGTTTTAAGTTCTTTAATTCTGTCATAGGATCTTTAAAGATTTTCCCAAATCTTACCTTCAAGGCTGCCACTAACTCTTCCCAATTCATTGCTTGATTCTCTTGTTGTTTTAAAAATGAGGGGTACCACTGTAGTGCTTTGCCTTCGAAATGAATTGCCGCTAACTTCACTTTTGTTTCATCATAACTTTATCCAGTAAGAAAGATTGCTCCACCCGAAACAACCAACTATTTAGGTCTTCTCCATTAAGTCTTGGGAAATAGATTTTAGTTAATCTGGTTGCGAGATTGTAACTGGACTCCCCTTTGGAATTGCGTGAATTGCGAGGCCCTATCGTTGCCACCACCTGATTTATCTGCAGCGTCATAGCTGCCATGAATTGCTGAATATTCTCCAAAGTCTTCGCGTGCGCATCCACTCTATCACCGAGAGTAGAATCGCCATCGGATTCCACTCTTGCACCGTCGCCGCCTGAAGTTGTTGTCTGTTTCCTCGTCATTGGAATCATTTGATCGGTATTTCAAAATTTCAGGCCAAAGATCATAGGCTCTGATACCAATGATACAAATCGGAATTTCAGCTCAAGATCTCTCGATGTTTGAACTGTTTTTAACTATCAAAGATCACAAATAGAAGAAATGATCTCGAAATTAGGCTAAAGGAATCGAAGATCACATATAGGAATTAAGGGAGGGAAAATCTGTTTTACTTTCGAATGGCGTTACAATATGTTATTCTCCTACATATAACCACAAGATACAGACCTCCCTAAACTTTACAGACATTGACACAATCTACCGACAACATTAACAACTATGACTTTCACTATATGACACAAACAGACCCTCAAGTTTACTCCATAACAAACCGTCAGAAAACTCAAGTAAGCATGTTTATTAATTATTACTATTTTTGGTTCTTCAAGTATTTGGTTTAATTAGCTCAAAAATGTTTTGTTTTGCTCAATTTCTAAGTTTTTGAAAACGATATGCTTTGAATTGTTAGTGAGATAGGATTTTGTTTGACACAGTTGTTGATCTGAATAATTGATGCAAAGTGAGGCAGATTTCAGTTTATCATTTATGTGCCATTGACACTTCAAATCGCTCCACATATGCAGACTTTCATGTTTAAGAAACAGAACTATGTCCTTAATTGTTTGATGATCGGTTTTCAAACTTTTACAACTTCTGCCTCACGTTCTCATCTCTGTGCATTCATGGTCACTATCATATTCTGAAGTTAACTACTATTATGTGTTTATAAGACCTTCTATAATTCCTAAATCGTAGCTTTAATTTGATCCATATCTTTATGATTGCCTCTAAGTTCACTTTCTTTGCCGTGGAATAAAAATTCACTTTATTGTGATTTACAACACAATGTTCTTTAAGGTGTGGTCCATAATTTTGTGTATATATTGAGCTCCGTTTAATAATTTCGTACATATTATATATATATATTTCTAATAATACGTACTAATATATAATTTCTTTAAAGTATACTATAATTGCAATGTGTTAACACCAACACATCACTATACTACATGTAGAAGAGATAATTAGTAGTAGTTATTTCAAAGTTGATGAATATTATTTTAAATTAAAATTGGATTTAATTGGAGATATGGATTGAGTCGAAGATGTAACTACATCTCCCCTAATTTATTTTTTGTGTGTCGAATGTGAGGGCGGAAGAGAACAGAGGAAATCGACAGTTATGTAGTGGCCGAATGTGACGGCGGAAAAGAATAGAGGAAATCGACAGTTATGTGGTGGCCGCTGATAGCATATGGTTGCGATTGGTGGTTCATGATGATTTCTTAATAATTTTTGCTTTTCAATTGTTCATTTAATTTGTTTGAATATAGGTCATTTACAGTGAATTGAAATATAATACAAGCTGATGTATTCACAGTCTCTTACTTCTTCACGTCCTTTCATAACTACATACAACATCAATATAACAAATTTAATTGAGAAATCTATTTTTGTAATCCTTTTTGCAGAGGGCAATCTGAGAAGGAGTTTAAGGTTGAAGTTTAAGCGATTGGATGTGTTTGTAATAAGACTTCAGTATGGCTGATTGGCTATCATGTTAAAAAAGCCAAAGGTATTACCCTACTTTCATTCCCATTCATTTGACTTAAAGTTTGACTCTGACTTCAATTTGCATTTAAAATGAATCATTTGATATAGTATCACATAATCATTTGAATCTCTAATGTCAAATTTAGTATTGTTGTTTGATATTAAGATGGATTTTTTTCCATGAGGATGGGAGTCCCATTGAGGTCAAAGTGTTGTTAGAAGTGTACTACACATGGTCCATAGTGTATATAATTGATACTATGTGAATAGACCCGTATTAGTGTTCAAGATTGTCGAGGTATAATTTCTAAAGTCTTCTATTTACTGCTTTGTACCTCTTTTTTAAGGAGCCTTATTAGTGTTCAAGATTGTCGAGGTATAATTTCTAAAGTCTTCTATTTACTGCTTTGTACCTCTTTTTTAAGGAGCCTTAGGTGCTTTTACAAGAATGGTCCAAATTTCAAGAATGAAGACCGATATTCCTCCTCCCACTTTTGATTAAGGCACCCACCTCCTCTCGGCCGCCTTCCGCCTCCCACCTCCTCTCAGCCCTCTTCTGCCTCCTCTCGCTCGCCACCTCCTCCTTACCTCCGCCGCCACCCCTTTCTTCCTCCGCTGCCATTCCTTCCCCAGTCGACCTCCGCTTCCATTCTTCCTACCTCGCCCTCCCACTTCCGACCTCTGCCACCTCCTGCCAGCCGCCCTTGCCGCTCATAGTTCTGATTCAGCCTCCTCCTTTCCGGCAGACGCTCACAGATCTGATCCATCCCCCACCCTCCCTCATCTCAGCCTTCCCCCCACCACAACCCCCTCCCCCCCCCCCTTTAAAAAAACGGCCGTTGGAACCCGAACCTCGTCCGAACCAGCGCCGAAGCCCTCTCCGAACCCTCTCCAATCCTGCACCGAACCCACACCGAAGCCGCACCGAACCACCGCCGAACTCCGGCTGTTGAGGTTGTTCTCATTTGTGCAATATCTATTCTAAGAAGGGTTGAAAGTTTAAGAAAAATGAGTGGTTTCTCTTGCATTTGAGATAAGAAAATCACAGAATAGATATACACACACATAAATAGTACAAATTCGTGATATATTCCGAGACTAGCGGTGTTTTGGTGCTAGAATAAGTGGATTCGTGGTGGTACACCGGCGGGTGGTACGTCGCCTTCCAGTGCTCCGTTCCCGCCGGTTGCAGGGGTTGATGTAATTTTCCTTTTAAGGGACCGGAGTCTGCCAACCCTCTGTTGGTTTTCCCGGTGGTGCTTTCTTAGCACTCTTTCCTCCTCGCGTTTCTTCTCGAACCACGAGTTTCTATGGCATCCACCTCGATGCCGTCTAGGGGTTCCGTGCAGTTCCCCTTATGATCCTTTCATTGTTGCCCCGATAGTGTTATTTGCTCCAAATGGATCTCTTGCCTCATCTCGCATCTCAAGACCTTTCACCTTTCGTTAGATGAGCGCCGAGGCACCATCTGGGACACGTTGGCATCTGATGCTGAGGCTTTCTCTGTTATGGATGGGGCCTTGAAAGGTTGCGGTTATTGGATGTGCGGGAGGTGCATGAAAATTAATGCCTTGAGTCGTGGCTGCCACCACCACGACGAGGTTGTCCGGTTAACCGCCTCTGGTGATGATATTGTTTGCCACATCTTGGGGATCCCCAAACCTTCCCCATACCCATGTGCCTAATGATCCTTGTGCATTTCAGTTGGATAAGGGGCTGCTCGACCGGGTTTTTAAGGCCCGCGTTACTACTATCAAGATCATTCCCCACAGCTGTCGACTAGCCTTCTCCCAGGCGCTTAAATTTGCCCTTCTTCGAGTGGCAGCCCACCCTGGATCTGATGATGCCTGGGTTAGGCTGTTTCTTCTCCCTCAGTGCACCTTGCAGGTTTTCAGACCTCAGAATCGGCATGATTGCCGCTCCAGGAACCAGAAGACTCTGCAGTGGAGGTCCATCATGACATCCTTGGCTACTTGAGGGCGTGAGGGTGGGTTTGAACAGTTGGTTAAGGGTATCCTTGACAATCCTTGGGGGGGGGGAGGGGGGGGAGGGCTAAAGGGTCTTCCGGCGCTGTTTCAGATGAGAAGGGGGACCATGTGATGCTCAACATCAAGCGATGCATCCGGAAATCGCTGACGAACACTTCACAGCGGCTGTGAAGGTGCTATCTTCATCTGGGGTGGCGCTGTACAACGACGAAACCACATGTGCCCTTGAAGCCAAGCACCCGCACCTCCCGTCGCCGTCCACACCCTCGGCTCCCTTCTCCGATCCTCCGCTTGTCACGAGTGGGGCGCGGGTCCTTGAATGCATCAAATCCTTCCCCAAAGGGACGTCGTGTGGGAGGGATGGATTGCGTGCCCAACACCTTATGGCAGCTTATGCGGGGAAGGGTCTGCTACTGCTAGGGACCTCCTGGACGCTATTACCATGGTCGTTAACCTTTGGTTGGCGGGGCGGTGTCCGGTCGGCTTAGCAGAATTTGTTGCTTCGGCCCCCCTAACACCACTCCTTAAGCCTGATAATGGGATTCGCCCTATTTCCATTGGTACTATCTGGAGGCGGTTGGTCTCCAAGGTTGCAATGCAAGGGGTTTGTAAAGAAATGACTAAATACCTTGGTGATTTCCAGTTTAGGGTTGGGGTATCGCGTGGCGCTGAAGCAATTCTCCATAGCGTTAACCGCCTGGTGGAGGAACGACATCATGATGGGGGGCTCGTTATGCTTACGGTCGATTTCTCCAATGCATTCAACCTGGTCGATCGGTCGTCCCTTCTTCATGAGGTCAGGCTTAGGTGCCCGTCCATTTCGCCTTGGGTTGACTTCTTATACGGGCAGCCTGCCCGGTTATACCTGGAAATGGTCATTTATTGAGTTAAAGTTTGCATAAGATGATCCATTGATAGATTATAAGCCCGCAAAAATGTATTTGAGACATTTAAACATCGTGAATCACATTTTAAGTTGTGAAATCATGTTTAACTTGTTATTCAAAATTAAAAATATATTTCCAACACCTATATATATATATATTTATATAAAATTCTAGTTTACTAAAAAGTATATATATATATATATATATATATATATATATATATATATATATATATCTTGGGTAGATTAATACATAAACTTATGCCGTTGGATTTTTATTGAAATAACCGAATACTTTATGATAATCTTTAAATATATATTGTCCTTACAAATTCATTATTAACGTTACTTGAACGTTTAGTAAATACATATATTATATATTTATTTTAGAATATTTGAACTTAGAAAATATACAATATTGATATATATTCTATTTTTCTCGCATTATTTCGATAATCGCTCGGGTTTGGCACACGTGCCATCCTCGACTTGTTTTGGACTTCCCTATCATTCGGTTTTGTTGTTTACGTTAGACTTAATAGTTTATAAAACACACACTTATACATTTATGCTTGTTAGGTGATTGATTGCTTACACAAGAGTCGTTCTTGCTACTTGATTTAACTATTTATCTGGAAATTTGCTATGCAACCTAAGGTGAGTTTCACGACCCCGTTTTACTGTTTTAATCCTGTTGGGGGAGATTAACATGCATGCAAACATTTGAACTGTTAGATAATTATATCACCTGAATGATAGTGGCACACTTATGATAAAGACCTCACATTTAGAGTTACTGTCAATATGACATCAGCGGGAACTTATTTAGTAGATCTACTGGGTTTGACAGCCCCACCCGGGTCAGTCGCGCTGGCACGATCGGATATCGAACGGGTGTAATATACTTCTTAGTCTTAACGAGGCACAATTAAACTTGTCGAGCTTCAATAACTGGATAGCTAGTTTAACTAGTCAAACATGCACTGATTTCTTGAAAATAGCCTAGCTAGCTATTTATATATCATCTGGATTATACCGAACTGTTAAACTGATGAGCTGATTAAACCTGTGAACTCACCAACTTTTGTGTTGACACTATTTAGCATGTTATTTCTCAGGTCGCTAAACTGGATTGACTGCCACGAGCTAGGATGCACCACTTATGGATTTTGATTATCATGCATGCATATTAGACTTTAAAACTTTTCAAACTGATTATCTTTTGGTTTGCGCATGTTTTGGCGCTTGAATATTTATTACAACTTATGTCGTCTATGCTTCCGCATTTCAAAACGTATTTACTTTGGTTTGATTTTATATTGCATATAGACTGTTCGTATGGCTAATGTGTTCGATCCTGGTTTGTCACGCTCCCTGCGGCGCATTGTCGCGTGTGGGATTTTTGGGGGTGTGACAGATTGGTATCAGAGCCATTGGTTATAGTGAACTAGGTTTGCATTAGTGGACCGACTATAGCCTTAGTTACACTTTAGTCATACACTCGAACACACACACTAGTATTTGACTATTTGACTATGTGCTACTTGTACTTATATATTTATATCTATGATATATATGCAGACATGGCTGGATGGATGTCCGCTTCCCTATCATCCTCATCATCATCATCCCCATCCGTCACCAGTAGGCAGGTTACTTCGGGTCCTACTACCCGACTCATGGAAATCGGAGGATAACTTCCGAGGGCCACGTATATGGAGAACCAATTGTTGTTCGTGGAAGAGACAATGGCAACTGGAACTGGTATGAGTCACTTGTGGCTAGTTGGGTTCATCAGGAACAAGTGCCACCTACTTCAACATAGCCGTGTCGACTCGGTTCTTTCTACCCGAACTGCCATATGCCATTGAACGAGTCGTCGCGGCAATGGTCTCTATGTTTGACCACGCCCTCAGGGACATTAGGAGGCTATTTGGTATGGTCACAGAGCTGCAAGAAAATGGGGCTAGCACTATTCAGAGAGTTGCCATCCTTGAGGAAACCTTGGAGGGGACTAATAAGCGTCAGACTGAGCACCAGGTGACACTGAGCGACACATACTAACAGGTGAGTCATCTCACCGAGCTTGTTCAGGCACTCACGGCTCGTGTTGCTAAGCTTGAGTTGGCTAGGGAGGCTGAGCCTCCGGCGGAACCGGTTGAAGAACCTATTGTGGAGGATCCCGTGGAAGAACCAGAAGAGGATCCCGAGGAAGAACCTGAAGAGGATCCCGAGGAAGAACCGGAAGAGGATCCCGAGGAAGAACTGGAAGAGGAGATGCCTGATGCATCCAGTGATCATGATAGCTCCTGAGTTGTTTGTTTTCACTTTTGTTTTGGTTGGTTGTTTGTTTTATCGGGAGGATGTTCCCAAGACTATGCATTTTGAATTTTGAATTTCTGTTGGATAATTTGTGAACGAGTTGCATTTTATTTGAAATGAGATTTACTATTTAATATGTGATTGTCTCTTGTGAAGTAATTTATTACTTATGTGATGGTTGTTGTGATTCATGTTATATCTTATTCTCATTTTGGGTAATTGTGAATTGAAGATAATGGCAGACGGAAATGCACCAAACATGACACCGGCTGAATTGGCTGCACTGATCAACTAACATGTGGCTGCTGCCTTGGCGGCACATGCCCAAGGTGCAGGCAATGGAGGGCCACCCCAAGGTAACACAAAATTCGTGTTTTGTTGTTTGATGTGATCACACGTATTGGTAATCTGTGATTGAATGGTTGTATGAATGTATGTACAGGTAATGCTACATTTAAAACTTTCATGGACTGTAAGCCTAATCAGTTCAAAGGAACTGAAGGAGCTGTTAGCCTACTCCACTGGATTGAAAAAGTGGAATCTGCATTCGAAATGTGCAACTGCCCTGAGGCTAGCAAGGTGAAATTTGCCACGGGTACTTTGGAAGGACCGGCTCTCACCTGGTGGAAGACTGAGGTGCAGATGCTGGGGATTGAAGAAGCTAATGCCATGACTTGGGCTGAGTTTAAAGAGTTGCTACAAGAAGAGTATTGTCCACGGGATGAGATCCACAAATTGGAAACCGAGCTATATAATCTCAAGATGGAGGGGTCTGAAATTGAAGCTTACACTACTCACTCAATTTCTCTTGCGAATTTGTGCCCTAGAATCGCCACACCTGCTTACCAAAGAATCGAGTTGTATATCAAGGGTTTAGTGCCCCAGATTCAGGGACTGGTGACTGCATCAAACCCTGTGACCATTCGTGATGCTGTAAGTATTGCCCACAGACTCACCAATCAGGCAGTTGATCAAGGAGTCTTACCTCCTAAGAAAGGAACTTCTGGAGCCTCTGACAACAAAAGAAAGTGGGATAACTCTGGAAATCAGTCTGGAAACAAGTCTTCCAACCAACAGAACCATCAAAACCAGAACCGCAGATTCAACAATTCCAGAAATTTCTCATCCAATTCTCAGAAGCAGAGTAATCAGAATCAAGGACAACAGGGTTATGTGGGCAAGTACCCACAGTGCAACAAGTGCAACTACCATCACTATGGCCCATGCGACAGGTATTTGTGTGCCAAATGCGACAATAAGGGGCACCAATCCAAGGATTGCCCAGCCAAAAACAACGGGAAGCAAGTTCAGCAGGGTGAAGGAACTAAGAATGGCTTTAATTACTTTAATTGTGGGAAGGAAGGCCACATAAAGAGAAATTGTCCTCAACTGAACGGTGGATACAACAACAATAACACCGCCACTGGAAATCGTGATGGCAATAACAACAACAACGGGAATAATGGGAACAATGGAGGAAATGGTGCCAGAGGTAGAGCTTTTGTCATAGGCTCGGGAGATGCCAGAGCAGATCCAAATGTCGTTACTGGTAAGTTTTCTCTTAACGGATACTATGCTCTAGTCTTGTTTGACACTGGTGCTGATAGAAGCTTCATATCTACTAAATTTAACAATATGATAAATGCCAACTTGACTCCTTTAGATGCTAAATACGTACTTGAACTTGCTAACGGTAAACTTGTTGAGTCTACCCACATAGCTAAAGACTGTAAATTGGAATTGGCTGGCCATAAATTAGAAATAGATCTTTTGCCTATCTCTTTGGGAAGTTTTGACGTCATTGTGGGAATGGATTAGTTATCCAAGAATCGTGCTGAAATCGTTTGTCATGAGAAAATCGTTCGAATACCATTGCCTAGTGGAGAATTGCTCTCGGTTCAAGGAGAAAAGTGTGGTACTGTTATGGGCGTGATATCTTTTCTCAAGGCACAGAAGTGTTTGCGAAAAGGACATGTTGCTATTCTCGCGAACATTTTGGAGAAATCAGAGGAAGAGAAAAGGATAGAGGATATCCCGATCGTGAGGGATTTTCCTGAAGTCTTTCCAGAAGATCTACCAGGTTTACCACCTCATCGAGAAGTCGAATTTCAGATTGATCTTGCTCCCGGAGCAGCACCAATTGCTCGTGCACCTTATCGTTTGGCACCAAATGAGCTACAAGAGTTGTATACGCAACTTCAAGAACTGCTTGAAAAAGGATTTATTAGGCCTAGCTCATCGCCCTGG
The DNA here is from genome assembly GCA_039602395.1 of Deinandra increscens subsp. villosa. Taxonomy (NCBI): domain Eukaryota; kingdom Viridiplantae; phylum Streptophyta; class Magnoliopsida; order Asterales; family Asteraceae; genus Deinandra; species Deinandra increscens. The sequence continues at coordinate 3,271,913 of JBCNJP010000025.1, read as the reverse complement.
GGAGCTCTAGTGCTTTTTGTAAAGAAGAAAGATGGAACCTTTCGAATGTGCATCGAATACAGAGAACTCAACAAGGTGACTGTTAAGAATTGTTATCCCTTGCCACAGATTGATGCTTTGTTTGATCAAGTACATGGATCTAGCTATTATTCCAAAATCGATTTAAGATCAGGTTATCACCAACTGAGAGTCCACGAGGAGGATGTCTCGAAAACAACATTTAGAACTCGTTATGGTCATTATGAGTTCATGGTTATGCCATTTGGGTTAACTAACGCACCGACGATATTCATGGACTTGATGAATCGCGTTTGCAAGCCATATCTCGATAAATTCGTCATCGTCTTCATTGACGATATTCTGATATATTCTAAGTCTAAAGAGGAGCACGGACAACATCTTCGTTTGATCTTAGAGTTACTCAAGAAGGAGCAATTGTATGCAAAGTTTTTGAAGTGTGATTTCTGGTTGCGTGAGGTGCAATTTCTTGGTCATGTAGTTAATGATCAGGGGATTCACGTTGATCCAATCAAAGTTAAGGCAATTAAGAATTGTCCTGCGCCTAAAACGCCAACGGAAATTCGCCAATTTCTAGGGTTAGCATGTTATTATAGACGATTTATTGAGGGATTTTCAAAGATAGCTCAACCTCTTATGGAGTTGACGCATAAAGGAACGGCGTATAACTGGAATGAGAAGCATGACGCCGCTTTTCAGCTGCTAAAGCAGAAACTTTGTAGCGCGCCAATATTAACCCTACCTGAGGGTAGTGATCATTTTATGGTGTATTGTGACGCATCTAAGCAAGGATTGGGTTGCGTGCTGATGCGAAGACAGAAGGTCATAGCTTATGCCTCTCGTCAGTTAAAGATTCACGAGCAGAATTATACAACTCATGATTTGGAGTTGGGAGCAGTCATTTTTGCGTTGAAAATTTGGAGGCACTATCTTTATGGTATAAAGTGTACTATCTACACTGATCACAAAAGTCTCGAGCATATCTTTGCTCAAAAGGAGTTAAACATGAGACAGCGTCGTTGGGTAGAACTTCTTAATGACTACGATTGCGCAATTAGATACCATCCAGGCAAAGCTAATGTGGTAGCTGATGCCTTAAGCCGAAAGGATAACCCCAAGCCTAGAAGAGTTCGTGCATTGCAACTCACTATTCATACCGGTTTACCTGATCAGATCCGGAATGCACAACTTGAAGCACTCAAAGCCGAGAACGTTGCATTAGAATCCTTGAGGGGTATGAATAAGTTAATTGGAAGTTAGATCAGATGGTATCCGGTATTGTGCGAACCGAATATGGATTCCCGTGTATGGAAATTTGAGGGAATTGATTATGGATGAAGCCCATAAGTCTCGTTACTCTATTCATCCAGGCTCGGATAAGATGTACCAAGATTTGAAACTGATTTACTGGTGGCCAAAGATGAAAGCAGATATTGCCACTTACGTAAGCAAGTGCTTGACTTGTTCCAAGGTCAAGGCAGAATACCAGAAATCGGTAGGGTTACTTCAACAGCCAAAAATTCCCGAGTGAAAATGGGAGGGAATAGCTATGGATTTTATCACAAAACTACCCCGTACAGCGAGCATATGTGATACAATTTGGGTAATTATTGATCGTTTAACCAAGTCGGCACATTTCCTACCAATCAAGGAAATTGACACCTCGAAGACCTTAGGCAAAATTTATCTTAAAGAGTTCGTCTCGCGACATGGAGTACCAGTTTCTATCATATCGGACCGAGACGCTCGATTTACATCCAAATGTTGGGAATCTCTACATGAGGCATTGGGATCGCGTTTGGATATGAGTATTGCATATCACCCTTAGACCGATGGTCAAAGTGAACGGACCATTCAAGGTCTTGCTAAAGGTCTCACCCTGGAAGGGTGTAGTACGTTTTGGTAAACGTGGTAAGTTAAACCCGAGATACATTGGGCCATTCGAGATTGTTAAGAGAATTGGTTTATCGGCTTATGAACTAAACTTACCAGAAAGGCCAAGTGGGGTACATAACGTCTTCCATGTGTCGAATTTAAAGAAATGTTTAGCATATGAGACATTAATCACTCCACTCGAGGAGTTGCATGTGGACGAACAACTTCGATTTATCGAAGAACCGGTGGAAATTATGGACCGGGAGGTCAAATAGTTAAAGCGTAGAAAAATCCTGATCGTTAAAGTTCGTTGGAACTCGAGACCTTGTCCTAAATTTACTTGGGAACGCCAAGATCAGATGATGAAGAAATATCCCAGACTGTTCAAGGATCAGCCTTCGTCTAGTTCAGGTACTGGATTAAATTTTCGCGGACGAAAATTCTTCAACAAGGGGATGATGTGACGATTGAGAATTTTTTTTCTTCTTTTTCCTTGTGTCTAGCTCATTAACTTTTACCGCGTTACGCAATTTTCGAGGACGAAAATTCTTCAACAAGGGGATACTGTGACAATCCGACTTTTCAGGTCATTTTCTGGCATTAACTGAACGTAAACCCTATTAAATGTTGTGTGAACATTTATGTGCTTATCTGCGTTGACTTTAGCAATTAGGGTTTTGTGTGATCATCACTACGTGCATGCACGGAAGATTAAACGTTTGATATTCTATGATTTCACTTTATGATTTTATGTGATATATTGTATACATTTAACATGTATTTTATCATTCTAGGTGAATTTCAATTAGTAAATCATAGATTTATAGTTATGATTTTATGTAAACATTAAAGTATATAATTATAACCCTTAGCCATAACTTTATGAGACTTTAAGGATATAGGTTATAACTTAAAAAAATAATGGAGGGAATTAAATTCTATGATTTTAATGATTTTATGTGATTTTAGAAGAATAATTATGGAGTTATATCCATGATTTATTTTAAGCAAAATGAGATTTATATTTTCCTATTAACATTATACGATTTGTATATTTTTCGTTAAAAACATTTCCTGGTAACTCCGTTAGAAATCCATTAGCATTCGTATACTTTGGGGGACCCTTTCTGCAAATTCCTAAACTTTATTTTATTGATAAAAGATGGAGGGTTATTTCTCTAATTACCTAAACTATGAACCTACCTTTGCAAATCCTTGAGGGACTACTTACTTCAATTACTCATTGTTGATCATAATTAGCATTTACGTGAATTAATAGGAGAGTTGATGATCGGTTTCGACCGATCATCATCATAACTCATCGGTTTCAACTTCTGGCCATAAAAACCTAGTAAATGATTAGGAATTACACTTCACGACACTCTCCCTCCCTCTCGCAATATCTCCCTGCTCTCTCTCTTCATTTCTCATTTTCGACGACTCGAAAACACCAAGAAACCACCACTGTTTCGCCACTGTTGCACCACCTCTCGATCACCACTATGATCGCAAATCTCCTACGAGCAACCAGGTGTAATCAGAAGTTCAAACCGCGACCGCGCTCGGTGTTCGCGTTTACGATTCGGGTTCATCTTCGGATTCGAAATCATCTCGTATCTCATCTTCGATCCAAGGTAAAGATTCCTTAATGTTAGTCGCACATTTTTACGCGTTTTATTTGAGTTTCGCAATTTTTCGGCGACCGGAGCTAGGGTTCCGATCACCGGAATTCTTGTATGAAGAAGATGACATCAGGCTGGGTCGGGTTATATAGTTTTGTTTCCGGATATAAACCAGATACCAATCTGACACAATGGTTTGGGCGCGGGGCTTGGTTGCGAGAGGTCGGGGGTTCGAAACCCGCCCTACACGTTTTTTGATCCTGTTTTCTCCATGCATTATGTTTCCTGTTTCCCTAACTGCATAAAAAAATAACAACGACTCTATTACAAAATCGGAAACCTGGCTCAGTGGTTAGAGTGTTGCTGCGTGTAGGTGAGGTCGCGGGTTCGAACCCGGGCGACCTCCTTGTCTCTGTTTTTTTAATCTTTATGAAAATGGTCATTTGTTGAGTTAAAGTTTGCATAAGATGATCCATTGATAGATTATAAGCCCGTAAAAATGTATTTGAAACATTTAAACCTCGTGAATCACATTTTGAGTTGTGAAATCATGTTTAACTTGTTATTCAAAATGGGTAGATTAATACATAAACTTATGCCGTTGGATTTTTATTGAAATAACCGAATATTTTATGATAACCTTTAAATATATATTGTCCTTACAAATTCCTTATTAATGTTACTTGAACGTTTAGTAAATACATATATTATATATTTATTTTTAGAATATTTGAACTTAGAAAATATACAATATTGATATATATTCTATTTTTCTCGCATTATTTCGATAATCGCTCGGATTTGGCACACGTGCCATCCTTGACTTGTTTTGGACTTCCCGATCATTCGGTTTTGTCGTTTACGTTAGACTTAATAGTTTATAGAACACACACTTATACATTTATGCTCGTTAGGTGATTGATTGCTTACACATGGCTCGTTCTTGCTACTTGATTTAACTGTTTATCTAGAACTTTGCTGTGCAACCTAAGGTGAGTTTCACGACCCCATTTTACTGTTTTAATCCTGTTGGGGGAGATTAACATGCATGCAAACATTTGAAATGTTAGATAATTATATCACCTGAATGATAGTGGCACACCTATGATAAAGAACTCACTTTTAGAGTTACTGTCAATGTCACATCAGCGGGAACTTATTTAGTAGATCTACTGGGTTTGACAGCCCCACCCGGGTCAGTCACGCTGGCATGATCAGATAGCGAACGGGTGTAATATACTTCTTAGTCTTAACGAGGCACAATTAAACTTGTCGAGCTTTAGTAACTGGATAGCTAGTTTAACTAGTCAAACGTGCACTGATTTCTTGAAGATAGCCTAGCTAGTTATTGATATATTATCTGGATTATACCGAATTGTTAAACTGATGAACAGATTAAACCTGTGAACTCACCAACCTTTGTGTTGACACTTTTTAGAATGTTATTTCTCAGGTCGCTAAACTGGATTGACTGCCACAAGCTAGGATGCACCACTTATGGATTTTGATTATCATGCATGCATATTAGACTTTAAAACTTTTCAAACTGATTATCTTTTGGTTTGCGCATGTTTTGGCGCTTGAATATATATCAACTTATGTCGTCTACTCTTCCGCATTTTAAAACGCATTTACTTTAGTTTGATTTTACATTGCATATAGACTGTTCGTATGGCTAATGTGTTTGATCCTGGTTTGTTACGCTCCCTGCAGCGCGTTGTCGCGCGTGGGATTTTTGGGGGTGTGACATGGGGGACTGACTACCAAGGACTGATGATGGCATATGGTTAATCAGGTAAGCAGCAATTAGTACCGCATCTCCCCAGAATCGATGGGGAACATGAGAGTGAAACATGATGGACCGTGCAACATCCAATAAATGGCGGTTTTTCCATTCAGCAACACCGTTTTGTTGAGGTGTGTACTGTAGGGATATGATCACATAAAAATAAACGTATGTCCGGAAAGTATTTAAGCCTACGGGGTCACACGTCTCGACACTAATGTATTTGTATTAATTAATCAGTTAATTAATATTTATCACGAATATTTAACGAGGAGTCGTTAAAACTAACAGTTAATTGTTAACAGGGTGTTAGTTGTTAATAAAAGAGAGTTGTAATTGGATTACAATTAGGAAAGGATTGGGGAGTGGGCTTTAGGGCCGAAATCGTGTAAGCCTCCCCATCCCAAACCCTAACTTGTTTTCCAAGTTCCTAAAACCTATAAATAGACCCTCTTGGTTTAAGGTTTAAATGTTGCATTATACCTGATAAGTGTAAACCCTAATTCTCTCTCTTTCTCACTCTAAATTTCGGCAAAGGAAACCGAATCCAAGGGGTTCAATTTTCTTGTGGTTCGATCAAGCTTTCATCAAGAGAGGAGTTCGTGATCAAGTACTAGCATACGTACATCGGTGTGTCGTGTGTGCGATCGTAGAGGGATTTACTTCAAATCCTAGAAGATCTTCTCTTGCCGAGCTAAAAAGGTACACATTATCTATCTTGTTAGTTAGATTAATTCATAGGATAAAATTCGCTGTGTACTCGTGTGTAAATCGATAATTAGTTAAATAACCCAACAGTGGTATCACGAGCCACCTATGATTTTAATTAATTACCGGGAATAAAAACTTGGAGGGGGGGGGGGGAGTAGGGGTAAACCAAATTCGATTAGAAACAAGTTTTCTAATCAAGATTCTAGCTTTTCGATCCACATAAAATCGTCTTTTACAATTGGAAAATCGGATTCGCAAATTGGTAAAAAAACGTAAACCCTAATCCTGATCGTAAACTGTTTACGACCCGCCGTCAGTTTCCGATCGGAAACCCTAGTTTCTGATCGTAAACCCTGATTCCGATCGGAAATCCTATTGAAATCGAAAACAGTGATCACGATCGGAAACCCTATTTCCGATCGAGATCTATATAATGGATCGAAAACTTCTAGCCGAATCGAAAACCCTAATTTTAGGTCTAAAAATTTGATTCTTGTAATCTAAAATTAAGAACCCAAGTTTTTGTTATATGATAATTGTTTAAACAACATGTTGTACCTTTATTTTAAATGTTAAAAAGAAGTAAAAACCATGAAGTTTCATGCAAATTGTTCATGGTTATTACTTAGATCAAAGAGAATTAAAATTAAAATTATGTTAGATAATTAGAAACCCTAAGATTATGTGATTATTTGTGATAATTGTGACATGATAAAAGGTTTTATTGCAAATATATGTTATGAAAATCGAAATTTGCTAATGAACTATTGAAATATGATTTTGTTTATAAAAATAAAATTTATGTCCTAAAACTCAAACGAAACACCGGCTCACCCATTTGAACACACTCTAAGAGAGGTATAAGTCGGGTCGCCATGCTTCCCTAAAGTGGGTAGGTTTTTAATTGCAAAAGTGCAAACCTCACCCCTACGCTTATTTGTGTGTTACGAAAGGAGCTACCGAGCTCTTTTGATTTGGAAGACAAACTAAGATTTTTATAAACACATTATGTGGTGAAGATGTGCATGAATCCTCACAAATAACATTTTTGATCGCACATCAAAATTGTCTTGACCCAAACCAAACTTAAGTCTTTGCCATTCACCTTGAAAAGGACACTTGTGGATGTCATCTTACTCATTGGTACAAAATGGTAAAATGGCATTTGCATGGCAAATTCCCACTCATTAGTACACAATGGTGGACAATTTGTGCGTTCTTAGTTGGACGACTTAAAGCGAGCTAGGCGGTGAGACTCTTGGCCCGTGGCAAAAGATGGGATGAAACATGACTACAAATTACTTGGTGCAAGATTCACAAGTGTTATTTGTAGGTCCCATAAAATCTTGGAATTGTACTTGGAGTACGATTATTGATCGTCACTTACCTTTTGAGTGCATCATTTCTAGCAGATCAACTGATGAAATGATGGCATGTCAATTGGATCCTAGCTTTAATAAGCTTAATTTTTTAAATATGTTTAAACATTGGGTAATTAAATTTATTAAGGAAAAGATTATCGAAAATACTGATTTTTGAACTTAATCTGTTTTGTAGATGGCAACAAACCCTCCTCAAAACAATGTTGGTCATGCTTTTCGTCAAATGTTTGAAAGAGAAAAGCTGAATGGATCTTACTTCAATGACTGGTATCGTCAACTGAGGATCGTCCTTAGAGTTGAACGGAGGACCGATGTCCTTGAAAATCATTGGCCGACCGAGCCAGCTGCTAATGCTAATGATCAAGAGAAAGCGTTCTACAATGCAGAGTATAGCAGATACGATGAGGTTGCTTGCATGATGATCTCGAGTATGACTCCCGATCTTCAGAAGCAATATGAATTTCATACACCTTGTGATATGATCAAAGACCTAAAGAAGATGTATGAAAAACAAGCTGGTGTTGAATTGTTCGACCTAGTTGTGGAACTCCAGAACTTGAAGCTTGAAACTGGTAAATTGGTCAGTAGTCATGTGCTCAAGATGAAGAGCTACTTTAACAAATTGAAATCGCTCAATTATGGGTATAATCAGGCTGTGGCAGTTGGCATGATCCTCAAATCTCTTACGAAGGATTATGAGGGTTTTGTGCGCAACTACAACATGCATAGTATGACTAAAACTATACCTGAGCTTCATGCTATGCTTGTCGAGTATGAGAAAACGATTCCTAAGAAGGCCACTGAAACACCCCAAGTTCTTATGATCAAAGGGGGAAATATCCAAAAGGCTAAACGACCGCAAAAGGCGGAGGGAAAGAATGATGGTAAGGGAAAAGGCAAGGCAGTTGCGCTTGTTCCTAAAACCAAGCAAACCCCTCCGGCCGCAAAAGAGCATCTGGCTAAAGACCAGATCTGTCACCATTGTGGTAAAGTTGGACCCTGGAATAGGAAATGTCCTACCTATCTAGCTGAGTTGATGAAGAAGAGAAAGAATACTAGTGGGACTAGTACTTCAGGTATCTTCACAATTGAATTATTTTCCTTTTCTAAGAGTGATTCATGGGTGTATGACACTGGCTGTGGAACTCACATTTGTAATTCGTTACAGGGTCTTAGAAAGAGGAGGAAACCGAAGCCTGGAGCTTTGCATTTGTTCGTGGGAAATTGTTTGCCAGCAGCTATGGAAGCTATAGGAGAATATCATTTAATTCTGCCTACTGGGTTAATTATTGTATTAGACAATTGTCATTATGCACCTTCTATTACTAGAGGTGTCATTTCAGTTTCTTTGTTGAAAAACCAAGGATTTATTAATGCATTTAATAATATCGGTATTTCAGTTTCTAAAAATAATGTTCATTATTTTGATGTTGTTCCTTGTGATGGCATTTATGAAATTGATATGCGTGGTTGTGTTTCAAATAATTCAATGTACAATATTAGCAAACGAGCCAAAACTAGTTTGGACTCTACCTATCTTTGGCACTGTCGTCTTGCCCATGTTGGCAAAAACCGCATTGAAAGACTTCAACGTGAAGGGATCTTACAATCAAATGATGAATCATTTGATAAATGCGTTTCCTGTATCTCAGGAAAGATGACAAGAAAACCCTTTCCGAACAAGCCGAAAGGGCTAAAGAACTACTTGGACTCATTCATACTGATGTTTGTGGCCCATTTAGACATGTGTCAAGAAAAGGTGCTAGCTACTTCGTGACTTTCACGGATGATTTCAGTCGTTATGGTTATGTTTACTTTCTTAAACATAAACATGAAGTGTTTGAAACATTCAAAGAGTTCAAGAACGAAGTAGAAAATCAACTCGGAAAGACCATCAAGATCCTTCGATCGGATCGTGGTGTAGAATACTTAAGCCAAGAGTTTAGGGATTATCTTAAAGCGTGTGGAATTGTCCAACAACTTACTCCTCCTTACACTCCTCAGCATAATGGAGTATCTGAGAGGAGGAATCGAACCTTACTAAAAATCACTACAAGAAAAAGGGGTTTTTAGGACCTTTCGCGTAGGACACTATTAAAATAGTGTCCTAAAAAACTATCTAATAGGACAAATGAGTGTTCAGGGTCCTATTATACTATATGTAGTTAAACCGGTGTCCTAAAACACTATGTAATAGGACGGGTGAATATTTAGGGTCCTATTATCATATAACTTAATAGGACGCTTAGTATTTGGGGTCCTAATAAAGTACATTATAGGACGTTTAGTAGTTAATGTCTTATTATGTGGTAATGTAATAGGACACTTGATCATTGAAGGTCCTATCAAAGCATAACCTTATAGGACACTTGGAATTTAAGTCATAAAAAATCAGTGTAATAGGATCATTATTTGTCGGAGTCATATGGTAACATAATTTAATAGGACACTTGATATTTAAGTCATAAAAGTTCAGTGTAATAGAAACCTTATTTGTTAGAGTCGTATTACAAAATAAAGTCATAAAGTTCGGTGTAATATATAAACTGCCACATGGATTAAATACTTATCACCATATCCTACGACTTCCAATAGCTTTGTACCGCCATATCAATATATATTTCCTTTATAAAATAAAGTCAAATATATCCTACGACTTCTACTTCAAAACCGCAGCTTTTGATAAAGAATTAAAAAAAAACCTTATCCATCGATATTATTTGATTTTATAATTACAAATTATATGGTGTGGCGCCCTTATTTCCCCCCCCCCCCCCAAAACAAAAACCTAATTGAACTTTGCTTAGCGCTCAAAGCACCCAGTTGGAACGGTGATGAGAAAATTGATCGTCGACTGAACCCTAATCTGGACGACTAGCTAAGTTTAAATGGCGACCACCAACACCGCACTCTAATCTGCGATAGCGACATTCGAAGCAACCACCAAGACCACTACGAACCCTAATCTGCGACGGCGACCACCCCATTGCTTCGAAGCCACCACCAAGACCAGACACGAACCAGGTGAACAACAAATCAGGTGTGATTTCCTTTATATTTTGCAAGATTTTGTGGCCTAGTTACAAGATTTTACCTATTTAGTTATTTCTTCTATTTTGTTTTGGTTTGTAAGCTGTCATCGGTTGAGGTTCCACGGCCCTGATGGATTTCCGACGCTGTAGCTCAGGTATTAAGTCTTATAATCTTAATTTTGACCCTGAATTTGGGTGATCTTCTTTATCGTTTTCTTTTCTCTTAACTGGGTTATGCATACCTTTTTTATGTTTATGTATTGTTGCAGAATTGATGATTTTGAGTTCATGAGAGAGTGTCCAATATTTAATTTATTGGACTTACCACTTCACCATGCTCGGATTGTTGATCCTCAGGTATGTTTCCTAACATCTGTGTGTAAATATAGACATGTAAAAACCTGTTTTCTTATACTTGTAATTTATTATGTTAGGATTCTGAACTGCTTATGAGGTTGGGTTAAAGTCCTATAGTACACTGATAAAAAATTTGAAAGCTAATTCTTTGTTTAATGTGTGGTTTGGACTTTGGATATGATGCAAATATGATTAATCGGTATTGAAGTTTTTGGTAAAATTAACAACTCACTTAATGCATATTCTTATAATTCAAGTTTTGACCGTCATATATTTGATACTAGTGATAATAGGAGTTATTTGGGAAGAGATAAGTAGCTGCCCAGCCTCCTAATAATGGGATTGGATAATTGGATTACTGTTATGGATGTATGTATATGTTTGGTACTTTACTGTTATGTAGAGGTGGCAAAATGGACAGGTTGGGTAATAGGTTATCTGTGGTACGGGTCAACACAGGATGCTTGCCCAAGGTGATTGGCTCTGTCCAAACTGTTTGTGTACATATTGTGAAATGGCCACTGAGACTGGTGTTAAAACGGAAAGTACTCTTCTTGTGTGCTCCCTTTTTGAGAAAAAAATGTAAGAGTACTTTCATAATAGTCTCTTGTGTCTTTTAGTGTTTATTTGTGTTCATTTTGTTTCTAGTAAAAATTTCAAACCATTTATTTATAAAAAGGACAAACAATAGTTTTGGTTGGTTGCAGATCATGAATCATGCAGCCCGGAGATAGATGACAATCCTGTTGATCCCACCAATCCAAATTCTTCTTTTGTAGCCAAAAGTGCTTGCAGGTATTAACTTCTTTCTAGTGATGTGATGTAATAAATTTGAATCTCATGTGCATAAGGAAAATCATACAACTTTTGTTAAATAAAGAGTTATGTTACAAGTATTTTTAGTAACTTTTGCATCAACTTTGAAGAAAAAGAGGTGGTATCATAAGAGTTGTGTCATGACTCATTAAGTATGAAGATGATTTTCATTCATATCTAGCTTGATGAAGAGTCCATATTAATAATGCAGACATGGCTTAAATTTAGGTTTCCTTTTTGAAAAGAAATCTGACTTTCTGTTCTTTGATTTAGGTGGAAAGAAGAGAGGGGGTGGGTGGGTAAAATTTTATTCTCTACAGTCTCTTTATGTACTGATAAATATTTAATAATAATATATGCATTTGCATTTGTTGTCAAACTTGAATTACTCATTTATGAGGGGCTTATGATTTAAGTAAGCTAATAATAAGCGAGCCCCTCATTAGTATATGCAGGAACACAGGACATGTTTTTTCAAGCAAAAAATTGAACAAAATGATCTCTGCTCACTTTACATAGGATTTTATTTGCTAAATTGCCTTCACATCATTGATTATTCTCTATATATGTTATTTCTTATGAACCATAGAAAATTTCACTGCTAGGCTAAGGTCTTAATCGTTTAAGTAAAGCTAAGTGTTTTTGTTTATGATTTTTTTTCAAGTTCTCAATAGTTTCTCATATTTTTAATTATTCTTGATTGTGCAATAAATTTATTGACATGGTAAGCTCATGTATACACCAAAAGTGATAAATGTCATGAAACTGATGAAAAAAGCTTAATCTTATAAATAAACAAAATGACGAATATGCATGTGCATCTGACAAATGGACGTTAATTGTTAAATAGATCGTGCTCGCGGGTGTTGCCATACCAACCTTACACGAACCCAAAACGCCATATCACATATATGAACCCGACACACATATTCATGGCACGACCCACAAACATTTTTCATTACTTTAAATTTAACTTAGTAAAGAGTAAGGGACCGGATCCGGTTCGGTTCTAAGGAACTATTATTTTATATCTTGTATGTGCAACCCGATCACCGACCGGGTATAAATACAAACATAGAGCTGAAAGTTTTGGGTATGTGCATTCGTCTCCATAACAAAGTTTTGGGTGATCTTTAATCCGGGTAAATGTTCTTCATTCCTTTGTTTTAATGCTACTCCACCTTATTAGCACAAATATGATGTTCTGTGTCTTTCTCAATATACACTTCTACTTCATGTTCTTATATCTGTCGAACCTTATTTAAAGGTACTTATTTAAATATAGGTTACCTATACTTATAACTTTCTTTTCTCATAAACGTGTTTGACAACTTCACCTTTTCTAAATATATATTGTTCCGCTTATAATTATTCGTTGTATAAAATCAGTTTCTTTCATTACACATTTGCATCTACATTTTCCCCCGTGTTAAATTTTTTTACTTCATCCATCTTAAATACAAGATATAGTAAATAATGTTTTTTTAATTTTTATGCTTGGTTTTATCTTTAAATAACTTATATCATGTTTACTCTTATGTTGTTGGTTGTTTGTGTCTTTGTGAGGTTGATGAAATATATTTTTCTCTTATTATCTTGTTTCTTTATTTTTTATTATATTCAGCGAGTATTTTCAAGTGAACCATCACTTTTGTTGTTCTCCTATTTTCTTTCTTTTTTGATGATATATTTGAATGTAGCATTTGTTTAGATAAATTCCTTTTTTTTATTTCACCCATGTGATGAACTCTGTGCAAGGCTTTAGCCTTTAGAAAATCGATCAACACCATTAGAGTCAGTCATTCGGTGTATTTGATTTAATTGACTCAATCCGAGGTATGCTTTCTGGCTTTTCTTCTTTTTGATTGTTCGATTATTTGACTGAATTTATTAAATATGTTGAATTTAATGGTGATAGATTGAAGGCTCCTTGGCCTAAAACACTCAAGAGATGGTTCAGTGTTAAGACCAAAGCTCAAGATTTCCATGCTGATGAGTTTAGTTCTAGAGTTTCTCTTTATTCATCATTTAAATCTTTATATTTTTTTAAAATAAAAATTATATATTATATACCGGTAACCCTAATTTCCTTGCTTGCTTTGTCTAAGAGCCGATGATAATTGCTATATGGCACTAGGTTGTTTGCTTGGATTGAAGATGTGTTCTCTTTTGAAACTGCAGGAAGTATACATATGTGATAGCTAAAACAACTTGGCTGAATGGAGCTTTGAAGAATTTGAAGGCTGCAGCAAAGAAGACTAAGAAGCTTTGTGCAACATGACATTCCTCCCATTCATTTTCACTCCGTCTTATTGATCAAAATAATGATCAATACTTTGATAAAAAAAGTTGGGGGCATAGTGATCTGGCGCGATTGGTGTGAGGTAAATATTCAAGTAGCTGTGAAAAGAGATGAAAATTTGGTTAGATCATATGGGTCATTAGACACAATCCAAGTTGCTATTGGTGCATCTATAGCATGGCCATGTTCTTTCATTTCGGTATGTCATTATTCTTAGACCTGTAATATAATTAAATATTATAACAAACTTTAATCTTATATATGGATGATTAATTTGTAGGTGGTTTGTGACGAGTGAGAAGGATGCATGATGACTGAAGACTATATTCTTCTAGTGTCTTTCATTACTTTAAGTTTCATGTTTAATGTTAGGATCTTGGATAATAATATTACAACTTATTTTTGTTTAATGCTTTCGTTATCTAAATGATTATTTCAGTGATAATTAAACTTTTTTTATTTCATTAGTTAAAGTTCATCTATCGATAAGTTGATGGTATTTTATTTGTATTTATAAATCATGTTTGATGAGAACAATTTTAAGGATGTTGGTAACCGTCCTTAAAATATGTATGCTCATATGCATCTTAAAACCTTATAAAGTGTCATATTTTGTGGTTTATTAGGACATTATAACATGTCCTATTTTGTGGTTTATTAGGACGCTATAACGTGTCCTATTTTGTGGTTTATTAGGACGCTTTAACGTGTCCTATTTTGTGGTTTATTAGGACGCTCTAAGTTTATAGGACCCCTTTAGAAAGGACACTTTTATTAGTGGTCCTATTATCTCACGCGTCCTATAAAATAACATTTTAGGACATTTTTGGGTGTCCTATCAAACTACTTTTGTTGTAGTGAATGGTGAGGTCGATGATGAACCTTACAATTCTCCCAATATCATTTTGGGATTTTGCTCTAGAAACCGCTGTACGCGTTCTAAATATGGTTCCAACCAAGAAGGTTGAAAAGACACCGCATCAATTGTGGCATGGAGAAGTCCCTGTGTTGTCTTACTTAAGAGTCTGGGAATGTGAGGCACTTGTGAAGCGTGATACGCCTGAAAAACTACAACCCAGGACTACTAAGTGCATCTTCGTTGGATACCCAAAGGAAACAATGGGTTACTACTTTTACAATCCTTCCGAAAATATTGTTCGTGTTGCTCGATATGCTGAATTCTTTGAAAAGAATTTTATAGCTCAAGAGAACAGTGGGAGAATTGTAGAACTACTAGAAGATGTGTCACCTTCTGAAACAACTAGCAATCATCAACTTGGGGGGGGGGGGGGAATGTTCAAAGTGATGAACCTCAAGTCGATGATGTTGTGATTCCACTTCGTAGATCCGAAAGGGTCATACGTAATCCGGATAGATGGATTGGTCTAGTCGAATCCGAGGAAAACGTATCAGGAGATCTCGATGAGCCTCCGAACTTCAAAGCTGCACTATCAAATCCGGAATCTGACAAATGGCTTGAAGCTGCGAACGTGGAAATGAAATCCATGAGAGATAATCAAGTTTGGAACTTGGTTGATCTTCCTTCTAATGCGAAGACCGTTGGGAGTAAATGGATCTTCAAGAAGAAGACCTACATGGATGGAAATGTACACACCTATAAAGCTCGTCTCGTGGCGAAAGGTTATACTCAACGTTTTGGCGTTGACTATGATGAGACCTTTTCACCAGTAGCTGACATTAGAGCTATTAGGATTCTCTTAGCCATAACAACGTACTATGACTTTGAGATATGGCAAATGGATGTTAAGACTGCCTTCTTAAATGGTTACTTGGATGAAGAAGTCTATATGGATCAACCTGAAGGGTTCATTGATCCAAAACATCCCAACCAAGTATGCAAGCTTTAAAGGTCCATTTATGGACTAAAGCAAGCATCGAGGAGTTGGAATAAATGATTTGATGAAGAAATCAAAAAGTTTAGTTTCGTTCAGAATCCCGATGAGCCATGTGTATATCGTAAAGCTAGTGGGAGTAATGTTACTTTCCTTGTCTTATATGTAGATGACATATTGATTATAGGAAAACACATTCCACTGTTGCAAGATTTAAAATCCCATCTTGGAAAGTGTTTTGCCATGAAAGACTTGGGAGAAGCAGCATTCATTCTTGGAATCAAGATCTATAGAGATAGAACTAAGCGGTTGATTGGACTAAGTCAAAGTGCTTATATTGATAAGATCTTGAAGCGATTCAAGATGGAGAATTCCAAGCGTGGTATAGTACCTATGCAGGAAGGACTTGGTCTATCGGTCAAACAAGGTGCTTCTACACCTGATGAGGTGAAGCGTACGGAAAGAGTCCCTTATGCTTCGGCTGTAGGCTCTATAATGTATGCGGTGAGACGCACTAGACCTGATATAGCGTTTGCGCAGAATATCGTTAGCCGATTTCAACAGAATCCAGGTGAAAGTCACTGGACTGCTGTTAAGACCATTCTCAAGTACCTACGGGCTGCTAGAGATTTGTTTTTGGTATATGGGGGAAATCCAGATCAAGAGCTCAAAGTGACCGGATACTGCGATGCTGGATTTCAGACTGATAGAGATGACACGAAGACTCAGTCTGGGTACGTCTTCGTTCTGAATGGAGGCGCTGTGGATTGGAAAAGAAAGAAACAAACCACAGTTGCTATGTCTGCAACAAAGTATGAATACATTGCTGCTTCGGAAGCTGTAATGGAGGCAGTCTGGATAAGGAAATTTATTTGTGGGCTTGACGTGATCCTTACAAGTAACTTGCCTATTGATATGTACTGTGATAATACTGGTGCATTAATCATTGCCAAAGAACTTGGAGTTCAGAAGGGCGCCAGACACTATGCCAGAGATATCACTATGTTCGTGAGCAGATCGAACTAGGTGAAATCAGATTACTCAAAGTTCACACAGATATTAACTTAGCTGATCCTTTCACGAAAGCTTTGTCGAGGCCGAAGCTTGAAAGGCATGCCAAGGGCATGGGACTTAGATTAGCTAGTTAAATCATGTATGTCTGTTGTTTGGTATTTGGATAAGGGATGTTAAACAATTTCTATTTATATAATGAAATAAAGTACTTGATATGTTTGATTTCATTTAATAGTAAATTTTGTCCTATATTTGCATGTTTAATCCTTGAGTACTTGTCAAGTATTCTAATTTGTTCATTGTCAATTAACTATATGGGAATATAGTTAAACTAAGACAAATCTGAGTGATTGGTAATATTCTTGGAATATATAATGGATGGTCCCACCAAACTCACATGGTATTCATGGGATGCATATCGGACTACCCAACTAACGAATTGTACTTTATGGATCGTTGTTATTAAGTGAAATTCGTAAATGGTTGCTTTACTTATCCTTAGACTTGAGATACAAGCAGGTCATGCATATATGGATTGCACCTACTTGATATAGTTCTAACTATTCTGAATAAGGTAGTACAAAAGGGCTATTTTCAGTAAGTGTAGTGAAGTATGTGACTGGACACGTGTAGTCAAGAGGATTTGTTCCTTCAGCTTAAAAGTTGAAGCAGATACCACTGGGCCCCTCATTGGGACTAATTAAGATGTCTGCATGGCCATGCCCAAATGAGATCCAGATGTGTCTCGATTTGAATTTGGTAATCTTTAATTAGTTATGGAATGAGAAACATAATCCTTAAAGTATGAAATGACTTTGATCCATATTCATATTTAACAACGGTATCGGTAACAAAGGGATAATAAATGATTGTACCATTTAAATACACTTTGAGAAACTGTACTTAAATATTTCCGAGAGCATTGGCGTGTTGCTAGACGCTAACCAATGTTATTACCTATATTATTACGAGCTCAAGTGGGAGCTGTAGGGATATGATCACGTAAAAATAAACGTATGTCCGGAAAGTATTTAAGCCTACGGGGTCAAACGTCTTGACAGTAATGTATTTGTATTAATTAATCGGTTAATTAATATTTATCACGTATATTTAACGAGGAGTCATTAAAACTAACAGTTAATTGTTAACAGGGTGTTAGTTGTTAATAAAAGAGAGTTGTAATTGGATTACAGTTAGATTAATTCATAGGATAAAATCCGCTGTGTACTCGTGTGTAAATCGATAATTAGTTAAAAATGTTTAATAAGCTTAATTGTTTTAAAATGTTTAAACATCAGCGGGAACTTATTTAGTAGATCTACTGGGTTTGACAGCCCCACCCGGGTCAGTCACGCTGGCACGATCGGATATCGAACGGGTGTAATATACTTCTTAGTCTTAACGAGGCACAATTAAACTTGTCGAGCTTCAGTAACTGGATAGCTAGTTTAACTAGTCAAACGTGCAATGATTTCTTGAAAATAGCCTAGCTAGCTATTGATATATTATCTGGATTATACCGAATTGTTAAACTGATGAACTGATTAAACCTGTGAACTTACCAACCTTTGTGTTGACACTTTTTAGCATGTTATTTCTCAGGTCGCTAAACTGGATTGACTACCACAAGCTAGGATGCACCACTTATGGATTTTGATTATCATGCATGCATATTAGACTTTAAAACTTTTCAAACTAATTATCTTTTGGTTTGCGCATGTTTTGGCGCTTGAATATATATTACAACTTATGTCGTCTACGCTTCCGCATTTCAAAACGCATTTACTTTGGTTTGATTTTACATTGCATATAGACTGTTCGTATGGCTAATGTGTTCGATCCTGGTTTGTCACGCTCCCTGCGGCGCGTTGTCGCGTGTGGGATTTTTGGGGGTGTGACATGGGGGACTGACTACCAAGAACTGATGATGGCATACGGTTAATCAGGTACGCAGCAATTAGTACCGCGTCTCCCCAGAATCGATGGGGAACATGAGAGTGAAACATGATGGAGCGTGCAACATCCAATAAATGGCGGTTTTTGCTTTCAGCAACACCGTTTTGTTGAGGTGTGTACTCTAGGGATATGATCACATAAAAATAAACGTATGTTCGGGAAGTATTTAAGCCTACGGGGTCATACGTCTCGACACTAATGTATTTGTATTAATTAATCAGTTAATTAATATTTATCACGAATATTTAACGAGGAGTCATTAAAACTAACAGTTAATTGTTAACAGGGTGTTAGTTGTTAATAAAAGAGAGTTGTAATTGGATTACAATTAGGAAAGGATTTGGGAGTGGGATTTAGGGCCAAAATCGTGTAAGCCTCCCCATCCCAAACCCTAACTTGTTTTCCAAGTTCCTAAAACCTATAAATAGACCCTCTTGGTTTAAGGTTTAAATATTTCATTATACCTGATAAGTGCAAACCCTAATTCTCTCTCTTTCTCTCTCTAAATTTTGGCAAAGGAAATCGAATCCAAGGGATTCGATTTTCTTGTGGTTCGACCAAGCCTTCATCAAGAGAGGAGTTCGTGATCAAGTACTAGCATACGTACATCGGTGTGTTGTGTGTGCGATCGTAGACGGATTTACTTCAAATCCTAGAAGATCTTCTCTTGCCGAGCTAAAAAGGTACACATTATCTATCTGGTTAGTTAGATTAATTCATACGATAAAATCCGCTGCGTACTCGTGTGTAAATCGATAATTAGTTATATAACCCAACATGTACACGCATGAAGACTCGTGAATAATACCATCTATCTTCAGATATCTAGAAAATTCACCGGACAAATATTCTTTTGCATTATCAGTGCGTAGTGTTTTGATGGATGTGTTAAACTGATTTTGAGCGCATGAATGAAACTCACGAAAGATAGAACAAACTTCACTACGAGACTTGAATAAATAAACTCATGTAGCACGAGAATAATCGTCAATGAAGGAAACAAAATATTGAAAAACCAATGGTGTTTTAGTAAGATAAGGACCCCATATATCAGAGTCTACCAGTTCAAATAGTGTACTGGCTCGATTAGACACTTTGAGAGGATAAGGGCGTCGAGTATGTTTACCGAGTTGACATGACTCGCAGTGAAAATCAGATAGAACCGAAATATCAGGTCTTATTTTTATTAGGGCAGCTGTAGAGGGATGACCTCACCGACAGTGAGCCTCCCAAACACTAGAATCACATATATTTGCCGTGGGGCGTGATAACATAGACAAACGATAAAGACCATTAGATTTAATACCAGTACCAATTACCCAGTTTGTCCCTAGTTCCTGAAAGACACAATGATTGGGATACAAGGTTACAAAACAATTATTTTGTTTCGTAATTTGAATTATGGAACAAAGGCTATCAGGGAATTTACGGACAAGCAAAACAGATGACATTTTTAGGTTTTTCGAATTACTAATGGATCCGATTCCCATAACCGGGCATAAGGATCCATCAGCAAGTCGAACTGGCGAGTGAGAAACATCATGGAGGTTAGAAATAATAGCTTGACATCCAGTCATGTGATGTGTGGCTCCAAAATCAATCACCCATGATTAGTTGAGGTTAGAAGACGTACCTGAGTTTGCCGAGTTAGTTTGCCGATTCAAAACAATTGTCTTTGAGTTAAGCAGTTGTCGGAGTTTGAGAAACTCCTCTTGGCTAAGTAAGCGAGTAGGATTTCCATCAGCCATAGAAACTAAATGAAAATGAAGAATAGTAACAATCGTAACAGTGAGTGGTTCAGAGACTGGAACAGGAATAACAAATTCTCGACTAAAACGGGGTTGTTCTAAACCGTAACAGTGGTGACAGCAGGTTGTGGAAAGGAATGAGGCTGATTCTGATAAACAGGCTGATGTTGAATGGTTCTTGAGTTGCAAAATCAGGATCAAAGCATTGAACTAAGAAAATTGACCACAAAAAGTAAATAGATAGCAATTTAACCAGAAAAAGTCAACTGATCAGAAAATTGACCCCACAGGATAGGTCGGAATATGATTTTGATGGAACAAGAAGAAATCCGATCGTCATCGGCGACGGAAGGGGACTCACGCGTCGGCGCGTTGTGGTCGGAGGCAGAGGTGCGACGGCACGTGGAGGCGCGTGCGACGGAGAGAGGCGGTAAACTTTTTAGGGAACCCTAATTAGAGGGTTCCGATTCTGATGGTGGTGGCGGTGTACTTCAAAAACAAGCCGAAAAAATACTGATGTGAACAGCAGACTAGAACCAGAACAGAACTTGGACCAGACAGACAGGAACAACAGGTTAAGACCGGAACATGTTAAGGTTGTACCAGGAGCCTTAGCTCTGATACCATGAAATAGATCTAGGTTTAAAGTAACTGATTGTATTAAATCTATAACACTAAAAGAGAGGTGAAACCTCTATTTATACTAGCTACAAAATATCTAGCTATAATAAATATCTACCTACAAGAAATATCTAGATACAAGAAATATCTAGATATTTAGATAGTGGGCCTAATGCTAATATACATATATATATTTATACTATTTAACAATTGTGAAGAGTTGGATTGTTTTTAAAAGATCCGGTATCCTCCCATTGATAATTATATGTTGCTTTATCAAGAGTGAAGATTAAGAAGGGTCTAGAAATCTTGATTTTGGATGAGGATGGTCGTCAAAGTAATGCAACAAAAAACATTCTGATTAAATATTTTTTTTAAAAAATTTGTAACTTAACTCTTATTTGGTTTTAATTTATGATTATTAATGAATTCTGTTTTACCATGTTTTTATTTCATTCTATATAATATTGTTTTTGTTTTACATTACAGCGTCGGGTATTTACCCGGGTCATTAGCTAGTTGAATCACTGAACTTTATTACCATATATCAAATATATGAAGATCCTAAATACATGTTCTGTCATATGTGCTCAATATACAAACTTATGTGACAAATCTTTGTGAAAACAAAATGCCAATATATTTTCAATCCAAACTCATATCTTTATTTGGGTACCAATGGAAACCGGATATGGGATTTATTGCATATACATATGATTTCACAAAAAGTCTGCTTCAGTTGCAATAGTCTATCCAGGTCAACAAACTTATATAAAAATACCAGACGTCTTTTAATATGTTTTTTACATTCTGCTACCGGTTTCTGATTTTTAAAAATTGTGGCAGACAACGAGCAGAAACACACTGGGAAGATAGGAGGAGATATGATGATATGTTTGAACTATTATTATGTACACAATACAAAGTTAAAGAAAAGTGCTTTTAATGATCAACAGTTTGAAAATTTTAAAAATGGTTTTAGTGTCGTTCTAGGGAATGGAAGTGATGATGAATGCAACTGATACTAAACTCCTGTTTAAAACATAGATTTGCAGACAGGTACGAAAGGAAATTTACACAGGAGCATTTAGGATGATATTACAACAAACCTTTTACCCCATAATTGTTTTTTAAGCATAATTCTATCACAAATATCCCTTTGCTTCCATTTAACTGGAATTTAGTGCATCGCGCACCAAGAACCGACCATAAATGGGCATTTAAACAGTGGTAAATATATAACAACAGTTCAGATCTACCAAACCATTACTCCTATACTTTAATCTGAGGACTGAGCTTGAGGCAAAAATCACCAAAGCATTCACCAAAATGTCAAACAAAGATCCTTTGTAAACCGCACTATCCTTCATGAAGATTAAAATGCCAAACAAAGATTGTCTCAACCCCAGTCTTAAATCTTGATTGGGTTTGGCATTTTAATCCACATCAAAGATTAAAAACATTTATCTGACTCGTTTAGTAGACATAACAATCTACAAACCTAATTTAAATACACAAACACGGAAGATGTATTTGAACCAAAGAAAGTTTATATGGGCACCCAAAAGACCATTATTTGGCTTTTGTTACTCTAATGGTGTTTGGGGACAGAAACTGAATAACCATAAAAAGATGCATTAAACTGGCATCAGTGGTAAGGAATAAAACAGAACATGACATCTTCCTTTAACAACCTCCCCCCCCCCCCCTAAACCCTACCGGTTTCTAAGAATAAAAGGTTACACCTGTTTTAAAACCACACACTGGCCACTTTAAGAGTTTAAAACCACTAAAGGTTTTGAATTATGGCACAGAGGCTTACAGATTCCTACCCCATAAAGCACTGTTTTTATTAAATCTACCCATCCTATGTATTTTCTTGTTCTTCCAAGACCAAGCTGAAACAACCATAACACATAGCAAGAAATTAATTAATAAAAAGCATCTAATATAAGAGGCTCACCTTAAATCACATACAACAACGGACATAGATCAATTCTCAGACCTGCACACACAAAAAATACAACTTATTAAATAATGGTGAATAACAGATTATGAAACCCAAAATGTAACCTTAGTCTCAATATTTGTTTAAATAGTTGAAGCATAATGTAATGCAACAAATGTTTTAAGTGCTAAATGAAGTAAAGAACTTAGAGTGGAACTGACTCACTTTCTCTTGAAAACATCTTCAAGAGAACTACCTAGAACACGGAATCTCTATCTATATAAAAAATGACAATGATCTTGTCTTGAAATGGAACCAATTTTGGTTAGCGTTCCAACCATGAAACTTTATAAAGATAGCATGCACCCCTAACAGTGAAAACGAAACGGTAATAATAGATATGTATCATTCAACCATTGAGGAAAAAAATCAATCGAATGTCCTATCAGAAAACCCAAATACTTTCAGACTAACACAAATACATAATTTTTGATGATATGATAAAAGCATACTTTCAAGTAAAATACATAATTTTTGATGATATGATAAAAGCATACTTTCAAGTAAATAGTTGGTATTCCATATATGCTCTTTGTTAGATGTGAAATTATTGTAGATGACACATAAACCCATTCTCAGGCCTCGGTAAAACCCTGGATTGAAGTAAGAGATCCGATCAGACAATTTATTCAGAGCAAGGTGAAGTGAGAGACCGTTATTTTGCACTAATAAAGTGAACTCGATGTAAAAAACTAAGAACTTTGATATATAAACCTAAAATTTATGAAGTAAGAACAAAAATTCCTAATTAGTTATCCGTAC
Source organism: Deinandra increscens subsp. villosa (assembly GCA_039602395.1). Taxonomy (NCBI): domain Eukaryota; kingdom Viridiplantae; phylum Streptophyta; class Magnoliopsida; order Asterales; family Asteraceae; genus Deinandra; species Deinandra increscens. The sequence goes on along the minus strand of JBCNJP010000025.1, from coordinate 3,248,050 downwards.
CCTAAATTATTGAGTATTCTGAAGCAAACCAACACTATTTTTCCCTAATAAGGTGAATCCAATGCAACAAAACTATATACTTCAATATAGAAACCTAGATTCATAAATTAAGAACAAAAATTCCCAAGATGGTCACCTATAATTATCACTTTAAAAATGCGAATATTGAATGCGGTGAAACAAAAAGGTTGAAATGAGGGAGCATTACTTCGACTTGTTCGTTAGGACGAAGCTTCGGGGCGTGAGAGAAAGCAAGAAGATTTGATGAAGGTTCATTGAGGAGTAACGTCCACTCGAATGAAACGAAGATGAAGGCTCGATCGATGATGAGAAGCGGCAGAGGCATCCTCTATGAAATTTTTGATATGTTTGTGAACCAGCGCTCTTCTTTGAGAAAAACAAAAATAAAAACACACATAAACACAACCAAAAACAAAAACATCCAGTAACACAAAAACCAAAAACTGAACGAAGAAGGTAGAATGCTTACCGGATTTTGAAACAGACAGAGATAAGTGGCCAAGGCTTGAGAAAGATGTATATAACGAATGGACACTCAACTGCTTCACTATAAGAGCACACAACAAATAGTGCAGAAGGACAAAGAACAATGAAAGCAGAGAGGCGAACAATGTAGAAGGACGAAGACTTTCCTTGCCATGCCATAATCAATTAGCTAACTGCTCTCACCAAGTACATAGGACGTGTAAAAAAATTTCTGTTAAAAAGAAATTGTTGAAGACGGAGAGAAGGAATGCATCCGAGAGGTTGTACCCTCTGCTCTCTTTCACACACATGCATAAACACACTTGTACATTTAGCTTTATGAATATAATGAAGGCATCTAATTGATTTATCAGTTGTATTTTGTTTAGGGTTATGAATACATATTGGTCAAGGGCATTTTCGTCATGTTAAAATGTGCTTAATTTTAAGACGCGTACACACCTTTAAGACTTATGTACAATATTTTAATGCATGAATCTTAAGACTCTTAAAAAGGTAAAATTGACGGCCAAAATTTTAAAATTTGAATTCACTGGCTGTCTAGAAACTAGCATGAAATTAAAATTAGATATCTCAAAAGTCGCATTTATTTATCACATTCTCTCTCTAAAGATTCTTAGCGCACGACTCATCATCATCTTCATCAGAAATGACTCCGATTACGAGTCGCTGTATAGAAATATCCCTAATTACAAGTCGCATGAAATCGGAATCAGCACTTCGATTACGAGTCGCTCAAGCCTACATCTGATGGAGACGGTTGTTCGAGCCTCTCTGATTGGGACCAAACCAGATCATATACCTTCAATTTACATCTATCCTCCTATGGTTCATCTCCGAGTTCCTTTATAGGCAAGTGTACGACAGTGATAACCTCACGTTCTCCTTCCAAATTTCCTCACACGATCTTCTCCTTCTCTAATTTGCTCCTTGTCCCTTTTCGTTCTCTTTTGCTCGAGCTTCATCATCTACACTTTCTGATCGAAGGTACAAATTTCATCGTCCATCTAAAACAAACATTTTAATCTGCACTTTCCGATTGAAGGTACAAATTTCATTGTGTATGCATTGTAGGGATATGATCATGTAATAGTAAGCATATGTCCGGATATTATTTAAGCCTACGGGGTCACACGTCTCGACACCAAATGTATTAATATTAATTAATGGTTAATTAATATTTATCACGAATATTTAACGAGGTTTCGTTAAAAACTGACAAGTTAATTGTTAACCGGGGTGTTAGTTGTAATTAAGAGAGAGAGAGAGTTGTAATTGGATTACAATTGAGAGAAGGCTTTGGATAGGGCCTCTAGTGGATTTCGACTAGGGCTCCTATGCATATCCTTTTACTTGTTTATCAAGTATTCTAAACCTATATATAGACCCTCTGGGTTTATGGTTTTAGTGGCTGCTTTATGAGATAAAGAAAAAACCCTAAATCTCTCTCTCCTTCCTCTCGAATTCGGCAACAAGAAAAACCCAAGGGAGGTTTCGGTTCTTGTGTGGTTCGACCAAGCCTACATCAAGAGGAGTTCGTGATCATTGCTAGCACATAGCATTGGTGTGTCGTGTGTGCGATCGTAGAGGGATTTATATCAAATCCTCCAAGAGATCAAGTCTTGCCGAGCTAAAAAGGTACACGTTCTAATACCGGTTAGTTAGATTAATTCATAGGATTCTTTCCGCTGCGTACTCGTGTTTTGATAAAAGTTATATAACCCTTCAGTGGTATCACGAGCCACCTATGATTTTAATTAATTACCGGGAATAAAACTTGGAAGGGGGGTAACCAAAACAAGATTCTAGCTTTTCGATTCATTTAAAAATCGTGTTTTACAATTGGAAAAGGTTTCGCAATTGGTAAAAACGAAAAAAATTCGACAGAATAGGACTTTTCGACCCGATCGAAAAGTCCCTGATCGAAAAACCACTTCTCGACCCGATCGGAAACCCTTGTTTTCCGATCGGAAAGCCTTATTCCGGATCGAAAACCCTTGATTTCCGATCGGAAAACCTATTCCGGTGCGGAGACCCTTGTTTTCCGACCGGAAACCCTACTTCTCGATCCAAATCGTAAAGGGTTTACGAACTGATCGAAAAGTACCCATTCGAAAAGTGCCCGATCGGAAAGGTTCCGATCGGAAAGGCTTTTCGACCCGATCGAAAAGTGTCCGATCGGAAAAGTTCCGATCGGAAAGGCTTTTCCGACCCACTCGAAAACCCTGTTTCGATCGGAAACCCCTGCTTTCCGATCGTAAACTCTAATTATGGACCGAAAACCTCATGCCGAATCGGAAACCCTAATTTTTAGTTCTAAAATTTGATTTTTGTGATCTAAAAATTTTAAATCCAAGTTTTTATTAATTATTAGATAATTGTTATGAACAACATGTTGTACCTTTAAACATTTAAAATGTTAAAAAGAAGTAAAAACCATGATGTTTCATGCAAATCGTTCATGGTTATTACTTAAATCAAAGAGGATTTAATTAAAATTATATGTGATAATTAGAAACCCTAAGATTATGTGATTATCTGATAATTGTGACATAATAAAAGGTTTATTGCAAATTTGTTTTATGAAAATCGAAATTTGCTAAAAGAACTATTGAAATATGATTTTGTTTATAAAATAAAATTTGTGTCCTAAAAGTCAAAAGAAACACCGGCTCACCCATTTGAACACACTCTAAGAGAGGTATAAGTCGGGTCGCTCTGCTTCCCTAAAGTGGGTAGGTTTTTAATTGCAAAAGTTGCAAACCTCACCCCTACGCTTCTTTGTGTGTTGCAAATGGAGCTACCGAGCTCTTTTGATTTGGAAGACAAACTAAGAATTTTATAAACACATTATGTGGTAAAGGTGTGCATGAGCCTTCACACATAACTTTTTTGATAACACATCAAAATTGCTTTGACCCATTTAAACTTAAGTCTTTGCCATCCACCTAGTAAAGGACACTTGTGAGTGTCATCTTACTCATTGGTACACAATGGTAAAATGGCATTTGCATGACAAATTCCCACTCATTGGTACACAATGGTGGACAATTTGTGCGTTCTTGGCTGGACGACTTAAAACGAGCTAGGCGGTGAGACCCTTAGCCCGTGGCAAAAGATGGGATGAAACATGACTACAAATCACTTGGTGCAAGTTGTAGGTCCCATAAAACCTAGGAATTGTATTTGGAATACAATTAGTGATCGTCACTTACCATTTGAATGCATCATTTCTAGCAGATCAACTGATGAAATGATGGCATGTCAATTGGATCCTAGCCTTAATAAAGCTTAATTGTTTAAAATGTTTAAACATTGGGTAATTAAATTTATTAAGGAAAAGATTATCGAAAATACTGATTTTAGAACTTAATCTGTTTTGTAGATGGCAACAAACCCACCTCAAAACAATGTTGGTCATGCTTTTCGTCAAATGTTTGAAAGAGAAAAGCTGAATGGATCTAACTTCAATGACTGGTACCGTCAACTGAGGATTGTCCTTAGAGTTGAACGGAGGACCGATGTCCTTGAACATCATTGGCCGACCGAGCCAGCTGCTGATGCTTCTGACCAAGAGAAAGCGTTCTACAACGCAGAGTACAGCAGATACGATGAGGTTGCTTGTATGATGATCTCGAGTATGACTCCTGATCTTCAGAAGCAATACGAATTTCATACACCTTGTGATATGATCAAAGAGCTGAAAAAGATGTATGAAAAACAAGCTGGTGTCGAATTGTTCGACCTAGTTGTGGAACTCCACGACTTGAAGCTTGAAACTGGTAAATCGGTCAGTAGTCATGTGCTCAAGATGAAGAGCTACTTTGACAAATTGGAATCGCTCAATTATGGGTATAATCGTGCTGTTGCAGTTGGCATGATCCTCAAATCGCTTACGAAGGATTTTGAGGGTTTTGTGCGCAACTACAACATGCATAGTATGACTAAGACTATACCTGAGCTTCATGCTATGCTTGTCGAGTATGAAAAAACGATTCCTAAAAAGGCCACTGAAGCACCCCAAGTTCTTATGATCAAGGGGGGTAAGATCCAAAAGGCTAAACGACCGCAAAAGGGGAAGGGCAAGATTGATGGCAAGGGTAAAGGCAAGGTTGTTGCCCATATCCCTAAAGCCAAGCAAACCCCTCCGGCCCCTAAAGAGCATCAGGCTAAGGACCAGATCTGTCACCATTGTGGTGAAGTCGGACACTGGAAGAGGAACTGTCCTACCTACCTAGCTGAGTTGATGAAGAAGAGAAAGAATACTAGTGGGACTAGTACTTCAGGTATCTTCACAATTGAATTATTTTCCTTTTCTAAGAGTGATTCATGGGTGTATGACACCGGCTGTGGAACTCACATCTGTAATTCGTTACAGGGTCTTAGAAAGAGGAGGAAACTGAAGCCTGGAGCTTTGCAGCTGTTCGTTGGAAATGGTTTGCCAGCAGCTGTGGAAGCTATAGGAGAATTTCATTTAATTCTGCCTTCTGGGTTATGTATTGTATTAGACAATTGTCATTATGCACCTTCTATCACTAGAGGTGTTATTTCAGTTTCTTTGTTGAAAAACCAAGGATACATTAATGTTTTTAATGATATCAGTATTTCAGTTTCTAAAAATAATGTTCATTATTTTGATGCTATTCCTTGTGATGGCATTTATGAAATTGATATGCGTGGTTGTGTTTCAAATAATTCAATGTTCACAGTTAGCAAACGAGCCAAAACTGTTTTGGACTCTACCTATCTTTGGCACTGTCGTCTTGCCCATGTTGGCAAAAACCGCATTGAAAGACTTCAACGTGAAGGGATCTTACAATCAAATGATGAATCATTTGATCAATGCGTTTCCTGTATCTCAGGAAAGATGACAAGAAAACCCTTTCCGAACAAGCCGCAAAGGGCAAAAGAGCTACTTGGACTCATCCATACCGATGTATGTGGCTCATTTAGACATGTGTCAAGAAAAGGTGCTAGCTACTTCGTAACTTTCACGGATGATTTCAGCCGTTATGGTTATGTTTACTTGCTTAAACATAAACATGAGGTATTTGAAACATTCAAAGAGTTTAAGAACGAAGTTGAAAATCAACTCGGTAAGACCATCAAGATCCTTAGATCGGATCGTGGTGGAGAATACCTAAGCCAAGAGTTTAAGGATTATCTTAAAGCGTGTGGAATTGTCCAACAGCTTACTCCTCCCTATACACCTCAGCATAATGGAGTGTCTGAGAGGAGGAATCGAACCTTACTAGAGATGGTGAGGTCGATGATGAACCTTACAACTCTCCCATTATCATTTTGGGATTTTGCTCTAGAAACCGCTGTACGCGTTCTAAATATGGTTCCAACCAAGAAGGTTGAAAAGACACCATATCAGTTATGGCATGGAGAAGTCCCTGTGTTGTCTTACTTAAGAGTCTGGGGATGTGAGGCACTTGTGAAGCGTGATACGCCTGACAAATTACAACCCAGGACTACTAAGTGCATCTTCGTGGGATACCCAAAGGAAACAATGGGTTACTACTTCTATAATCTCTCCGAAAACACTGTTCGTGTTGCTCGATATGCTGAATTCTTTGAAAAGAATTTTATAGCTCAAGAGAACAGTGGGAGAATTGTAGAACTACTAGAAGATGTGTCACCTTCTGAAACAACTAGCAATCATCAACTTGGGGGGGAAATGTTCAAAGAGATGAACCTCAAGTCGATGATGTTGCGATTCCACTTCGTAGATCCGAAAGGGTCGTACGTGAACCGGATAGATGGATTGGTCTAGTCGAATCCGAGGATAACGTATCTGGAGATCTCAATGAACCTCCGAACTTCAAAGCTGCATTATCAGATCCGGAATCTGACAAATGGCTTGAAGCTGCGAATGTGGAAATGAAATCCATGAAAGATAACCACGTTTGGACCCTGGTTGATCTTCCTCCTAACGCTAGAACCGTTGGGAGCAAATGGCTCTTCAAGAAGAAGACCGACATGGATGGAAATGTACACACCTATAAAGCTCGTCTCGTGGCGAAAGGTTATACTCAACGTTTTGGCGTTGACTATGATGAGACCTTTTCACCAGTAGCAGACATTAGAGCTATTAGGATTCTCTTAGCCATAGCAGCGTACTATGACTTTGAGATATGGCAAATGGATGTTAAGACTGCCTTCTTAAATGGTTACTTGGATGAAGAAGTCTATATGGATCAACCTGAAGGGTTCATTGATCCAAAACATCCCAACCAAGTATGCAAGCTTCAAAGGTCCATTTATGGACTAAAGCAAGCATCGAGGAGTTGGAATAAGCGGTTTGATGAAGAAATCAAAAAGTTTGGTTTCGTTCAGAATCCCGATGAGCCATGTGTATATCGCAAAGCTAGTGGGAGTAATGTTACTTTCCTTGTCTTATATGTAGATGACATATTGATAATAGGAAAACACATTCCAATGTTGCAAGATGTAAAATCCCATCTTGGAAAGTGTTTTGCTATGAAAGACTTGGGAGAAGCAGCATTCATTCTTGGAATCAAGATCTATAGAGATAGAACTAAGCGGTTGATTGGACTAAGTCAAAGTGCTTATATTGATAAGATCTTGAAGCGATTCAAGATGGAGAATTCCAAGCGTGGTATAGTACCAATGCAGGAAGGACTTGGTCTGTCGGTCAAACAAGGTGCTTCTACACCTGATGAGGTGAAGCGTATGCAAAGAGTCCCTTATGCTTCGGCTGTAGGATCTATAATGTATGCGGTGAGATGCACTAGACCCGATATAGCGTTTGCGCAAAATATCGTTAGCCGTTATCAACAGAATCCAGGTGAAAGTCACTGGACTGCTGTTAAGACCATTCTCAAGTACCTACGGGCTACTAGAGATTTGTTTTTGGTATATGGGGGAAATCCAGATCAAGAGCTCAAAGTGACCGGATACTGTGATGCTGGATTTCAGACTGATAGAGATGACACGAAGTCTCAGTCTGGGTACGTCTTCGTTATGAATGGAGGCGCTGTGGATTGGAAAAGCAAGAAACAAACCACAGTTGCTATGTCTGCAACAGAGTCAGAGTACATTGCTGCTTCGGAAGCTGCAATGGAGGCTGTCTGGATAAGGAAGTTTATTAGTGGGCTAGACATTGTCCCCACGAGTAACTTGCCTATTGACATGTACTGCGATAACTCGGGTGCATTAGTCATCGCCAAAGAACCTGGAGTTCAGAAGGGCGCCAGACACTATGCCAGGAGATATCACTATGTTCGTGAGCAGATCGAACTAGGTGAAATCAAATTACTCAAAGTTCACACAGATATTAACTTAGCTGATCCTTTCACGAAAGCTTTGTCGAGGCCGAAGCTTGAAAGGCATGCCGAGGGCATGGGACTTAAATTGGCTGGTTAAATCATGTATGTCTGATGTTCGGTATTTGGATAAAGGACATTAAGCAATTTCTATTTATATAATGAAATAAAGTATTTGATATGTTTGATTTCATTTAATGGTTAAGTTGTGTCCTATATTTGCATGTTTAATCCTTGAGTACTTGTCAAGTATTCTAAATTGTCCATTGTCGATTAACTATATGGGAGTATAGTTAAACTAAGACAAAATCTGAGTGATTGGTTAGGATGGTCCCACCAAACTCACATGGTATTCATTGGATGCATACTGGACTGACCCACTAATGAATTATCACTTTATGGATCGGCGTCATTAAGTGAAATTCGTAAATGGTTGCTTTATTTATCCTTAGACTTGAGATACAAGCAGGTCATGCATGTATGGATTGCACTTACTTGATATAGGTCTAACTATCCTGAATAAGGTTGTACGAAAGGGCTATTTTCAGTAAGTGTAGTGAAGTATGTGACTTGACACGTGTAGTAAAGAGGATTTGTTCCTTCAGCTTTGTGCTGAAGCAGATACCACTGGGCCCCTCATTGGACTAATTAAGATGTTTGCATGGCCGTGCCCAAATGAAATCTAGAGATGTCTCGATTTGCAATTTGGTAATCTTAAGTTAGTTGTGAGAATGAGAAACAGAATCGTTAAAGTATGAAATGACTTGATCCATATTCATATTTAACACGGTATCGGTAACAAAGGGATAGTAAATGACTGTACCATTTAAATACACTTTGAGAAACTGTACTTAAATATTTCTGGGAGCATTGGCGTGTTGCTAGACGCTAACCAATGTTATTACCTTTACTATTGCAAGCTCAAGTGGGAGCTGTAGGGATATGATCATGTAATAGTAAGCGTATGTCCGGATATTATTTAAGCCTACGGGGTCACACGTCTCGACACCAAATGTATTAATATTAATTAATGGTTAATTAATATTTATCACGAATATTTAACGAGGTTTCGTTAAAAACTGATAAGTTAATTGTTAACCGGGGTGTTAGTTGTAATTAAGAGAGAGAGAGTTGTAATTGGATTACAATTGAGAGAAGGCTTTGGATAGGGCCTCTAGTGGATTTCGACTAGGGCTCCTATGCATATCCTTTTACTTGTTTATCAAGTATTCTAAACCTATATATAGACCCTCTGGGTTTATGGTTTTAGTGGCTGCTTTATGAGATAAAGAAAAAACCCTAAATCTCTCTCTCTTTCCTCTCGAATTCGGCAACAAGAAAAACCCAAGGGAGGTTTCGGTTCTTGTGTGGTTCGACCAAGCCTACATCAAGAGGAGTTCGTGATCATTGCTAGCACATAGCATTGGTGTGTCGTGTGTGCGATCGTAGAGGGATTTATATCAAATCCTCCAAGAGATCAAGTCTTGCCGAGCTAAAAAGGTACACGTTCTAATACCGGTTAGTTAGATTAATTCATAGGATTCTTTCCGATGCGTACTCGTGTTTTGATAAAAGTTATATAACCCTTCATGCATTTCTATGATTCTTCATGTGTTTCTTGAAATCCCGTTTTTCTTTTTGTAAATTTTTGGTGTTTGTTTGAGGGTTTTATTAACCAACATTCATCATCAAATGTGTATTAAATATATGCAAAATTGTGTATATATACATATAGAATCACCAGTTTTATTAACCCTCTCGGTAAATTTAAAAGTCTTCTCTTTGATATTGTTGATGTTTTAGATGGGTGTTTGGTTTTGCTTTTAAGTGACTATTATTGATATTCATGTAAAATTGTTGAACATTATGTTCTTTTGAATGTTTCTGAATACTATTTGTATTGATATTTTCTCAAAATTTCTCAAAATTTAAAGTCGTGTACTCATACACATGCAAACCCGTTAGCATGTGGACTTGTAAACTAGTAAGTTTCCAAACGGGTAGACTTCCCGACACACATACTTAGAAGATACACGAGGGCTCAAAATGATAACATTCCGAATAAACAATTGAAATTCCTAAGGTATTGATACTCATGTGCATGTAGGTTCGTAACAATTGCTAATGCGCCTATTTGTCACCAGGTTTGCATGTAATCCCGTAACCATGCAACTTGTAGACTCGTGAACCCATTGACGAGAATTCTCCCAACGTACACACAACACTAATGATAGCATGAAAGAGAATGATTCAAAAATAAAGAGATCACAACACATATTTTGGAACATTAAACATAACAACCAGATCCTGACAAAGTTTTAAACAAAACCATAAGAACCAAACGACTACTTGAGACATGAAAAAATTTAGACGATTATTAGACAATAGTACGATTTTTCTTCAAATGACATTCTGGTTGAAAACTCAAACTGGTGCACCATGATTGGCATTGTTGGTAGGAGGGTTGGCAATCGCGAGTCTTGGGCATGCATTGCAGAGATGACCAGGAGATCCACAGTGATAACAGGATCGAACGTGCACTTAAACATTCGGAGCTTGAGTGATCAAAGGCTGGACAGGCTGCTGCCCCATGGGTTGAGCCTGCAATGGCTGAGCTTGAATGAGAAGGCGAAAAACATTCGCGTGGTGACCAAGGCGACCATAGTTATTGCACTGCCAGCAAGGGGTATGGGCGGGGTGATGTCAAACACATCGGTTACACAAAGGGTAGGGACCAATGTAGGGCTTCTTGGCAGGTGATGCGGCAGGAGTCTAATGAGCCATAGATGAGGAGAGATGACAAGTACTGCTAGAGCTACAGGAGTGGCGGTCACAGCAAAATTCTTACCCTTTCGCTTCTTTTTGTTAGAGGAGGGTTCTGCTTTAGTCTCCTTTTCGGCTGTAGTTTCTGTCTTCTCAAGAACCGATTCCTTTTTAGAACTCCTTATTTTTAGATCACCATCCTTCACATGATTATCCGTCAGACGAGTAGCAAGGCGGGTGGCGTACGCGAGAGTTTGAGGGCTACTCGCCCAGAAATCATTCCGCATGACCATCGGTAGCCCACCAATTTACCTTTCAACAGCTTGGATCTTAGGGGTGACAACATCGGGGTACCAGAATCTTCAGTTCATAAAAGCGGTCATTATACTCTTAATTCTCACGACTGAATTGCTTTAGCTCCTGGAATTCATCTTCTAGTTTCTTTAGCTCACTACAAGGGCAATAATTCTCCCTAAGCAGATCCTTGAGTTGTGACCAAGTTAGAGCACGAGCTTCATCCGCCCCACGAATCCTTTTCTCACCATTCCACCAGGTAAGGGTTTTTTAGTCAAAGTGATAGTGGCACAGGGAACCTTGAGCGCGCCAGGGCAATCGCTCTTGACAAAGGTGTTTTCCATCCCTTCGAACCATTGGAGCAACCCGATAGGGCCTTCAGTACCCTTGAAAGAGCAAGCAACAGTAGCAACATTGTTGACTGGGTTGGCATTTAGACCTTTTTGAATCTGCACCATGATGTTGGGAATTACCCCTACCATCTGTTTGGCAATCACCAAGGCCATTTTACGCCCGCTATCGCCCTTACGATGACCATTGTGACGAGTCGACATTCTGAGAAGCAAGGTAGGTAATCATGAGACATAAGACTGGATGTAATCGATAATCAATTTAGGGTGCATGAGACCAATTGGTAACCGCGTGTATTAGTGAATCGTGAAGTGATGTGACATACAACATCCTATTAAGTGAGAATCTGATCAAATATAATAGCAAAATCGAATTAGTTTAGCAAAACATAACGGGGTGGCCTTCATCTCCCGATTGGGAAACTAGAACCGTTGACTAATCAGGGTAAGGTCATAGTAATTGACGTGCTTTGGCCTAATAGGTTTCAGGACTTGCATCGGGATGTCCTTCGTAAGCATCCAGATCCATCATGTGACGCCCACTCCTAGACTTGGCACCAGGAGGGGTCACGTATCGGATTTACTCATGAACACAAGGTAACAACAGAGATATTAAGCAACGGAAACTTGAAAACTTTTATTTATATAAGACAAGTACTACAGTAAGAAAGATACATAACTACAACTAATTATAATAACGAAAACTATAACTAAGCCAGCTTGCCAGAAATCCTTCCTTGATAGCTTTCCCGATTATCCTGTCCTCACAAGATCCGTGCCTTTACTTCTAAACATCTCTGTAGAACCTAGCATACATACTTTTAAAAAGTCAGCTTACGCTGGTGAGTTCTACCGTTTAGTTCAAAACCGCTAAAGTGTTTACCTAGTTTTACAACACATTTATAAATCACATATAAATCCTAACACGTATTCACTATCATAATATATCTTATTATCTTAACCATGACCCTAGGCTTAACTTCTAGGTCACTATTTTTAACCAACTATTTTGGTTCTCCATGAAGAGTCCGCCAACCACTACACACTTCGTCCCATCTCGAAGGATAGTTATTACAATGACCCAATGCAGCTCCATCCATACACGGTTCCTTAAGCCACCACTATGGGGAAGTAGCGTCTCTTCATTCTTCATCTCCTTCGAAAGGTTCGCCCGCCATTGCAAATGTCATCCTACCTTGTCGTAAGATAGCTTTTGCGATGTCCGACTGCCGCTCCGTCCGTACACGGTTCCCTAAGCTACCACTATGGGGAAGTAGCGACCCTTCGTCTTCAGTAGCAACACATGCTCTAACTCTAATAAGTCATATTAGAAACTCATGATTTAACTCTATTAGGTCATTATCCCATCTTAATGAGTTATTTACCGATCATGTATACTACCTACCCCTAGTTAAATAACCAGATGCTTTAGGTTTGTTATTAAACAGTGAGAAGGCATTCATATACTGCAACAAATGAACATCCCCTAATTTACCGTTAGTGTATGTATACAGGATGTATTAGCGGCGTATCCTCCACACTTCCAATATACCCGGTAACTTATACTACTATGTATATATATAGGATGTACCAGCGGCGTATCCACTACATATTAATATAAGCAAATGCATCACCCGTTCTCATATAATCATACATATTCACTAAACGTTTACTAACAATTCCCTTGTCACTTGGCTACCTAATTTCAAAGCAAGTATATACACATCACATTATAATCAACACAATTGCATAACACGTATAAGCAATTTAGTAACAATTTCATCATATAACACGTATATATCAAGTCATAATTATCTTGAATATATTTTCACAAATATTGTATGTATACGAGCCCGAAAACATTTAAAACATTAAAACATTTAAAAGTGGGCTTGTAGAAACTCACCTGATATCTTTAATCAGTTATTTTTCAGACAGAATCTCCGTTATGGTCTATAATTAACCTAATCGCGTATCAGATCGCATTAATGCAAGGTCATTATAAACAACACCCATGTTTATTTATATCTTATTATCTTAATAACATTTTATTAGGGTTTATCTTTTTAAGGCCAAAATGACCAAAATGCCCCTATAGGTATAATAACCATTTTATTGATAATATGAAGACGCGCATTCCTATAAGTAAACACTCACCCCGGGATCGCTCAGTGAGGTATGTCAGGTCCCAGTTGGGATTTATGCGACCCCCCCCCCCCCCCCGCTTTGCCAGAAACCCCAGAGTACAGGCGCCTAACAAACTTCTTAATATCAGATTAACTAGGTATCTTTAATACTTCACTATTTATCAAATTTAAACTCATATATACTTAATATATAGATATATATATATATATATATATATATATATATATATATATATATATATAAAATGTTATAAGACCAAAAATCAAGTCCCCATACCCTCATGATTATTTCATAGTAATTAATCATATTTAGAAACCCTAATTTTATGTATTTCTCATTTTATACTCAAAACTCATTTTTATTTCGAACGAACTTAGGGTATTGTCCATTATAACATATTATAATATGCTTTAAAATATCAAAGCTTAGTTCGACATCGTTTACTCAATATGGGCAGAACAACGTTATGAAAACCCTAATTTTGACCCGTTAACAAGATCATTACCAAAACTTTTACTATTGTGAAATAAACTTAGGGCTTTCTTAAAACACATTATTTTAGGATTATCTAAAAAAAATTCAGACCCTAATTCCAACCCGATTACCCAATTTTATCAAAACAAGCTCAAGAACCCTAATTTTAACACCGTTTTAGAAAACATACTTAGAAATCGATTTAGCCAAAACTAAAAGAGGTTATTTTAGACCTTACCTAATAGTGCTTGACTGGAGAAATTTAGCTCCTGGTTCCTCTTGTGCATCCCTAATTTGACTGAAGAAGTTCTGGGTATTCTTTAGGGTTTTTGGATAAAGATTTGGTGAATTGGTGACTGAAAAAGGACGGATTGAGGGCCTATTTATATGCATTAGAGGCGCCTAAGACCCCTAACACCTGTTATGGTGATTAATCTGGCCAAAATGACGCGTGTGAATCGAATTCGTGCTCACCAAGTCGAACTACGCGGTAAAAAACGGACCTAAAGGAAGAACCTAGTCGCTGTAGGTCTCGCGTACCGCGAGCCAACTTTGGCATTTTTGCAGTTTTGGTCCCTCATGCTTTTTAATTACATTTTGGCCCCCAGACTTCTACCGATTGTTATTTTATGCTATAAAACACTTAAGGGTACATTTCTTAAGGTTTCTAAGGTTCGGGATACATTCGATTATATACATATACATATGTATATATATTTACATAAATTACACTTTTAGTCCTCCAACTTCTATTTAATGCATATTAACCTTTTATCTTTCGGTGTAGCTATTGTTTCAAATCCTAAAACATTCTTAAACATGTTTCTAACATTTTTTAAAGTTCGGTTACATATAACGAGGAAAATATTTATATATTTATGTATAAATACTATATATCTTTCACTAATTTACGTTCTAGCCCCTTAAACTTTACAATACTTATCATTTTATGTTATGAGTCATATTAGGATATATTTTTACTAATTTCTGAGCTTCAAAATATTTATAATAAATATAAACACCTATAATACTTGTATACGTTTATATCTTTATAATAATTACACTTTTATCCCTTTTACTTTTCCGTTAACTATTAACATACGTCTTTACATGTATATATCCATCAAATGATTCATGTATCATCATGTTATTCATATAAACACTTATTCATCTCATATTTTACTTTATTTAAAGTTTAACACATCCGTTTTATGCATATTTCATCATTTTAGGTATAAAACACGTATTTCTAACGCATGTAACCTATCTTGAATGCATAGTTTTACCACATTTGTCAATTAAGCTCATGTATTTAAAATATAAACACGTATTTACTATATATATCATGTATCCGTGAAATTTGGGGTGTTACACATCAATTCGAATTAGTATGCAACGCTTGTCCAATAAGAGACCCCGACTACCGGTGCTTTCACCCTTCCAGTTACTACACATCATTCACCAAGATCCCACTTCTGACGAGATAATAATTACAGGAAACTAATTCTCCTAAATGGTACGTAAGGCACCATAATTAAGGAAGGAGGCTTCATGTGATTGGTGTATAAGTGTGTGCTGATCGACGAAGGCAGTAACTCGAAACAAGCATAATTAAGAAGCAAATATAGGACATATAAATCATATAGGCATGGTATGCATGAGGCACTCATTCAGGACACCTAAGGTATAAGTGTAGGTGAAGCCGGTTCTAATAACCTAGATCCCTACAACCATGGCTCTGATACCAATCTGTCACACCCCAACTGACGGTGGAATACGTCAGGGCACGATGATTGTCCAGTTGCACACAACACTATTTGTAAGGAATATTGCGCTTGGAAGATTTTCGGCTGAATGCCAATTTTACTATGTTCCGGCTGAAGTTGAAGTTGAAGCGGAATTCTCACTTCAAGCGGAACTGGTAGTTCAAGCGGAAAGAAGCAGTTTTGTCCTTTAGCGAATATTCCGGGTGAACTCGATTATCCACCAGATAATGAGTTCAACCGGACTTTTCCTGAGATGTCTTTTCAGCAAGTCCAATCCTGCAAAATCTTCTCGTATGCTTCTATATCTGATTCAAGCCGCTCTCCTAAAGTAGTATGGTGCTGCAAACATGCAAGATATTCCAATTGCCGATATTTATTCTTTTGGTAGTTTGTATTTGGCTTTTTAGTTTACGGTCTAGATTAGATCGCATGAGATCAATGGCTGTCATTGATCTCATTAGCCCTATATATAGCATTAGTTAGCTCATAGTTTCACACATATGTACGAGTACACAGTTCTTGAACAACTTGTAATAGTGTAGCTTTGAGTTAATGCAAATAGTGCCGAGTATTTGATACTTTGTTGTTACTATAATTCTGCAAATCAAGCTTTTACATTATACACAAGAACTCTATATCGCTTAAGTAAAGTGAAATATAACTTTAATTCCGCAGGGTTATATTTGCGAGTAAAGGGCTTTGTTTAAGTTTAACTCTAACTTATAACGATCCTACAAGTGGTATCAGAGCTTTGGCTCTTACCTTGAAGACTTTCTGTGCTTCAAGGTTGATACTTTACTTGCTTACTTTACAAGCTTTGCTGTCTTATCTTTCTAAAAGTTTTCAAAATGAGTGATTTCAGTTTAAGTTGCCCAAATGGTTCTTCCAACAAACCACCAATGTTCACTCCTGATGACTTTGGTACCTGGAAACTCAGGATGGAAGGTTTATTTAGGATTTTGGACTGTCGTATTTGGAAATCTTTCACTGAAGGTCCCTACTCACCCATGGTTTCATCTGCTGACGATGCAGAAGTCAAAATACCTAAGCCACTAGATAAATATGTTGAATCTGACTATATTGCTCTCGAATTTGACCAAAAGGCATATTGGACTCTACAGGCTGCACTTCCTAATTCCATTTTAAGTGGGTTCAAAGGATATAAAACTGCATTTGACCTGTGGAAAGCCTTAAGTGAAATGTATGAAGGAACAAGTGAAGTAAAAGAAAACAAGAAAGATGTCTTAAAACAGAAGTATGAAAACTTTACTTTCAAATCTGGTGAAACAATGACAAACCAGTACTTAAGATTTGTTTCTTTGCTTGATGAACTCCAAAAGGTAGATGTAAAACTAGACCAGGTAGATGTTAACAGAAAGTTCTTACATTCCCTGCCTTCTGTGTGGACAGTTTACACTGTAAGCATCAGGGAATGCAAAGACTTGAAAAAGATGAGACTTAGTGAACTTCATGGCATACTCAGTGCCTATGAAATGGAACTAGATCTTAAACAAAACTCATCTTCTGAGTCAACTCAGCTGTTTTCATCTGCACTAGTAACTACTGATTTTAACAGTCAAAGGTCTTCAAACTCATCATCATATCAGTCACCTATTGTCAGTTTCCCTGAGACACCAAGGTGTGAAGATAGTTTTTCAAACATGTTTGAAAACTCTCACAATGCTCATGTAGCAACTGACTCATACCAAGGCTTCATACCCGAAGATCTTGAGTGCATAGGTGCTGATGATTTGGAAGAGATGGACATTATGACTCAACTTGCTATGGATTCTATCAGAGCTCAAAGGTTCTACAAAAGAACCGGTAGAACCTACAAGGGAGCAAAAGGTGCTCACATAGGCCTTGACAAAAGCAAGGTGAAGTGTTATAACTGTCACCGACTTGGTCACTTTGCAAGGGAATGCCCTCAACCAAGAAGAGAAGAACAAAATCAAAGTCATGTTCAAGGGAAAAATCATGGAAGAAGCAATTCAAACAACAACAACTATGGAAACAACTCAGGTTCCAAACCCACCCCACCAAAACCAACCGGAAGTCAAAACCACCAAAATGTGGTAGCTGCTGTTGCAAATCAAACCTTATGTGTTGAATGGGAAGATTTCGTTGCTGAGTTTGAACCTGTCAACCATTATTTGATGGCCAAACAAGACTCCACCTCTGATCAGGTAAACTCTATCCCAGAGAAAGTCCTAGAAAATCTATGCAGCCCTGCCTGCATAGAACAAGTGTCAAAGTACCGAAATCACAACACTGACTTGATTGATGAAGTTTCAAACCTAAATGAGTTAAAGGAATGTTTTAAGAAAACTGAATCTTCATATATTTCAAAAATTGAAAATTTAACCAAAGAATATGAACAGTGGAAACAAACCAACTCAGTGCTTGAAACTCAGCTTGATGACCTGCTGTCAAAACTTGAAAAGTCAAGAAACGAAACCAAGGATGCTAAGGCTGAGGATGATGTTCTTGAGATCAAGCTGAAAGATGCTTTGTTCACTTGTGATAAATTCCAAGCAGCAAACAAAAAGGCTGAGAAATTATGGATGGGAGGGATGTATGGAAAGGCAGGTGTTGGGTATAACTGTGTTGAGCCACCAATTGAATACTCACCTGTAATCAAACCAATTGATGCTTTAAAATCTGAATGTAAAGTTAGTCTCACAGTTGATGACATTTCATCACAATCAAGTTCTGAAAACACTGTTGAGTCTAAGAAAGCTGAAGTCACTGTTGCAAGCTCATCTGCTTCAGTTGACCAATCAAGCATTTTAAAACCATCAATTGTTGTTCCTCCACCAACTGTTTATGAACCTAAGGATTTAAAAGTTGGAGGAAAGCAACCTGAGCAACCAAAGGGAAGTGAAACTCAAAGGCTTGGTCAACTAAAATTCAACCAAGTAACCAAATTTGAGTCTCCTAGAAAGTTTGAAACCAAAGTTGTTGAATGTATGTGTTGTGGTGAACAAGGTCACCTAGCTTCTGTTTGTCAGTTCAACCCAATGAGTAAAGTCAAACCATGTCAAAAACCAAAACCTGTTTTGAAACCAAAGCCTGATTTTCAAAAGAAGCTCACAGGAAGAATTTCACCTGTGAGAAACCACACTTTGAAGCATTTTGGATCTGATTCTAACAGAGTCTTGATTGGTAATGAAAGAAATGGAAGTTTTTCTGTTTTAAAATAAAATCGTTTTCCGGCTGAAGTTCAAGCGGAACATTTTTCCGCTCGAACTCATGTTCAACCGGAAAATAAGTTTCAACCTAGATCAGCTACTGATCCAAAGCAGAGACCTCAAGTACATTTTGCTGAAGGGTTTGATCAATTTGAAGCTCAAGGAAGAAGAAATCCCTCTAGAGGAAATGTTACCTCTAGAGAAAACTTTTCAAGAAACAGCAAATTTAACCAATCTGAAACTGTCTTTGCTAAAAGTTCAAGTGGAAATCACTATGTTCCACTTCAGGGGGAGAGTTCAAATCAAAACAAACACTTTCCTCAAAGATTTTCAAAGTCACCTGAAAGAACTCAACCAATGACAAATTTTTTTGTTATTTCAATCATCAACTCTTAACCAAACAGGACAATCTTCACAAAAATAACCTCTTACAAAACTATGTAAGTCTTTGCTTCTAAGCCATTCTCCTCTAAGCATTATCACATGATAGAGATCAATTTGAGATAAAAAAATATATATATAACAAAGTCCAACAAAATCCATTCTATCCTATTCCTTTTAGCAGCAATAGAAAACAACATTTTTTAAAAGATAAAGAAGCCAGAAGATGACACATTTTCGATAAAAAACCCAAAACCAAATGACATTAACAAATACACAATCATTTGAGATAAAGAAGCCAGAAGAGGATACATTTTCGATATTTCGTCAAACCCTCAAAGGCTATCAGACCGATTACAAAAAATCATAGTTTCTTCAGAAAACAAACAATCAAAGATAAAAATCACTATAAGAACAAATATAAAAACCGCAACCTGTGTGACATTCGAATCAGTAGCAAATTTATAACCTGCGAAACCAAAACTGGTTATGTTCTCATTTCTAACTATGAGGAAAACCAAAGCCAAACACCGATTCCTGCATGCGAAAGGGGTAAATCAGAAAATTCTGAAGTTACAAACACCGGGCACATAAACAACGAAGTTAAAGAAGAAGAAATTAAACCCCTAAAAGCAAAAAGCTTCAAGACTAAAAATCAAAACCAGAGACAACACACCTGAGACAAAATCAGCGGTCAAGAAGGAAGAAGCAGTTCGCACAAACCCCTCATAACTGAGGTTAATCACGGCGAATACTAAACAACGATGGCCTACCGGTGGTCCCCGAAGTCGTAAGACAACGGCATCGACAAAACAAAAGACACCGGGCCACCATTGACAGATGCAAAACAGAGAGGTAATAAACAGTCACCGTCGGAATTCAGAAGCCCAGCCGAATATATAATCGGCGTTCAGAAACCTTCTCCGATTGCAATGTTATGAACCCTAAAGAGAAGAACGTCGATAAAAGCAGCCTCCAGTCGATTAAAGGGGACAAGAAGAAAGAGCAAATCAGATGACAAAATAACAAACTAAATCGATACATGCAAAATGAAAAATAAATGCTAAACATTAAAGTTGAAGGATTTGATGAATACTTTCATTCGGGGTGGGATTGGGGTAAAAAAAAGCTTGCATCTTTCCGTAATCGGGTCATCGGCAGGGCCGGCCCTGGGCATGGGCCAACTGGGCTCCAGCCCAGGGCATCAAATTAAGAAGGGGCATCGGTTTTATGTCATTATGTGGATAGGTTTTGCGATCAAGGAATAAGAAACGATAGGAGAAACTAAAACGACATGAATTGCGATCGTCGATCATCACTTCTGCACTCTATCTACGTTGTTTCTTATGTCTGTTTTGATTATAAAGCTGGTTCCTTGGCTGCTTTACTCTGCATCTTGTGCTGGATTGCTAGTAGTTTTCTTGCAGGTCTCCTAGGGTTTCAATTGGCATGGAAGGTAACTTTTAATTGCATTTTTTTAAACTTATTTGACATGAAATTGATCTGGGTTTGCTTATTTGTTTTATTAATGGACGGGATTTGATGACTTGATTTGTTAATTGAAGTTATGATATTGATGTTGAATTTATTTGGGATTTTCTTGTTGTATTGTTTGCCCTAATTGATGAGTAAATGAGGTATCCCCAATAAAAAAGAAAGCAACTTTAATCCATAAACAGAACAATTTTCTTGTTTTCTTTATTTTGCTATTAGGCTTTGTAGGAATAAGCGGTGAAACATCAAACTTGTGAGTCGACATCTATAACCAATATACAATACTTATGAAATTGACTACTCATTCCCGATCTTCGTGTAAGGTAACCATGTTGATTAATTTTTACATTGTTATATCGATAAGAATAATAAAAGAATTGAACATGGGTTAATGAGAATCCCAGTACTTTTTTTTATAAAGGGGCCGACATAACCAAATTTTATTAACTAATTTATTTCGGTAATTTTAATGATTTTGTCTTTCTCCTTTTGGTAATCTATTAGGTATGGGTTATGAGCACCATCTAGCACCTCTTGAATTGATTTAGCAACTTTAATTATATATGTATTGTTTTTATTTTGTTGGTCTTCCCATCATGAATACATGTTAAAGACAATTAAATCGTTATTTTAGAGGTGTCTCTCAAATATGTATTTGTTAATGTCATCAAACTTTATATAAACAATAGATAGAAAATATTCTAAACGAATCTAAAGTTGCTAAACATATTGTTGTGTGTAAGGTTCTAATTCAGTTGATGCAATATGTTTGGATTAGAGGGTATTAGTTTTGATATTTAATATATTGATACAGATCAATGGTATTGTTATGCTATATTGTTTTGTGATACAGATCAATGGTATTATTATCCGAACGATAGTATCATATCTTGAGCAACATAATTTATTTTAATAAAAAAAATGCTTATTTGATAGTATGTCACTAAAACATCATGTTTCTTTATGAAGATCTATGTTTATGTTTTAAATTAGAGCGAGGACAATATATATAGCTTATTTCATACGAAAGTTATTCTATGTCTGAATACATTTGAATGTCAATGATCTTGGAAATGAAGACTTTGAGAATTAAATACCTATCCACACTTGTCATTTGGATCAAATTGATAAAGAAGTATGATCACTAAAAAATGGTAATACATCAAAGCTCGTTATGAGTGGGTTCGCTTAAGATTGCAAGACTACAATGCGTGGATATAACTCGGAGATGTTTAGAATCACCTCACATATTGATTCTATGTGGTGAAAATATTACTAGTAAAGAGATGTTGAAAAATAAAGCATGCTCCATATTTCACGCCTCAAATATGGCCATACAATAATAATAGCGTGAAAGAGTTTTCACTAAAAAGAGTGATCTAATATAGTATTTACATGAGGTTGAGCAAAAATAATGAGCTCCTAGTGAACGATCACGAGACTCATCTCGTTGGTACAACCCATTCCAAGAAGCGAATGTGGCATCATGAGCATTTTGTGTTTTTAATTTGAACACCATAATATATAATTTATCCACTTATTATCACATCCATGACCACAACCACGACTTCCACTTTGGTATAGCAAGTAATGAAAAGAATAACTAAACCAGAGTTATGGTTGTTATTACTCACATAATTTACATTAAACATGTTTAGATCATGGTTAAAGATCTATTTATTTATGATGACATGGCACAACATGAAAAGGTCATAAGATTCAAGACCGATAAATCTTGCATGATTCGTATGATTAGAGATATGATTACTTCTTAATTGATGATATGAAAAAAGAAAGTTATTTATGAGAAAAAATGGACAAAATGATATATATTTATCATACCTCAAATATGCTCGCGAAGTAGCATTCTAATTGAAAAGATATGAATAGATTTTATATCCATATGTGCGAGAAGAGAAAAATCATGAAACATGTTTTGTTTTGTTTTGTTTCATTCCTTGAAATAAATATGAATTTATATTCATGGATGTAAGATTATAACCACAATGTGGTTGAGGAAATTGTAATGATGTTCATGATAATAATTAGATCAACCACCATAGTGGCAAAATAAGAGTGATAATATGAGAATATAAAGGTGATAATGATAAATGTGGCATACCATGAATGTTTAAAATTATAATACATTATTCTCTCGTATTTGTTGTTGTTTATTAAATAGCACGAATGAGACTATAACATATAAGATCATAAACTGAAGGTTTATAGATCATGATTATTTTATTGGCATGACCGTTCGACCAGACCCAGTCAATGGTGATGTGAAAGGTATTGAAGAACAGAAGATTCTTCAAACTTACTAGCATGTAAATTTACTCTTAAGGGAATTATTTACCGATTAATATGGGTGTGAATCCATAAGTGCTCTGGAAGTGATAAAGGGTGTAATGATATATATATATATATATATCTATTACTATATATAATGCATATTGGAGAGAGAGTCTTAAAATTAAGACGCGTACAAACTATAATGCATTGTGTACAAGTCTCTAATGCACAAAACATTTTTTTCTCGGCTGCCCTGCATGACAAACCCTAGGTATATAAGTTTTTTTCCCCTCATTTCACCTACAGCCTCCAACTCTTTCGAGCAACCTCCCGACCTCCCGAAACCCTAGCTCACTCTCGCAGACCTGGGTCGCCGTCAACTACGTCTACAATCGTCTCTTGAGAATTCCATGGCCGTCAAACCTCAAACCAGGTTATCTCTTTTGATCTTTTCTTTTCGTGACATGTTCTTGGTTACAAAATATTGATGTTAAATGTTTGTTTTTCGTTTCTGATCTTGCTAGGCGATCAGCATTGAGCGACGATGTGATATCTCTCTTTCTATACACCTCCTCAAATTTTCAATTTGCTATCTCACTCTCTTGCTTCAGATCTGAAGAAGATGACGATGGTGCTGGTGCGAGAGGTTTTGATGTAAGTACAAAAATCGATTGTCCATCCACGATTCCACATCCCTAATTACTTCGTTTCATACATCAGGCTTTGGTCGAGCGCTTTGTTCTGATGTGGTCAGTTCGTTTTTATTCTGAATGAACCATCAGGCTTTGTTCGAGCGCTTCACAGGTATATCGGTTTCACTTCAGGGTTTTATATTTTCGTATTTAGATTCTGATGTTTTATTTGTTTGTTTTCATGAGTTGTTTTGATATTGCTTCATATCTGGACATCTTCTAATGAATTTGTGTGGTTTTGTTGTTCTGTTGCAGGTTTTGAAATTTCTGTTTCTATTTGCAGGTATGTTTCTAGATTAATAGATTGTGGATGTGTCAATTATCGGTTGTATGTATGTATTTTTTGCATTATCTGATAACGTTTCTTGTTTTTATTCGTTTATTGTAGCTGCAGGTGGTTCTCTTTCTAGGTGAGGGTGTTATTTTTAGTTACGTTATTTTTGCATCTTGCCCTAATTATATGTGTTTGTGATGCTTTTGTTGTTTTTTAAAAGTTTTGTTTGAAAGAGATTCAAACCCTGAAGAAACAGTTAAGTGAATGAGACCTAGAAATATCAATGTTATAGTTTATGGGCCTGTGTAGGCTTTTATAGGCAAGTAAACAATCTGGACTTTGAAGTCTTTTGTTCGAGTTCGTTGGTCTCCTTGCACAATACAGTTTATGGGTCAGTCTAGGCTTTCTTAGTGTTTTGATTGTTGGATCAAATGCAGCTGAAAACATGCATAAAGATGAAGGACATGTTGTTGCATTGCTAAAGCAACAAAAGGGTGTTTGTAAGATTATTCCAATGCCTACTTGTGAGTTTAGTGACTTAATTTGGCTTAAACTAACATGTGGTTTGGTTAATTCTTTTGTTTTCTATATGAATATGAATGATAAAATTGTAGAGTTACTTTGAACACA
Organism: Deinandra increscens subsp. villosa; assembly: GCA_039602395.1. NCBI lineage: Eukaryota > Viridiplantae > Streptophyta > Magnoliopsida > Asterales > Asteraceae > Deinandra > Deinandra increscens. Next base: position 3,223,502 of record JBCNJP010000025.1, on the reverse strand, counting down.
TCCTTAATTCTTCTGTTTTCTATTTGTGTTAACCTGCAATTGGTTTGTTTTTCTTTTCATTTCCAGCCTCTCCTCACCTTAGATGTTTGGGAGGTAATGTCTCTTCACTTACATTTTCCAGTTTTCAAAATAAATAAATTGTCCATGACATATTAACTAACTGGACACTAAATCCGAGGTAATGTCTCTTATACTGTTTCCTATATACTTTCCAGTTTTGGTTGTTCCAATTAGGGTTTCTAGGTATTAATTTTCATCTACAAGTTCTTCTTCGTGATTTGCTTTTTTTGGTGTTGTTGTTAAGGTTATACCTCCAGGTTTGTTTCATAAAACCGATTGCATTATTTTCTCTTTAATCTCATTGTCGTGCTTAGGTTTTTTGTGGGTAATCTTTGAGTTTTTTTTGTTTGATTGCAGAAAGTTAGTGATTCATGACTTGATATTTTTTTGATTATTTATTCGTTGTGGATTATGCATGTTTTTTCGCGCTTTCTGTTCCAGGTTTTTCTCACCTTTTAGAATCGACAATCGAGAGGCGCCAACATATACAACTTCAGAATATACAATTAGTTAACTGATTTTGGGCGTTGTTTTGGTTTAAGACAGTTATTTTGGTACTGCAGGTGGATAAGATGGAAGAGATAGCTCAAGTATGGGTCTGGACTGGTACTGCAGGTGGACAATTATTTTGAAGTAATTGGTTTATGACTGGAAAAAGAGGATATATTCGAAGCATTGTTTCTCTTTTAGCTGTCATGGGTAACATGTTTACTCAGGTCTATCGTCTCTATATCTATTTTAATCTTCTCTATAGGGGTAGCAAAATAGATGGGTCAGATAGGTTGGGTCATGAGTCACAATTGTAAAAGATAAATGTTCAGTATGATGAAGTTTGGCTGGGTTCATTTATTTTCCGATCCATTTAAGTCATTTTAGTCATTTTCTTTAAATAGCTAATTTGACAAATATGAATAGAAGCTATATTATTACAATTATAACCGGTAAAAGATAAATGGGTCACAATCGTAAAAGATAAATGTTCAGTATGATGAAGTTTGGCTGGGTTCATTTATTTTCTGATCCATTTTAGTCATTTTCTTTAAATAGCTAATTTGACAAATATGAATAGAAGCTATATTATTAGAATTATAACCCAACATTTTGGACAAAACGGTTTTAGGAGACTGTATGCATTAATATACACTCATGCCAGCTCCTTTTCTTCCTATTTCTGGAGCCTCTATAACTGTTTAATGTGAATAATTATGTTTTATTTGTCAAACTAAACCATTTTATATGGTATTATGAAATTTTAAAAGTTTCAGTTTATATGCCCAGAGTAATATAAACCTCATAAATATCTATTTTCTCAAAATTGAATTTATAAGCTTTAATCTTGGCTACTGTAATGATAGCTTATGCAATATATGATTATCCGGGTTTTTTTTATATTTTATTTAGCGTTGGTTTGAAAATTGGGTTTGCAGGTCTTCTCATTCAAGCTTGATGATGCAGGAACCAGAGAGCGGAAATTATTGATGGATGGGGCCAAAATGATAGAAAGAGGTATTTGTAAATTTGGATTTGGAGGGTTTTAGATACTGTTTTCAGGGTTAATAAAACAAAGCAAGCTTAAAACTTTTGGGTCATCAATATAATAGATAATACCCGTTTTAAAACCATTTCAAAACCAGAACCGTTGTAATACATGACCTTTTTTAAAACTGGCATGTTGTAAAACCTGGCCCGGTTTGAAGGCCTAGCCTGTTTTAATATCTGAACCGTTTCAAACCAGTCCTGTTTTGATACCTGGACTGAGTAGTCATAAGGTTACATCAAGGCCACCTAAATCCAAAAACAACAATAAGAGCCATCAAAGCATCGATGCGATGTCGTTTATGCCAATTCATGAGATTCGCAGCCTTTTATATGAATTCACACCAACTGGACAAAATATTTTAAAAAAATGGACAAAATTATATCAGATCAAGCTGACTAGTTGACCACCTCTATAATGAATGCACAAACACCACAAGCACAATCTCTAACTCATGACCGATAATGACATGTAGGCATCTCACCCAACTAGCAAGGAAAGGCGGAAGCCCGTTGAACTTTGATTTCAAAAAAGATGGATTTGTACCAAGATACATGTAACTTCTGTTAATATACTATGCTACTCATTTCTTACATAAAAACAGATTTTTACTTATACACTACGATATATGTAGTTGGTTGAGATAAATGTGACCTGAACTGATATGTTCATAATCTTGATGCTGGTTTGGCTTTTTTGCAAGGGCTTGAGCTGAGCTTCTTGATATTTTAGTGGAAGTTGAAAGATGTGGTTCATCGTTTGCTGAATTACCTTTATAAAGAAATATGAAAGAATATGTATCAAGCTCTTTCAAATGTTGAAACTTATATGTGATTGTACAGGAGTCGTTTTAAATGTGTGCGGCTGGTAATCGATGCATCTTTGACCAGGTATGAATCATGACATCCGTCTGTAAAAGGTTAGTAAAGCTGAAGGTACTTCATCTATTTTATTTAATTTCATATATTAGATTCAATTGCAGAAGAGTTCCACATTCGGCTATCAAACATTTTCATCAAATCTGGAGACATCAAATCGTTAATAAAAGTAAAATTTGCTTGGTGTATACTTAGGTAATACTATTATTTCTTTGCTTCATGTTGTTTAATGAAAAGTTTTACTTTTTTTAGAATGCATGTGGGTTCAGTACTTATTTCAATAGAGTTATGACTTATATCAATTAAATCTTGTAATGTATATGAATCTCACAGGGTAAATAACTACAGGTGACATGGAGCTGGAGTCTATAGCATCAATAAGAATTGAAGTAAACCCTGACATCGAAGCTTTAAGGAGTTAGCAAGGAAGTATCACATGCCTCCAAATGACCCAACAACACCTCGAATGCAAATCACATAGAAGTTATCGGATCAAAACAGGGCACCTCAAGCGTCACTCTATCAAGAAAACATAAGTAGCATCCATGTAAGTAACATCCATTCACATCACAGCCGACATCTAATATCTTTCACATAAAATTCTTTCAGCAGCTCCGTATAAGTCAAAAAGTGAGAATAGAGAAGTTAAATTTCATGAACAAATTAGGAATTAGTTTACACTTTTATATTGAGACAGTGAAATAAATTCTAATGTATATGAGGAGTTGACGACTAAAGAGTTTGATACTTACTTTTAGTAGCAGAATAAAGGTAATAAATATAGAGGTCGTTTGAATGCTAACAACTTTATCGAAAAAAAATTCTTAACACACAAGATTATAACATAAAAGAGTCTCTAACTACTTATCTAGATATATTAACAGGAGTTGAAGCACACATGCGAACCCACAATCCAGAAAAGATGCTCAGATTCAGAGTCAACCGAACTTTCCATCCAGATTCCAAAACCGGAATGGGCAACTTGATCCCAACACCAGCTGACTAAGAATTTACAAACATGGCAGGCATAGCCAAGAAAAACCGTGGAAGGAATACCTTTAAGGAGAAATTTCTTTGAAGAAACAAGTAGCAAAAACCAACCCCTTTCAGTTACTTAACTGCTATAAACTTCACTGCTGGTCCTCTTTCCATTAATTTTTGCTTTGGTTTTTAATAACTGGTGTAACAAAAGAGTGGAGCAATCAGAAAGCAGAAGGCATTTAGCCTAAATGAAGTTTGTCACCAGTCTTTCTAAAGAAGCTTTTGGAAATCACCCAAGTCGAGAAGCTTTTGAAAATGACACTTAGCTTCAAATGAATTCTATGTAACCATAGGAATTAGTTTACTAGCTTATTCTGAGATGCAAATCTATTCAGCTAAAACAATGTATTATATGATGAAATATATAACTACGTAGTATATGTAATATTGTAAGGAAAAATATTTGATCGTGTTTGTGTCAACCTGGGGCTTTCAAGTTGATGTATTTATAATATAATGATATCAATTTAAAGTATGTGAGGGAGTTTTATATATTTTTACGTTTTACACCCTTTAAGTTTTTGACTTTTGTTATCTTTTTTTAAAGTTTCGTCGTCTTCTACTTTAGCCAAGAAACTTTTATAATTTTATGTTTTCTACCCCTTAAGTTTTCAACTTTTGTCTTATTTGTTTTTGTTTCTTGCTTTGGCTACCAAAGTTTTTTACATTCACGTTTTTCATCCCTAAAGTGTTCTATTTTATTTTTATTATCTTTTGTGGTTTTCTACTTTGACAACAAGGGTGGTCTACCGCAACGTGCGGGTGGGTTCCTAACTTGTTATAAATAAATACTTAACCAATAGAGATTGTCAACCCATTCTCATCCTTAAGTACATTTTATAATTTTTGTATGAATTCATATCTTTGGGAATGGTATGGAATGTCTCATTTGAATTTACGTATTGCTTGCAAGTTCGGACGGTTTAAGGTCCAAATTGTCATTTTGAGTTTTAGAGCGAAACTAGAATCACTATTTGAATGCAAACGTGGTTTTGTTTCTTTCTATTGTGATTAATTATCATAGCAAAATAGTACTTATAGACTATCTATAAGTTTCTACATCAAAGTGTATTCTTTTCACCTCAATAGTTATTTAGCTTTGTTGGTTTCAATAGATTATTTTTTGCTAGAGTAAGAATTCCAGGTAATCATCTTTGATTAAGCTAGCTTTCTTTATAAATTATCGGCGTGTCGCATTGCACTAACATAAATGGATATCGCGTTGTAATTTTTCATGAGTCTTGTAAATTGTTGTCTCCGCTGAACACACATGTACCGCATTATAAATTGTCATCAGGCGCATCATGTTAACAAAAACGAATACCGCGATGTACATTTTCACGCCGTTGATGACTTCTATCTTACAACTCATTTGGTTTTAAATTAGTATGTTTGTGACCAATATATATTTTAATTGAGGTGTTTGTTGTTATTTGTTTGAGTTCTAAAAAACGAATACCTCGATGTAAATTGTCGTGCCACCATAACAAGCGAACAGAAGACGAATACCTCGATGTAAATTGTCGTGCCGCTATAACAATCGAACACATGACGAAAGACGCCCTATAAACCGTCTCCGCCGCAACGCGCGGGCACACGGCTAGTATATATATATATATATATATATATATATATATATATATATATATATATATAAGGTTAGGTTCAAATGAGAACTTTTTTCTTTGAGAACTTTTGAGAACCATTTTGAGCCTATAATTTTCAGGGGGGAAGCATTCAAATTCATGGAAGGATTTCCTTATATATAACTTGTGGCTCAGAATGGTTCTCAAAAGTTCTCAAACCCAATTGGTTCTCAAATGATCCTCTCCCTATATATATATAGGGTTAGGTTCAAATGAAAACTTTTTGTTTTGAGAACTTTTGAGAACCAACTCTCAACCAGTAATTTCAGGTGGGGACCACTATAATTCATGGGACGGTTTTCCATATATATATACTAGTGGCTTAGAATGGTTCTCAAAAGTTCTCAAAACCAATTGGTTCTCAAATGATCCTCTCCCTATATATATATATATATATATATATATATATATATATATATATATATATATAGGGTAGGGATCATGCGAAAACAAGCCTTATTGTGAAAACATAAAAACGAGAGCATTTTATACATAAAGGACCAGAATTGTAAATATATATCTCATTTAATTAAAAAAACGCGAAGGGGCAAAATCGGAAAAAGGAACATAATATGGAGATAAACATTCAAACTAGCTTTTCACAAAACACTAATCATCTCACACGAACGACCCTCTGGCTCTCTCTCTCAAAAACGAACCAGAAACGGTATAAAAACCGTAAATCGAACGGAGAAAATGAAGAAATCGAAGTACTAAACAACGATCGAAGGAATTATTAACATCGGAAAGGTAATAATCGTTACATTTTGTACTTGTTTCACCAAAAAATATAGGTTTCGCACGCAGTTTACTTAAAAAACCTAAAACAACTCGTGAAATCGCTACTGTTCAAGGCATTATTCTTATAATTTCATACATAAACAACACTCGTTACGACAAATGATGTAAACATATACAGTATTATTTAACTGATAGAAAAAAATGTGATGCTAAGATAAGTGAACATGTGCAATAATCTTGATAAGAGACCAAATATACATCACACATTCGCATTTTATCTTTACTAGAACAAAAATTGATAATGTTATGACTATTGCACATGTACAATAATCTTCGATTTTGAACAAATCTATACTACACATGTGCAATAATCATGCTAGATGTTACAAATAATGGTATTGTGGATGTTTACTGGTACAGAATTTGGTAATGTTATGATTATTGCATATGTGCATTAATTTTGAATTATGAACAAATATATACTACACATGTGCAATAATCATATTAGATGATACAGACAATGGTATTGTGAATTTTTATTGCTACAAAAATTGATAATGTTATTATTATTGCACATGTGCAATAATATTGAATTATGAAACAAACATGTACTACACATGTGGACTAATCATATTAGATGTTGTAGATGATGGTAATGTGAATGTTATTGCACATGTGCATTAAATTTTAATTATGAATACAAATGTTTAACTGGTATAAAAATTGATACTCGTATGATTATTGCACATGGGCAATAATCATAACTTTACATTGTAGTAATCATAAAAAGCGATTAAAACTACATTAATGACCAGAAAATAATGGAACTGTTAAGATTACTGCACATGTGCAATAATCTTCAATTACAAATAAGGTTGTTCTCAATTTAGGTGCACATGTGTAGTAACCTTAAAATGTGATTAAAAATACAGTAATGACACAAATAGTATAACTGTTAGGATTATTGCACATGTGCAATAGTCTTAAATTTCAAATAATATGGTTGTAAATATAGGTGCACATGTGCAGTAATCTTAAAAAGTGATTAAAACTGCATTACTGATTAGAATAATGGAACTGTTAAGATTACTGCACATGTGCAATAATATTTAATTACAAACAAATTACAAATAATGTGGTTTAAACATAGGGTCACATGTGCAGTAATCTTAAAATGTGATCAAATATACAGTAATGGCACAAATAGTGTAACTAGTAAGATTATTGCACGTGTGTAATAATCTTTAACTATTATTACATATATGCAATAATATTTAATTACAAATAATAGGGTTGTAAATATAGGTGCACATGTGCAGTAATCTTAAAATGTAATTAAAACTACATTACTGATACAAATAATGTGACTGTTAAACATTACTGCATATGTGCAGTAATATTAACTACGACAAAATCTATAATACACATGTGCATTTTATCCTAGTTGATGTATGATAAGGAGAAAGAACCTATTCGCAATGCAAGCAGGAGTTGGAACATTACTGCATAACAGTTATTTGTATAATGTATGATAAGGAGAAATAACCTATTCGCAATGCAAGCAGGAGTTGGAACATTGGTGAAACCTAAAGCATTCATGTTGGCAAGCTTAAGACTCGGGAAAGACTTTTGGAAACGTAGTAAACTATTGGGCAGCATGAAGAAAAAGTTTGAAGTGATAAGAAAGAAGTTGTAATTTAACGTGGATCAAACAGATTGCGGTATGAAGGCACAAACAAAGACAGTCGACAAAGGCAAGCACGCCAATTTTGCTAATCGAGATTAGGAAAATAATAGGTGTGTGAGTGCAAAAAAAATGTAGTAAAGGTACGATGAAGGTGAAATTATGTGTAAAAATAATAGGTGTGTGGGTGCAAAAATGTAGTAATGATGTTTGATTGTCTTTTTTTGCTTGTTTTTATATGTATATTGTATGAATGAAATACAAATAGAATGGGTTAGGTATCAATGAATGTAAATGAATGATTTATTTCTTTGTTTTTATTTTTTTTGTTTGTCGTTTGACACGGACGTGCGATGCATAGAACTTAATTGTATAAAATAAAAAAACGGTGTCTCTCATTTGTTTATGTTAAGAATATGTGACGGTTGGTATGGATTTATGGTTATTTGCAATTTATTAAGTATGGTTTTTTAACTGCACATGTGTATGTGAGTGTTTAGATTGATGATAATGATAATTATGATGTCTCGACTAATTAGTGCACATGTGCATTACAAAAGAAATTTATAAACTAATGATGGACTTGAAAAAAATTACAAACTGTTAAGGGTATTGAACACATGTAGGTGTATAACATATATGAAACGATTACACGAAACCGTTTAAAAGTTTAAAAAACGCACATATTAGCATTACTACATATGTGTAACAGACATATGATATAGAGAAATGAGACAATATCATGGTGTTTAACACCAAAGGAGCTCAAAACGGTTTGAGGATCGTGCGAACTCTCAGATTGAGATGCAACATCAGCGAAAATAGCTAGCTTGTCCAACGTGTTATGAAAGGTGTGAATCAATGAATTTGGAGACATCATCAACGAACTCTTCAGTTTTGTGTGGAGCACCAACATAATTATGATTCATACCATTGACTGAATACACGTGTGATCGAATAAACACCTGATACAAACAATAATATAAAAAAATCAGTATTCACACTCACATGTTGTAAAAAAACATAAGAAATAACATTCGTGCACATGTGTAACGTCACAGAATTTCACACGCGGGAGTATTGACACACACGGTGAAACACGTTACATATACAACAAACAGTATAAATATTGTACAAAACATAAGAAATAATAATAGTGCACATGTGCAACATTACAGCGGGAAGTATTCACATACATTTTGCATGCATATGTATAACATATTACATATACAAGAAACACATATGTGACAACTGTAAAAAACATTCAAGACAAAATTAGTGCACATGTGCAAGATTATAGAATTTTATATAAAATGGTATACCACAATGCTCAACACCAAAGAATGTGATAGCAGGGTCAACATCAAAGAATATCATGGCAGGTTAAAGTTCATATATCACCAGAGAGTTAGTTCCACATATAAAAGTATAGTAGAATTAAAAAAAAAAAACTATTATTTATAGTGGTGCTAAAGAAAATCTTTCAAATATAGTACACATATGTAGTATACTCGGAACATAGTTTTATGTGAAAACTTTTAAAGGATTTAAAGAAAGTGTAATGATAGTTATGATGTCTTGCATGATTACTGCACATGTGTAATACATATAAAATTCAAAGTGTTAACAAAGTTAAACACAGGTAGGCGTATTACACATATAAGACACTTATATAAAAAAAGTCTAAACGTTTGTAAAACACACCTACAAACATTATTACACATGTGCAGCATCATCGTTCTTATGAGTATAATTGTTGATTGGATACGTATCTCGTTAGTTAGACACCTAATACAACAAAAAATAATCAAAATTGGTACAATAACAGAAAAAAAGTACTTAGTTTTCTCATAGGCATTTCATCAAACACCTTACGTGCATTACTTTGAATCCTCAAAAACACTATATTATAGTCAAACTAAGCAACTAGGAATCTTCATAAACACTCAAATTGTTGTTTACAAAGTCGAGTAGTGAAGATTAAACTATAAAAAACTCGTCGGAGAGGAAGTTCGCTGGAGATGAAGAGACGTCGCAGGCAGTGTTTTAAAAACCGGTTCGAACCGGCCGGTTCGACCGGTTCGACCGGTGACCGGTCCTCTAGCCGGTTTTTTAAAGGCCGGTTTTTTGGCAATAACCGGACCGGGTTAGACCGGCCGGTTTTCCGGTTTTTTCCGGGTTTTTCCGGTTCAACCGGTCCGGTTCAACCGGTTTTTTCCGGTTCAACCGGTTTTCTGATTATTTTTTAATTTTTTTAATTTTTTATTATTTTTTAAAGTTTAAAACTTATATTTTCTTATGAAATACATATTTGATATTATTTTTGAGTGGATTATATTTGTATTTTAACTACTTTTGTTGGGGTGTACAAGTTTATTAGCATTTTTATAAAAAAATATATATAAATCCCCTAACCGGTTCAACCACCCGGTCTAACCGGTCCGACCGGTCGAACCAGTCCCGGAAGGTTTTCCGGTTCAACTAAAAAACCGGTTTTTAAAACATTGGTCGCAGGGACCATGGAGTAGAGAAAAAGTATAAAATCTCGTACCTTTTTGAAGAGAGGAAGATTGTTAGCGGTCGCCGGAGATGAAGAGACGTCACAGGGAGGTCGCCGGAGATGAAGAGACATCACAGGGAAGGTCGGGAGGGATGGAGGAACGATCAGAGATACCATTAAGGTTAGGTTTAAAGAAAATTGTGTGGTCTGACAGTTATACCCCTCATTTAAGTTTGTTTTTATGTTTTCACAATAACAAATTGTTTTTATATGATCCTTACCCTATATATATATATATATATATATATATATATATATAGGGTGAGGTTCATTGTAGACACTTTCGCATGTGAAATAGCTCTTTTTCACATGTGAAAGTTTCTAATTAATGAGAAAAAAGAAAAAAAGAAAAAAGAAAATTAATCACAACCATTAGATCAAGAGATCTAATGGTGAAAAAGGGTGTCTACCTGTCTACACTTATGGGGGTGTCTACAATAAACTTTTCACTATATATATATCCCAAAATATATACTATTTAGTGTTATAAATCGATGCATCGTCTAAATGGTTATCAAATTCGCAAGTTGAAGGTTGCATGAATTATAGCTTGACTAATGGGATAGCAAACACATCCTTCGAGATTATTCATTCTTATTTTGGTAATAGATGTGAATTTAATCCCTATATTACTAATGATTATTGGAATAAGTGTTGAACTTCATGTTGTTTAAGTCCACACACGAATTGCTTTTGTTGCGGACGGTTACCAAACGTCTACGGTTGATTGCAAAACCAATAATCATGAGAGCAAAAGTCTATGTTTGTATGTAGGGTGACTGTGATTTTACATGATGTAACACTAATTCACATCAGGCCAATAAGTTATAATACTTCCTCCCCACTATAGTTGGTTTATGGCAGTAACCAATATTTCCTATCTATTGTTTTTTGGTTGTGTAATATATATTAAAATTCCTCCACCACGATAAACAAAGATGGGACCTCAAAGGAGGTTGGTAATAAATGTTGGGTATGAATAATATCAATAATGATATCTTTATGGAACAACATTCCCAACATTAAGGAGAGATTAAAGGCAGTTGGAAAGTGAATTGAGTTGGAATGAGTTATCTGTATCATCTTGATCCTTAAACTGAACCATGGTGAACTAGAATTTAAAGGATAATTCATTTATAAGATTTATATATCAATTACCACACGCATTTACTGACCTTAAAAAGTGACTAAGTCACATATACCGGCTGCTAATGCTCCAATTAAGATTGGTGTCATAGAAGGGCATATAAATATTAATAATGAGTCTATGACATGTTTGAATCGTGGTAGACTATTCTATTCCAATAATAAAATAAAATATCCTCAAAAATTGGGGCATAATGAAGATGGTCAATTCGAGGTACTGGTATAAGAGTCCTTTAAAGAGACATTAGACATGATGGTTCCAGAAGAACCTCAGGTACTTGAAAATGATGAAGAGGTCTCGATAAGTTATATCATGTCTAAACATATATGGAATTGAAACAAAACTGACGTCAATAATATTTTGGATATACTAAGCATTAGAAATATAATGATGTTGAGGATCACAAATAAAGATCTGCCTGTGATGAAAAGCGAAATGATTGGCCAAAATAGAAAGGCGCAAACTAGGCATAGTGAAATTCTCTAATATGTTGGATATAAACGGGTCTATTATACAAAAGCATGATTCGAATAATGAAATTAAGCAATACAAAGAAAATTTGTGGCACAAGGAATTTTGTAAAGACCTAAGTTTGATAATGAGGAGATATGTACTCCGGTGGTGGGT